>CM032328.1:35737839-36082277 GCA_019022515.1 Quercus aquifolioides
GTAATTCCGATAGATACAGCTGTCGAGCTATCTGTCAAGCCTCAACTATTAAATCTCGATAGATACATCTGTCGAGCTTTAATGAACAACACTTCTTCACTTGATTCTTGGACAAATTTGTATGACTTTAATACTTGGACTTGAACTCTTGTTCCTTGAAGTATTGAACACATTCTAGATCTACCAAATTACAAGTAAAGTGTATTTTGTCAAAGGATTAGCCAATTCTATATGACATATGTTCATAACAAGTTCCACATATGTCCTAACAAATGAAACTGAAAAAAAAATTACACAACATCACGTGAAACAAAGGGAGCTATATCTTTAGGAACAGATTCCTTTTTTATAGTTGTGTTTTCCTTTATACTTGACATAAGTATATGCTATGTGTGAATGTGATTCACCTTCTTTTGCACATTAGACATTACTAAATCTAATGTTTAAAGGAAAAATGCAACCTCACAACTTGGTAAATCTTCATATCCTAAACTAATAAGGTTGATGTGGAAATTAGTCCTATGCGCCCACCATTTTGGTTTTCGACTATGATTTTAAGATTAAGTAAGCTAAGGTTAGGTCCTTCTTAGACTAATCTCTAACACCAAAATCAATGTAGTGAGTGGAGGTCTATCCTTATGCAATCACCATATTTGATTTTCCAGGGTGTAATGTTTTGGTTTTGGTATGTGTAAAGGTTTATTCAAGGAGGGTGTTTGGCTTACCTTTCCTCAGTACTTTTTTAACTGAACTCTCATTTTGTTTAATAAAAACTATCATATCATCCACCTAACTACTAATAAAAGGGTGGTAGATTTAAAACCCACTAACACTTCTTGCATCGTATAATTTTAAAATAGATTGATAATATCTAGTTTTAGAAAAAGTAGTGGAGGTAAGTTACATCTCTATTCAAGGAAGACTTTCCTTTTACTATATGTCCTTAAATTCATATATAGCTTTTAAAACATCCCACACACACACACACACGACACACACCACACAACACACATATATATATATGTATTTACATTCCTTTATTGCTTTATGTCTTTACATTAGGCCCTATTTATTCCCTTGTTCCTTCTCACCCTAAATCACCTAACAATGAGAAGTTTGATTCAAGAAAAACCTCTTAAATGTTAAAAAAAATACTCCAATAACCATCCATTTTCAGTAAGTCTTAAAAGATGCAAACATTTTTAAGTTCACCCTTGAAATAAAAAGCCTTCCACGATGCATTTTTAAAGCTTCAATAAGTGCCATTTTCAAAATAAATCTTAAGAAGTCAAATATAAACTCTCTTTTAAAAAAATAAATAGAGACCATGGATTTTTACTTCCAAAAGGACCAAAACCATCTCCCCCCCCCCCCCCCCTTAAAACATGGAAACAATTTTCTTAAAACAAATCCCTTTTCTTGAATAGTTTTGATTTTAATCTTGGATATGGTTTCTAAAGTGCTTAAAAAATATTTAAAAAAAATATATAAAATTGCTATTTCTTTATGTTTTCCCCTCAAAAGCCCTTTTTTTCATAAAATTTCAAGAGAGAATCCTTTTTCAAAATTCATTTTCCCAAAATTCCCTTTGTTTTAAAACAAGAATTTTTCCAAAAAGTCATGATGTTTTCCAAAGGATAATACTCATCTTTTCAAATGTAAGTAAATGGTGTTTTCAATCAATTTCTTTTTTGCACAATTTTTAAAGAGGTTGATATGTATCCCTGATTCATTTTAATTGAATTGATGGTATATGATCAAGCTAACATATCCCCCTCCTTCTACACTGACTATTTTGGTTTATTGTTTTTGTGCATAGGAGTGAAACTTTGAGAATAAACTTGGCTTATTACTCTAAATGCATAATGTGATATCTTTCCTGTACCTTCCTTTCTTTTATGTTGTATAGTATTATATATTCACATGCTAGATATATAATAAATATAATACTCACATGCTAGTTATATATATTTACCTTCTTGCATTTTAATTTTCACATATTATTTATATATACTCACATGTTTGCTTGTAAATTACTTTTTGCAATAATATTCACATGTTATTTAGATATGTAAATAAGATATTATGTATATGTATTGTTTTGTACAAAACTTTTTCAAAAACAAATGCCAAGTATTCTATTTATCTTTCTAAAATACGAATGTTGTGATTAAATTAAAATAAGGTGCTATTCTTTTGATAAGCAATGTGGGGTATTTAACACCTTTCCCACCTATAACCGAATTTTCAAGTCCAAGAATCTTTGGGTTGAGACTCTGGTAATCTTAATTAATTTAAGAACCGTTGAATTGGTTTTAGTTAATTAGGTAATTAAAACAAATTAGACAAATAGGTGACAAATCACAATTAGAACAAAACCAATAATTGGTGACAACTCCATAAAATAAAAATAAGAAAAAAGATTCACACACACACACACACACATTACCTTAGTAACACGTGCACATTTAACACATTGTCAAATGCCCAATGTGTGAATACTTGAGAGGGGAGAGCTCAGAACTCTCATGGCTCTCCCAAAATCTCACCCAAGGGCATCTACACTATAAATCCAACAGCCATAAGCTTTGATCCTTATTCAGAAATGGATATTAGGAATTAATGCCCCAGACTTGCTATAAAACATTGTCACCAAACTATGCATTTATCGGCAAGATTTTACCTACCTCACCAACCTTATTCACTCTTCCAAACTTGAATCCAATCTTCTGATATAAGAAGCAACATATTCCAAAGGTGCTCTAGGGTGTGTCATGGTGCAAATAACCTTCTCTCTCCTTCACCAATCCCTTCTTTATGCTCATTATATGGTGATCATAATAACAATAATAAATATATATTTTTTAATATTCTCCTTTGTGATTTAGTGTCTTGTGTATTTCTCCACAATGCAGTGATGCACCACTTGCTTCCATTTTTCAATTGCAATGACTAGTGAGTAGTGGGCTTGACTCTCTTTTATATATATATATACTTTCGAACACAGGTTGATAGGCTCAAGTTCATTTAAATTTTCCATTCCAAAATTGACTCCAATAGTTGTTTTTAAGAGATTTTTAAGACTAGTCTCATTACATGCGCTTTGTGCATGCGACGAGACTCTTTTTTTATTTTTTATTTTGGCCTAAGTGTCATTTAAAAGTGAGATAGAGATAGTGTCTTAATTTTTAGGATCTTTCTCTACCATGGTGTTGATAAAAGTTTAAAATTTTGAATTGAAAATCAAAAATGATAATTTGGATTGGATAAGATAAAGGAAAAAACTTAAAACTTTGTAATTTTTAAAAAATAGTAAATTACTCTTTTAACCGGTTGTGTTTTAATTTTTTTTTTTTTGTGTGAAGAATTTGTGTTTTTTAAATTTAATATTATTTAACTAGCAGATAGGAGGCATTTTAGAGGGTTAAAGAATTTGTGTGAGAATATTTTAGAGCATAAAATGATGAAACCCAAATAAAGAATCATGTTATTAATAGTATATATAAATGATGATGAAGATTTCAATTACTGTAATTAGTTGTTTATGATTGGATCCTAACCAATCAAAACTATAAATATTTAAGGGTTTTTTTTTTAGCATTGTGTTAAGAGGGGAGGAATTATAAAAAAAAAGTAAAGGTGTTTCACAAATTGTTTTTGTTTTTTTTTTCCCATAATGCTTTTAGGGCCCTCCGCCTAGGGTTTTTTTTTTACTAAACTATTTAAAACCATACGCCTAGGGTTTTAAATAGTTTAGAATTTGACTTATACAAGGGTTTATTAAGATATATCTAGCTTTTCATAAAAATTGTCTAGAAATGCCCATGACTTTTATTTAAAAATACACCAAATGGCTGTAGTCAAATAATAATGAAACATTGGCCACTAATAAAATTATTTCAATTTAAGTATGAATATAAGTATTTATAAATAAAATAGCAACATTTAATAGCACATTTATAATGTCAAATAAATATAACATTTTCAAAGCAGATTAGTAGTTTACGAAACCATAACACTTTTCCACAATATATACTTTTTCACAAAATATCTACAGTCAAACTCTATTTTTTGTTGTAATGCCAAATAGTGGAAAAGTTGACAAATAAATCACCTTTACAATCACTCTATATAGTCATACATGAGATTTTTACCTCAAATGATGAGTGAAGTTTTATATCTCATCATGTAACCAACTTTTTAACCAAATATGTCTAAATGAGAAAGAGAGTTTTGAATCCCTATTTTTCCATAAAAAATTGAACAAGAGATAATGTAGTATTATCATTTTGCATGGAGGTTTATTTGTTTTGTTAGTAAAATTTCTTGATATTAGACAAGTTATGAGATGAAATGCTACCCTTTTTTTTTTAAATGTCTTATTTTATTTATTATAAAAGAAATAAAATTTCAAAAATACAACTAGTAATGAAGAAGGTATTATTATTCATTACCTCTAATTTTCTGTGCGCCCAAACAGGCCCGTAACTGCAACCATAATAATTACTCAATAGTGGTAGATTTTGTTATAAAATACTTGCCACAACAAGCTCATTTTAGAAAAAAAGAATCCAACTTTCCCAAAAACAGCCCCAAACATGACATGGCTTACATCTCTATATATTCCTCTCTCTCTCAATTCTAACTCTCAAAATCCTTTTCTGCCTGAAACTCTTCAACCTTTTATTTATAAAGTTAGACTTCGCCTCCTCATCATCACTCTATTTTAATCTCAAAATCGGAGTTCATATATTTATATTTATATATATATAAAGTTATGTGCTTTTCTTTCATTTCTGCCTAGGTCTTATTACCGATTTTCATTATTTTTATATAAATTTGGTGGTTGGAATTTCGGTTACAAAATTTAGATCATCATGGATAACAATAATTGGAGGCCAAATCCATCTCAAGTTCCTGTTGTAGGCGGCGGCGGCGGAGTTGGAGGTGGCGGCGTTGGAGCTCCTGGAGGCGTCGGTGGAGAAGCTGCCATGGATTCTGTTGATTGGCGGAGCCAATTGCAGCCCGATTCTCGTCAAAGAATCGTCAACAAAATGTAATTTTCCTCTCTCTCTTCCTTAAATTTATGGTTTTGCTTTTGCTTTTTGTTTTTGTTTTACATATTTATGTTTACGGGTTGTGTTTGGGTCCGAATCCGATCAAATTGAATTTATTCATTAGCTTAATAGATCAAGTTATTGACTTTTTTGGTGGAAATTAGAGAACTTTACAGAAAAATCTTCACTTTTTGATGCCACAAACATTTAAGAATACAGAGTTTAACTGAAAAAAAATTCTAGTCTGTATACTCAAGAGTAATGCTTTGATCAAAGGTTTCGGGAGTGCTATGAACATCACTTCACCCTGTTGTGTCAGCTTAGTTATCCTCATGAATTGGAAGCGCGCGAGAACGCCGGAGCTTTAATTATAACTAGTCCTTTTGATATATCACACATATGCGACGAGAACGCAGGAGCTCTAATTATAGCTAGTTCTTTTCGGATATAACACAGATGTTACTGATGCATCCCCATGTACTCGTTTATATATAGTCCAGATTGGCATAGTACACTCTTGATGTCAAACTCAGCATGTTTACAAACAACTTCATCAAAATCGTAGGGGTTGTTACCACATATACTCCTTCTTTTAACATGAAACTAGGCCCATCACAACCCATTAATCATGCGAAAGAGTAAATTTCTGTTTCAGATAGCTTATTTTTAAAAGTGCGGCCCATTTTAATAAGTAAGGTTTTAATCAGCTATACTAAGGTCAAAAAAAGTAATGCTCTTAAAAATTGTTCCTAAACAAGCAAGGGGAAATAAACTCATTAAAATAAGTGGTAACAAACCTGGTACAGCTTTATGGGTTGTGTTTGGGTCTGATGGTTAAAAATGAACTTATAATAGCTTTCATTTTCTTTTTCTTTTTTTGATTCCCCTTACATCCTATTCATTAGCTTAACTGGTCAAGTTATTCATTTTTTTGGAAGGGATTAGAACCTAGCTGCTTAATCTTCAATTTTGATGCCATGCATTCAACAACGTAGAGTTTAACTCAAAAACTAGTTTTGATCTGAGGGGTCATGTTGTAAGACCCCATTAAGATTGTGAGGGCGCTATGCAGTAAGAGTGCAATGAATATAACATTTACATTGAGTACGTAAGTGTGGCAGGAGCTCTGATTATAACTAGTTCGTTTGGGATATCACATGGATGTGAGTAATGAATCTGCATTTGGTAGCAATAGTAGCTCCATGTACTACTCATTTGTATTTATATATCGCCCAAATAGACCTAATTTATTCTCGACGTAAGACTCAACACATGTCCATACAACGTGCCAAAAATCGTAGGGGTTACCACAAATACTCCTTCCTTTTGAGCGTGCCAGTATGGTGGGAGCTCTAATTATAACTAATCCTTTTGTTTTATCACACAGATGTGACTAACGAATCTCCATGTGCTGACAATAGTATCCTGATATTTCATTCTTGATGTTAGACTCAACATGCGTCCATACCCAAAAAAAAAAAAAAAAATCCTAGGGTTACGACAAATACTCCTTCCTTTCATATAAAACTTGGTTCAGCATGTGAAAGAGTAAGTTTCCATTTCGGATTGCTTATTTTTAATAGTGCACCCGTTTTAATTAGCTATAATTACAAAAAGAGTAAAGCTCTAAAATAATTGTACCTAAACAGCTGGGGAAATAAACTAGCCAAAATAAGCAGTAAGAAACACACAATTATTACCCTGTTTGGTTAGCCTTAAAAATGGAAATAAGTTAGCTTATTTCATAAGTACAGCTTTTGAGAGCCTCACATTTTCTATGTACAACTATACTTTCATATAATAAACATTTTAAACAAAATAAGCTAATGAAAAAAAAAAAAAAAACTATTTCTAAACACAAAGCTCGAGTCTTCATATGCTTAGATTCTCATTGTCTTTTGTTTGACTAACTCTACATTCAACATTTTGAATATTGCATGTAACTGAAATGTTTGGTTTTTAAATATTGCTGTTATGCCTGTATCTGTGCTCTGGCTTGCTGATGGGACATGTGCTTTCATTCCATATATGAGCTTGATAAAATTGTGTACTTGTAGTAGCTTTTTATACCATAACCAGTATTTTATTGCAGTTCGTTAATTAAAAAAAAAAAAAAATGGAGTGGCATAACTGGAAGGATGAAAACAAATATTCAAAATAATGTCGGAAAGGCATGTGGTAAGTGTAGATGATCCTCATATGAAGAAAAATAAAAATCCTTGGAAATTTGACAATGCGTCTACAAGAATAAGAACCAGACAGGACTTTGAAAGAAAGTATTGTGACTACAAGGGCTAATAATGCTATTTTATGAGTTGGAAACAAAAGACTTGAGTGCATCACCCAAATATAGAGCTGGGGGTAGAATTTGTTGTGGAATACTTGAAGATTTCCTTTTTACAATCTTCACTTTCGATGCCACACACATAGAACACAGTTTAACTGAAAAGGTAGTCTGCAGTCTGCACCGAAGAGTATTGCTTTGAGACCCCCATCAAGATTGTGAGGGCACTATGTATGTAGTAGAAGTGCAATGAATATCACATTGGAAGCGCGCAAGTATGTGGGAGTTCTAATTGTAACTTGTCCTTTTGGGATATCGCGTAGATGTAACACATCCCCATGTGGTGACATTAGTAGCTTACTTTAACATAAGACTAGGTCCAGCACAACCAGTAATCATGTGAAAGACTAAATTTCCATTTCAGATTGCTTACTTTTAAAAGTGCTATCCGTTTTAATTAGTAAGGATTAATTAGCTATACTAAGAAAAAAAAAGTAATGCTCTCTAAAATTTTATCTAACAAGCTGGGGGAAATAACTCACCAAAATAAGCTGTAACATACACACACTTGTTACCCTGTTTGGTCAGGTTCAAAAATCAAAATAAGCCAACTTATTTCATAGGTACAGATTTTGAAAGCCTTGCATTTTTCTAAGTACACCTGTACTTTTAAATAATAAACATTTTAAACAAAATAAACTAGTGAAAACAACGAAGCTATTCCAAACACCAAGCTTGAGTCTTTGTATGCTTGGTTTCTCATTTTCTTTCATTTGACATTTTGAATATTGTGTATGACTGAATTAACACTTTGTTTGTTTCACTGTAAAAATTTTTACAATAAAGTATTTTCTTTTGAAAACATTTTACAGAAAAACATTTTCAAGTGTTTGGTAATTGGTATGACAAAATTTTCCGAGCACAAGCCATCAAAACCGATGCCTCCTAGCCATCGTTGGTGGCTCTGGTTTATTAAGCTCATATATGGAATGCGTTTTTTGCTTTAACATTTCTGTTAGGCCTGTATTTGTGCTCTGGCTGGTGGGACTTGTGTCTCTCTACTCAATTTAGGATGAATGGACACGGGTGTGGGTACAATATGGCGATATGAGCAATTTTTGAAAAATTATAACATGAGACAGCCGGTAGGGCACTGTTATGACACGGTTATGGCACCCCAAATAAAGTGTCTATGCTTAGCTACTCATTCCATATATGAGCTTGATAAAGCATGTGTTCGTAGCTTTTCATACCATAACCAATATTTTACTGCAGTTAATTATTAGAAAAAACTGAGGTAGGGCATAACTGGAAAAAGAAGAGAACAAATATTCAAAGTAATGTCAGAAAGGCTTGTGGTAAGTGTTGATGATCCTCATATGAAGAAAAATAAAATTTCTCGGAAATATGACAAATGCATCTACAAGTATAAGAATTGGATATGACATTGAAAGCAAATGTCGTATCATGGGAGTTGACTACAAGAACTAGTAGTGCTATATTAGGAGTTGGAAACAAAACACCTGAATGCACCACCCAAATAAAGAGCTAGGAATACAATTCGTTGAGGAACACTTGGGGGTCTAATATATGGAAAGCAAGGTATCATGTTAGTTGACTAGGAAAACTTTTTCTGTTGACAGATTTTCCATAGTGAACCTTGAACAATCAAGTGCTACTGTTAATTTTTTTTTGAGAAAAAAATATTGGGTTTTTGTTCATATTTTTAAAATTTCATGAAATTTTATTTACTTATCAAAAAAAATTTCATGAAATTTTAGGTGGTTTCTTTTCACATTTTGTTGCTTTAAGTTCTGCACTGTCAGCATAGTTTACCAATTTGGGACTTTTTTCTTTAATAGCTTAATTGGGCCTGTATGGTCAGTAAATAATAAGAGTATCTCCTTTTGTGTATAGAATGGAAACTTTGAAGAGGCATCTCCCTGTTTCTGGCCAAGAGGGATTACAAGAACTCAAGAAAATAGCTATAAGGTTTGAGAAAAAGAATTATACTGCCGCCACAAGCCTGTCAGATTATCTACGAAAAATATCTCTGAAAATGCTTACAATGGAAACAAAGTCTCAGAATCCTATAGGCAATGCTTTGCCATCCAACTCTGCTGGCAATAGTAATTAGCCCCCAGATGCAGGTAAGTACATCAAAGAATTATGTTCATGGTTTTATTTACATATTAATCCACCCTGCTTCTCTCTCAGTTGTTGTGTTTTTGACACCGAAATCATTATTTCACGTATCTTCATGGATTATATACATGCACGCATACTTACATGCATATGCACATATACAGAAACATAGATATATGTTTATATGTGTATGTGTGCAATTTTTTTTTTCTTCTTGGACATGGATCCGTAATTCCTGTTAAAATGTCTAAAGATGTTATTTTTGTGACATCTTGAAAAGTAATGTTGTCTTTGTTTTATTGGTTGTGTGTTGGAGGGGGTGTATGGGGAAAGGTGGATGGTATATGCAGTTGAATTTGTATGTTTAGCATCTGTTGGACTGCTTTCACCCTCAAAACAGGTTATGAAAAATAAATGAGTGTACTTATCAAAAAAAGAAAAGAAAAAAAAAAGGGTGATATGAGTAAGCTAATGAGCTCTAGCCTAAATTCCATTTCCTTTCCCTGTAAGGGTAATGGAGTGAGGTTGTGGGTTCAAATATAAGGAATTCAATTGAAATATATTTCCATTTTTTTCTTTTCCATTGTTGTTTTTTTTTTTTTTTTGGGGGGGGGGGGGGGCGGGGCTTTTGTGCTTTAACGCCTTTGCCCATGGTATAGTATGTGCTTCTATGTATTCTTCTCTTCGTTCCACATTTTTTTTTTTTTTTAATTTATATTTTTAAAAAATATTTTTTTTTATCCTCATATAGTTCGGTGTCTGTTTTTGTTCTTTCATTTGCAATAGGGATGAATATGCAGCCCCAAGTTCATAATCCAGGGCAGTCACTTCCTATTCCATTATCAGCTAATCAGTCTCGCCAACAGATGTTATCTCAAAACATTCAGAATAACATTCCATCTGCCGTAGTTCAAAGCACTGCCAATTTAGCATCTGCACTGCCTCCTGTCTCTGGTTTAAGTCAGAATCCTATCCCAAATGTTGTTGGCCAGAATACCAGTGTGCAGAATATGCCTGGTTCACAGAACTCAGTAGGAAATTCAATGGGACAAGGGGTTCCCTCCAATATGTTTGCAAATAATCAGCGGCAAATGCCAGGAAGGCAACAAGTTGTTCCCCAACAGCAACAGCAGTCGCAGAATATACAATATCTTTACCAGCAGCAATTAAAGCAGAAGTTCCCGCAGGGAAATATGTCACACTCACTCATGCAATCTCACATCCAGCAACAGCAGCAGCAACAGCAGCAGCAACAGCAGCAACAACAGCAGCAACAACAACAGCAGCAGCAGCAGCAGCAGCAGCAGCAGCAAAATCTATTACAACCCAATCAGTTGCAATCTTCTCAGCAATCGATCATGCAGCCTTCTGTGATGCAATCGTCTCCTCTTCCTGGTCTGCAGCAGAATCAGCAGTCATCTATTCAGCAGGCAACGCAGTCCATGCTTCAGCAACATCCTCAATCAGTTCTCAGGCAGCAGCAACAGTCACAACAGGCTGCTGTTATTCATCAACAGGCATCTATGCAGCAGCAGCCAATGTTACCTCCACAGCAGCAGCAGCAGCAGCAGCCGCTGATGGGGCAACAGTCAAATGCAACAAATATGCAACAGAATCAATTAATTGCACAACAAGGCAGTGTTGGGGACATGCAGCAGCAGCAACAGAGGATGCTTGGCCAGCAGAATAATCTTCAAAACATGCAGCAGCAGCAGCAACAACAACAACAGTTAATGGCTCAGCAAAGCAACCTCTCTAATATGCATCAGCAACAGTTGGGCCCTCAAAGTAATGTTTCTGGGTTACAGCAGCAGCAACAACAGTTGCTTGGAACTCAGTCTGGTAATTCAAGTATGCAAACTAATCAGCACTCAGTACACATATTACAACAGTCCAAGGTTCAGGTGCAGCAACAATCACAACAGGGTGCATCTAATATGTTACACACACAAGGGCAGCCATCACAGTCACAGCCACAGCAGCAATTGATGTCACAGATTCAGTCGCAACCTTCACAATTGCAACAGCAATTGGCTTTGCAACAGCAGCAGCCAAATTTATTACAACGGGATATTCAGCAAAGGCTTCAAGCATCAGGTCAAGCATCAGGTTCCTTGCTTCAACCACAGAATGTGATTGATCAGCAAAAGCAATTATATCAATCACAAAGAGCTCCTCCAGAGACGTCATCAAGTATGTCATTGCATCTATGCAATTTTATTTCTTTTTCATAAATCTCTTTTGCTGTTTGTTGCCTTTGTTTTGTTTAGATTATTATCATTCATCACCTTTTTTTCTTTTTTGATAAGTAATAAGACTTTTATTCAACAAGAAAAACGCAAACAGCCATTACAAGTGTTCATGACGGTGAACACAAAAAACAGCAAACAAAAACAACTGAAAACAGAATAAGAGAAGCAACTTAAGTGGCACTACTAAGGGTAGAAAAGAACTCCAAAGTAGAAGAACAGTTTGAATAACCCCAGCACCTAGCCCATTCAAAAAGAGTATTTCGGCTGAATGCTTGTAACTGATCAAGCGTTCTTTCCAGACCCTCAAAAGAGCGCCGGTTTCTTTCCAACCAAACAACCCACATCAAACAACCAGGAATCATATTCCATACGTCCAAAGCATATTTTCTCAACCAATTACTCCAAAAAGACACCAAACTCACCACAGAACCTGGCATGACCCATTGAATCCCAAAAACTTGTAACATTTGCACCCACAAAGCATAAGCTACCGGACACTGAATGAGAAAATGGTCCACAAATTCCGCAGAATAGCAGCACATATAGCACCTATTCGCCAAATGGAGGCCCCGGAGATTATCCAAGGTAAGGATCCGGCCATCTGCTGTGGTCCACAAGAAGAAAGCCACCCTCTTAGGCACCTTGACTTTCCAAATCCCCTTCCATGGGAAGTAAGAAGGAGCTGAACCCCCGATCTTTTGATAGAAGGACCGAGTATCAAACTTACCATTCCTATTAAGACACCAAAGGGTCTATCCCACCCAAAACCTCGTGGGATCCAAGAATGAATGAGTTCTAGGAAAGAGAAGGCAGCCTGAAATTCCCTCTCATGAAAGTTCCTATAAAATCTCACATTCCAACTTCTACTACTCCCATCCTCCTGATGATCCAACAAGTTAGAAATACAGGCTTCCTTGTCACTAGAACACGCAAATAACTGAGGATAGAGAATTTTAAGAGAGAAACCCCCAACCCACCTATCATGCCAAAAACGAATACGAGAACTATCACTCACCACAAAAGCTAATTGTTTGGAGAACCTCTCCCAACTGACATTAATACCATGCCAAAGGCCACACCCGTGTGCCCTTCTACAATCTTTAGTATTCCACCCCCCTTGATCCTCACCATATTTGGTGGCAATAACCCTCCGCCAAAGACTAGTTCCTTCTTGGCCAAACCTCTATAACCATTTCCCTAATAGAGCTTGGTTGAAGTGACCTAACTTCCTAACCCCCAAACCACCCATCTCTAGAGGTGAACACACCTTCTCCCAAGCCACCAAAGAATGTTTAAAACACTCCTCTGAAGACCCTCACAAGAATTTCCTCTGAATACGCTCCAATCTGTCAGCCATAGCTACAGAGATGGTAAATAAGGATAGATAGTATGTGGGAAGACTAGAGAGGGTACTCTTCAAGAGAGTAAGCCTACCACCCTTAGACAAATATAGATACTTCCAACTAGCCAGCTTATTCTCCAAAATGGGGTTCCAAATGGATGCAGTCTTGTACGAGGTGCCCAAAGGCATGCCCAAATATTTCATGGGCAGGCTACCCACCCTACAACTGAGAATATTAGCCAAAGCATCAATATTACCAACCTCCCCCACCGGGACAATCTCACTCTTCCCCACATTGACCTTTAAACCAGTAAAGGCTTGGAAGCAAGACAAAGCTAGTCTAATAGCCAATAGCTGATCTCTAGAAGCATCATAGAACAGAATAGTATTGTCTGCAAAAAGCAGATGAGATATGCGAACCCCGATAGGGAGTTAAACAGGAAAATCTATACATCTTTCTTCTCTCTCTCTCTCTCTCTCTCCCCTGGCCCCCCTTTTTTTTTTCCTTATCCAAGTTTTCAAAATACATTGTGGTTGATATATATATATATATATATATATATATATACCTCCTGCCACAAGTAATATGTTGAACTTCAAAAAGTACATGTCAACTGTCAGATAAAAAATGATCAAAGTACATACAAGCTAATTATGTAGATTTAAACCTTGCAAAGAACTCTAGTAAATCAATATAATAAATTATGTCCATGTGTAAGAAGGATGCACTCAACTAGGTTGGTTGGGACGTGCCAATTCTTTTTTTTTTTTTTTTGGATAAATAACGAAATTTCTGAATGTCCTTCATTGTTTTGTCACTTTAGTTTGATATATAGTATATACATGCAAATGGAGGTCAACTCCCCATCCAAAGTAGCTAGTGAATTTTATTTTATTTGAAGATATGGGTAAAACAAACTGTGGAAGCCTCTAAGGGGTTTTATGGGGGATGAGTGATGCATGGTGGATCAATGCAAAACTATATGGGGAGTTTTTAAGTAATTTAATATGCAGAGGGTGTGTAAAGTAATTAGCTTTTAATCTTGGTTGCTATTTTCATTTCACATGCTTTTATTATAGTTGTGTTACAGTGTCATGATATATAGTTTGGAATGAAGATTTTTACTAGTATAGCGTTCAGAAAGTAATGCTTCTTTAAATTGTTTGCTCACGAGAAGATATTCATTTGACTCACATGAGCATTTATTTACATATATTTATATACTTTTTAGCATCTCTAGATTCCACAGCTCAGACAGGGCATGCAAATGGGGCTGATTGGCAAGAGGAGGTCTATCAAAAGGTAATATGCCATGTCTTTTTTATTTTTTTAATTGGATGAAGTTTCACTTATGACAAATTCTCATAGGTATTGTGGGAAATGTTGAATTTCGGTGGAGTTGAAATTTGGGCTTAATTGATAATAGTTACTGACCAACAAGAAATAATTATTTTGAAAGATGTAGATATGGAATAAAGGGCAAAGCTTCCAACTTAATAGGATGTGAAGAATTATCTTAGCAGTAGAGAATTTGAACTTCTTGTTCTTTTTAAAAGAAATAATAAATCATTTTCTAACAAAACATCATTGAAGCTTAGATCCTCATAAATCTGACATTATTATGATGCATTATTGATGATGTGTTGCCATATGCAACTGACATTAAACTAGGAACTTAGATGATAATATAGAATACTATATTTAGTCACAATCAGGTAAACCAGTCTTATGAGGGCCACATAATAAATCAATGTATGACTATTCTTCCATATTTTTCTCCAATATGGAACTTCAGTGATAGATTTCCGTTTTCTTCAAGAGATTCTCTTATGCTATGCTTGTTTGTTCGTCGTATCATGAATTTTATTTTGCACATTTTGTGGTGCTTGCAAACCATAGAACTAGTTCAATTTAGTTTTGACCTAAATCTAAAATAAAAACTACTTCAACAATGAACTAGTTTTTGTTTTTATTAGTTTGTTTAAATGATTCATAATTACATTTTAATCCTTTTATTGAAACCATTAACACTAATATTGGAAATAAAAATGACCAATTAAGGACCACTTCTATATTTTAGAAAGTGGGAAAAACACAAAATTTAGTACTTGTTAGCCCACTTCTATGGTTTTACTCTTCATGATGATACCTAGATGGGGATATCTGCATTGGGTACTACTACTAGTTGACATGTTATTTTTTATTACCATTACTAATGATTGATCTTCCTCTACCTTCTTTGGTTCCCTCAACTTGGATCAACCTCACTCTTTCTTACTAGTGCATTAATCACTCTCCTCTGAACATGACTAAACCATCTTAAGTGACTTTCCTTAATCTTTTAATCAATAGAGGCTACCCCTACCTTTAAGTGGATTTCCTCATTTCAAACCCTGTTTTTCACTTATCCATCTTAGCATTCTCATTTCAGTTTCAATCATTTAATAGATATGTTGCCTCTTTATAGCCCAACATTTGGTACTGTAGAGCATTGCTGGTCATATATATTTTTGTAAGTATAACTTTCACTGGTGACTGAACCTATGAAGGCTTGATAAGGAAGTGTTTTTAATAGTTGTTTATTGTGTATTTGAAACCTAGTCTTAGTAGTTTTAGGCAGGAAAAAAAAAATCTAAATCATCTCGTTCAATCTGGTATTTTGCAGAAAAGATATGCTATAGTGCTTGAGAGATTAAAATTTCCTGTTTACAAAGAGGATGGGTTGCTTTTGAGTTCTTTTCATGGCTATCTTCAACTCCTAGATTGATTAATCATATTCTGAATTTCACCTTTTTGGATGCCCTTAAGCTGCTGGCTGAACATTTTGTACATGGGTTGCACAGCCTTTATTTGTTATTTATTATTTATTAAATATTCATAAAAATGTATATATATATATATATAGGTAGGGGAGAGAGAGAGAGAGAGAGAGAGAATCTGTATTTTAATCGTGAGATGATATTTTTTATTCATATTTTTTTTAGTTGTGTAGCAGATTGAGTTATTTTACTACTTGATTTGAAAAATAGTGATTTTGGTGCATTGGAGAGAATATGGTCAGAGTGGGGCTTAGGCAATGATATAAAAGCACTCCTCTAACATTTGGAATTTAGTTGTGTTGTGTTTGATGTGGTGTATTTGGAAGGAATGCAATTGGCGGACTTTTGAGGATTTGGACAGATCCGATGACAAGTTGCTTGCTCTTTTTACTGGTTCTCTTCATGATTGTTCTAGGGTTTGGGGACTCACATCTAGTGATTCTCTCCCATTGTTCCTTAGTTCTCTTTTTCTTTGTAATTAGTTTCCTTCTCTGTTTTTTGTTTTTCTCTTGTTTTGCTTTGTGCCTTTTTTGAATATACATATTTCTTACCTATCAAAAAAAAAAATTGCTTTTGGGTGCTAAGATTTATATATAAAAAAAAATGTTTCACATGAGTTATTAAATAGATTATAGGAAAAATCTCTACAGCCATTATCCTGAGCCAAAAATAATATAAAAGCAAGGCTTGAGAGTAATTTGTAGAAAATTAGTATTTTATTAATTGTAATAGGGTTTATCTAGCAAGTAGTTAGTATGGTGAAGTTTCTATTAGGAAAGATGGTCAACATGAAGTAAAAGGGGAACCACCCATATCTTGAGTAGAAATAAAAAGGAATTCATGAAGATGAAATCTTGGTCAAATGTAGTGAGTTTGTCCATCAACTAGGCTGTCTGGTGTATCTATCAAGAAAGATGTGGGGTGCATCAGCGTAGAGAAGAACCAGGAATTCTTGTTTGTGCATGAGTGGACATGTGTTTTATTTATTTCATATCAAAGTTCATTAAAAAGAAATATTTTAAGAAAAACTTTGTACATGAGGTCAAAGAAAAAGATGATTATTGTAGTGCAGCTGAACGTGGTTTAGGATCAGTAAATATAGGCATATTTGTCTCCTGAAATTAAGAGTGAATAGCACTTGTGGATGATGGATGGATGTTATCAATTTAAGACTTCTTTTGTTCTCCCCCTCTTTTTTTCTTTTCTTTTCTTTATTAATTTTCATCTGGAATATATTTGTACATTACAATGATAGCTTCATATTTGTATTGTTATAAAATCCACTGGTTGAAATGTTAACTGAAGCTTGTGTAAAACCCTATACAAACTCATGCTTTAATGGATATGTATAACCTTCCCCCAAGGGGAAGCATGCATTAGTGCACTGATAATAAGGAAATAAATATAGGCTTCTGAAGAAATGAAGAGTTTGATAATCTGTCTTGCTAATTTCTTTTTGCAGATTAAAACCATGAAGGACTTGTACTTGCCTGAAATAAGTGAAATGTACCAGAAAATTGCTGCTAAATTGCAGCAGGTATGTTGTGCTTCAAAAATTCCTTGTGAATTCATTGCCTAAGTTTACTCATTATTCAGCTTATCACATCATAGTTTTGGTATTAATGGCATCCTTCTGGAGAGATGGATATGTGGTTGAAAGTAGTGGCAGCTGTCCTCATGGGGCTGTTAATACACCTGTGCTTAGAAACACCCCGCTGTTTACCATATAGGAACAAATTAAAAATAACTTGATTATGTTTTGTAACTTGATCTTTGTCCTTTACTAGAATTCTTGTGCTTATAATTATTTTTATTTTTTTTGTTCTCCAGCATGATTCTCTTCCACAACAATCAAAGTCAGATCAGCTTGAGAAGTTGAAAGTATTTAAGACTATGTTGGAGCGTATTATAACATTCTTACAGGTTTCCAAAAATAATATATCACCTGGTTACAAGGAGAAGTTGGGGTCATATGAGAAGCAGATAGTAAATTTTATAAACACAAATCGGCCTAAGAAGCCTGCACTGCAGCAAGGACAGCTTCCTGCGCCTCATATGCAAACCATGCAACAGCCACCTCAACTTACTCAAATTCAGTCTCATGAAAATCAAATGAACCCTCAGTTGCAATCAATGAACTTACAAGGTTCTGTTCCAACAATGCCACAGAATTCTATGTCAAGCCTGCAGCACAATTCTATGTCTTTATCTGGGGCTTCGACGGCACAGCCAAACATGATGAACTCACTACAACCTGGCTCCAATTTGGACTCAGGACAAGGAAATTCTCTGAGCTCTTTGCAGCCGGTGACTATGGGATCTATACAACAGAATCCTGTGAGTACTCCCCAGCAGACAAACATCAACACCTTGTCATCACAGAGTGGAGTAAATGTGCTACCGCCTAACATCAATCCACTTCAGTCAAATTCTACTATGCTTCAACAACAGCATTTGAAACAACAGCAGGAACAGCAAATGCAACAACAAATCAAACAAATTCAGCAGCGCCAGATGCAGCAGCAATTTCAGAAGCAGCAGATAATCCAGCAGCAGCAGCAGCAACAACAACAACAACAACAACAACAGCAACAGCAACAGCAACAGCAGCAGCAACAGCAGCAGCAGCAGCAGCAGCAGTTACACCAACAATCAAAGCAGCAGCTCTCTGCACAGTTGCAGACACATCAAATGCAGCAGCTTCATCAATTAAATGATGTAAATGACATAAAAATGAGACAGGGTTTGGGTGTTAAGCCAGGGGTCTTTCAGCAACATCTATCAGCAGGCCAGCGCTCTGCCTATTCCCATCAACAGTTGAAACCAGGACCTTCGTTTCCTATTTCTTCACCCCAACTCCTTCAGGCTGCATCCCCACAGATCCCGCAACACTCTTCTCCACAAGTTGACCAGCAAAATCTGTTGTCATCTCTCACAAAAGCTGGAACGCCGCTGCAATCTGCCAACTCACCTTTTGTTGTCCCATCTCCTTCAACTCCTTTGGCTCCGTCTCCCATGCCAGGGGATTCTGAGAAACCTGTTTCTGGTGTTTCCTCACTCTCAAATGCAGGAAATATTGGACATCAACAAACAAGTGGTGTGGGGGCACCAGCTCCATCACTTGCCATTGGTACTCCTGGGATATCAGCCTCACCTTTGCTTGCTGAGTTTACTGGTCCAGATGGGACTCATGGTAATGCTTTAGCAAATGTTTCTGGAAAGCCAAGCATTACAGAGCAGCCTCTTGAACGCTTAATTAAAGCGGTTAGTTAAATATTCTCCTCACCATGATCTTTCGTGGCACTTAATGGTAGTTTTATTTTGCTTCCTCTCATGTTGGTCGTGAATTATACAACACTTGTATTTTTCAGGTAAAATCAATGTCACCCAAATCATTGAGTGCATCTGTCAGTGACATTGGTTCAGTTGTAAGTATGATTGATAGGATAGCAGGATCGGCACCAGGTAATGGATCCAGGGCTGCTGTTGGTGAGGATTTGGTTGCCATGACAAAGTGTCGTCTTCAAGCAAGAAATTACATGCCTCAAGATGGAAGCAATGGGACAAGGAAAATGAGGCGCTACACAAGTGCCATGCCCTTAAATGTTGTTTCATCAGCTGGTAGTATGAATGATAGTTTCAAGCAGCTGACTGGTTCAGAGACTTCTGACCTGGAGTCAACTGCAACATCTAGTATCAAGAGGCCTAGGATTGAGGTATAAATCCCAGCTTGTGCTATATACTTCTAGAAGAATCATAGTATTGATAGTAATTTTAAAAAAGGCATGCAAATGAGCTTTAGCTAAAATGGCACCTTTTCCCCTTGGAAGAACAAGGTGGAAGGTAAGGTTGTGGATTCAGTACCCGCCTTTTCACATTCCCTGAGAACTTGAGCAAAAAGGAGAGGCATATATGGCTTTTTTTAAGATGTGGATGCACTTACATGTGGAGGGTAAAGCAGCATGTTTTTCTTTTGCGCCTTTCAAAACTATGTTATTGATAGATGTTGACTAGATGATGTTTTAGGTTTTAAACATACAAATTTTATTGGTTGTTTAGAGGCCCACTAGAGAGAGATTTTTTTTAATAGTTCCTATACTGCATCTAGGAAAAAGTCTGGCTAAAAACTTGGTTAACTCCTACCAAAAAAATTAAGGATACAGCTCCTATCAAAAAAATTAATATGACTACATATTTTGAAATCCTAAATGTTGGATTGCATATTCTATATGTTTTTAACATTCATGTCAAATTTCATACCAATGGATGTTAATTACCATTCGATCTATAGAATTATTTTTTATGCATAATTTTAGACTACAAAAATTTGAAATTTAAATATTTGATTGGTAACATAACTATTTATTTTTGATATTCTGAAAATTTTGCAAACATAGAGGATATAAGATGGTGGATTTTTCAAAATTCACATCCAACGAAGTTTGTAGCCAAACTTTGTCCCTTCATCTACGTATAAAGCTTTACAATAGCATGGGGATTTTTTTTTTTTTTTTGGGGGGGGGGGGGGGAACCAAAGACAATCCTGAGTCATCGATTAATTATGCAAGGAGGCCTGTTGGTCTGGCAGATTCAGAGCAATCTGTGGGGCTAATTTAGTATGAAAACATAGAGCATCCATTTTTATTTAGAGTAAAAAAAAAATTGTCCATCAAGATTGATGAGATGCTATCTTATCGTACTTTAGTCAGAGAGAGGTTGGGTTCACCACCACTAAATATCTTTTTAGTGGCTAATTATTTCTTCAAACTTACCATTTAATTATATAGTTTCCCCATGTCGGTCTTGCTCATCAAGTATCAAGATGGCTGGAGATTAAAAACTGTATTGCCTATAAGCTAATGAACTCTAGCTCAAATGATTGCTTCCTTCCTTTGTAAGGGCTCAATAGAAGGTGAGATGGTGGGTTCAAAAGCGTGTGTAATTAGTAATAAGGAAAAAAAGAAAAAAACTCATACTGTTCTTTAAAAAATAAAAAATAAATAAAATTTACTAATGTATGACTTTTGTTGATTGGATACTAAAAGACATGATTGATATATAATTTGATGTACATGATAAACATAGAGAGAACATGCAATCTACTGGTGGGATTAACAAAATATCATTAAATGTGAGGCTATTGAATGATGATGTGTATTGAGAACAGCCATTATAGTGGCAATGTGTGTCAACAAGATGGACATGTACATTGAGCACTGAGGATCCTATTTGTAAGAGTGAGTTGCTTCAAATTAAAAGCATAAACAGTACTAAAGGATGGTCATGAAAAATGTTGGATGAGGCAGTAATGAGATGGTAACCTATAAGATTTCAGAAGGTATGACTCTTGATGAAGCTTAATGGCAAATCTAATTTATGTAGCTGACTTCATGCAACCTATAAAATGACCTTTTTGGTAATTGCCTGTGTTCTATTTTCTTCAAAATTTGTTTTGACATAGGAAAGAAAAGAAGAGGTACGAAGAAAGAAAAAAAGTGGAAATATGAGAGTAAATTAATGTCTGAAGTACAGGGTTGAACTCATAGGGAATTTATTTTTTAGCACAGGAAAAAGTCATTTGAGAACTAGATGTATGCACATCATTGTCAGGTATGTGCATGATGATTTAGAACATCCCAAGAAGTTACAAGGAAATCTTTTAAAAATAGAAAACCAAGAACTAAAGATATATTTATATATCTGATGGAGGATGGAGTTTTATTTTCTGAAAGAAGCCCTAGCAATAGTGCAAAGGTCTTTAGAATTTCTTTGAACGTTAATATACTCATCATTTACCAGTATATACTGGGACTCCAGGTTCTGATGCTTAAATCTGATGTTAGGGATCTTTTATAAAACTAGGTGATCAATTAAGCTTTTAAGTGGATACCTTGTCTTATCACTAGACTTTGGCATAACCCATGAGGTTTTTATATAGCTGGGCTCCCTTTGTGGATAAAATTTATTTAGATTTGTAGATCATATGTAATAATCTTTAAAAAAAAATTTGCATGTCAATTTTTAAATAAAGTATGTAGAGCACCGATTCTGTGGTTCACAAAATTGAACACGATATGCCACTTACCATTGTAAGTGGAAAGATATTGGTAGATTAATGTACATTGTTTTATAATGTAACAAAGTAGTTATGAGTTAAATACATAGTGGTTGTCTGCTGGCTTTTTGCCCAAAAGCTTTGTGATCGAAGATTTTAATATTACTTTCTATTCTGTCTCAGAAAGGGTAAATAAGGGAAGAAGAAAAAGAAGGAAATATTACATTATATTTTTCCAAAGTTTACTCAATAAGTGTGACATTTCAAACAGTCCACATTTTGGTAGGATAGTAGTGAATCATGATTTCCCCCATCTTGGTATTTTTTTCAATTTTATGGTCAGAACCCTACACGGGTCTCTTTATTACAAATAAATCATGGGACACTTATTGCAGGTTAATCATGCCCTTTTGGAAGAAATAAGGGAGATAAATCAGCGACTTATAGATACAGTTGTTGATATCAGTGATGAAGATGTTGATCCAGCTGCAGCTGCAGCTGCTGCTGAAGGAGGTGAAGGAACTATTGTCAAGTGCTCTTTCAGTGCTGTTGCTCTCAGTCCGAACTTGAAATCTCAGTATGCTTCAGCGCAAATGGTGGGCTTTTGGACCTTTTAACATGAATTAATTTGTTATCGTATAAATCTCATCTCTATTTATACGTGCTTCACTTCTATGCAGTCACCTATTCAGCCATTAAGATTGCTTGTTCCCTCAAATTATCCAAATTGCTCGCCAATACTTTTAGACAAGTTTCCTGTTGAAGTCAGGTGATGTAACTGTGCTATACCTTTCTTTTATATGTTGTTTTGGTTTTATAAATATGATTTGAAGATTGTTTCCCAGGTCTAACTGAAGAGACTTAATATAGTTTTGGGCAATCCTTATGATAAAATGAACATTAAAATGAAATAGAGCCTCTTTTGATTTTGAGGTTTCTGATAAGGCTTTGTGGAAAAAGAACTTCATTTGAATCTAGCTGGATTTCCATGTAACTAATATTTAAACATTTATCATCTAGTTTGAGTTAATTGATTTCCTTCCTTGGCCTTGGCAGCATGCCTTGGCCTTGGATGCTTGCCCACGCAAGTCTCTTACGTGGAAACTTGTTCAGGTGAAATAGGACTTATCGTTTTCCATTTATACAAACACACATATGTAGCCAAAAGTTTTGAAAAGCTAGTTTCTATATATCTTTATTATTTAGACAGGACATTCAAATGGTGTTAGAGTCTTGTAGCTCAAGTAACACAGGACAAACCTGAACAAAATTAAAAGATAGGAAAATAAAGGTTAGGAACCTAGGAGTTAGCACCTAGGCAGGACATTCAAATGGTGTTAGAGTCTTGTAGCTCAACTAACACAGGACAAACCTGAACAAAATTAAAAGATAGAAAAATAAAGGTTAGGAACCTAGGAGTTAGCACCTAGGCTTTTTTGGAACAAGCACCAGGTGAGGAAAACCATTAGGAGATATGGAGTTGCACCAAACCAAAAACTTTTTTTTTTCCCATTCATCAAAATCATCTCTAAATCCTCTCCAAAAGGAGTAAAATAGTTTGCTTTTATAGGAATAAACCCTAATTCTAATTGGCGCAGAAAACCCTACTTATTGAATGATAAAAATACCCTAAACTTAAAAAAAAAAAGAAAAAAGAAAAAAAAAAGGGGGTGGGGGGCTAAATTAAAAATACAATTGATATCTAAAAATAAATAAAATAAAATTATAAATAAAATCCTCCAATTTGCATCTTGCACCATTCTCCCCTGGTTGGAGAAAACTCGACCTCAAGTTTTGAAGTGCTAAACTTCAAGTCTGGAATCACCTTGGGGAGTTTTGAAAATAGAAAAACCTTGTATTCCACCACATCATTAAACAATTTTGGAATTACAAAACCAATGTGTGGAATCATAACAATCTTATCTTGAACCATAGGAACCACCATGCTATCAGCCTTTTCAACATTTTCAAGCTGCTTATCTTCATGCAGCATGGATGATTCTTTGTGTGTTTTTGCAGTTTAGGCTCGATAGTAGACTCTTTTGGTTGGTTAAAGATTGAAACTTCGGTAGGCTCTTGTATTTCTTTGTCAACATCAGGATTTAGTGGTACTTGATCTCCCTCCATTACCAAGATCTCATCATCGATGTTGTCTTTTATGTGAGAAGCAATAATTTTGTTGTGATCTATCATCCTTAGTATCTCAATTGAATATTTTTTTTTTGAGCTCATTTGCTTTACCTGAGCAGCCAAGTCTTGAACATCTTTCATTAGATTTTCGAATGATTGTTCCCTGGCAGTGGCAGATAGTAATTCCTTTAGTTCTTTGAAGTCTTAACGAAAGGTAGATTGTTCAAGAGTGCATTGACGACATAAAATTGGATGAGAATTCATCATGGTTTCTTCAAAGCATGCAATTGGCTGGCTATTCCATTTCCTCATACTATCACTTCAATTTTGAAAATTACCATACTGAGATTGGGTTAGTTTCTTGTGAAAATACTGTGGGAAATGTTCAATGCAAAGATCTTTCATTCTTTCCCAAGTAATTCAAGACCATTGGCATCTAAAGTGAAGGTTTTCATAATGATTCCAGTACTCCAAAGCTCTACTGGCAACTCTCGTATTGGCATACCTAACCTTTTCTTTTGCATTAGATAAATCCACTTGTTCAAAAAATGGTTCATATAAGCTATACCATTGTAGAAAGTTCGAGTAATATGTCTGCTATGGCTAATTGGCTGTATTCTGAGGCAAGATTCTTCTGTTGGTGTTTTGAAGTAACACTAAAATCAATAATCATATTCATTAAAAAAAAAATCAATAATCATGTAGAACATAGGACTCCATTAGTCCAACCATCTGGTTTTACTGGTTTGCACACAGATTGCTTTGATAAACTGGGTTCACAATGTATTCTGGCTCCACCTTCAATTAAAAGAACAAATCGCACATGCATACAGGGCTGGGTGACCAGTTCACTGATTCAAAGGTCTGTTACAGCCCGTTCTGGTTATACTGACATCTCAATTCACATTTAATGCTTCTTACCCACCAATGCCCTTTTCTTAATATTTTTTCATTTGGACAAAACTTAAGTACAGTACTTAGGTATTGTTCCTTAGGTTCTCTTCTTAAAATTCAGCCGTGTAGCTTTTTTCTCATGGGATGGAAGTGCATTTTTAGTTGGGTACTGCTACATGGCTGAATTTTAAGAGGAGAACCTAAGGAATAACACCTAAGTATTGTACCTAAAATTTTCCCTTTTCATTTACTTTTTCCTGACAGCTACCTTAGCAAGTAAATGGATATGGAACACTTGTTTAGATGTTACCTAATATGGATAATATGTGTGGTTGAATGAAAAGACCCTACTAACAAAATTGTTCATGAAAGGAACTCCATTCCTAAATCTGATCTGTCTATTGGTTAAATTCTTTGATCCCCATTTTCAATCCGCACTTATCCTCTTCCTTTTTCTCAAACTTTGAGGTTAAGTGAAGCAAAAATGTCTGCCCATGCATATCACCAATAAGGATCTTAGAGAATTTCTCATTTTTCATGAATTGTAATAGTAGAGGAGTCTCAAAGACAAGCAACGCATAAAATTCTAATGTTCTTCAAATGTATATCTCACAGTTAAAATACTAAATGGTGTATTAAATTCTCTCCTTTCTTTCTTTATACCAGTTTGCATTTGAGTTTTTAAAATTCCCTTACTCATACAAAGTTGAGTCTAATATTCTGCAATTAACAGTAAGGAGTATGAAGATCTCTCAGTAAAGGCGAAGTCAAGGTTTAGCATATCATTACGAAGCCTTTCACAACCCATGTCACTTGATGAGATAGCAAGGACTTGGGATGTTTGTGCTCGAGCAGTTATTTCTGAGCATGCACAGCAGAGTGGTGGGGGCAGTTTCAGCTCAAAATTTGGGACTTGGGAGAACTGCTTGAGTGCTGCATGATCATCTTTGCAGGACCCGGACAGATACTATTGCAACAGATCTTGTAATCAACCTTAATGCAGCTGCTTCTGTGGTAATGACTAAGGATATAGTTTTCTTTTTCTTTTTTGGAAATAAGACTTGTTAGCTGGTATGTTTATTAAGGGATATAGATGTATGATGAAGTTGGTCAACCTCAATACTCCTGGGGTGGTATTGTATTGTTCATAGGCTAATAGTGTATGTTGTTTGTACTTTGAATTTCAGTAAATTAATGAGTGGAAGATGCCGCATTTGTACCATATATACTAGGTTCTTTTGTGTTGTAACTACAAAACCTGCAGTCTTTTATTCATGCCAGTTGTAAGAAAAATGTTTCACTTCCCAGGAGTTCCTTTTGAGTGCTCTGGAAGATTGAACATACTTAAAAGTAATTTTCTATTTTGTTGGCTAGAAAGAAGTTTATTAGTTGTGGGAAATGTGAAACTTTATTTTCTAGTAGCAATTTTCTGGGAATATACAGAGTAATTTGAAAGATCCGTATGGGACATTTACATAAGATTTAGACAACCTTTATATGGATTTTCTGACATCTGTGACCAATCTTCCGCTGCCCTCTATGTCGATTATTACGAAGATCTTTAATGAAAACCTTTGTATGACTGTATCACTATTGAAGTTACCTTTGTAATAAATTAACCAGCTTTACTGACATTTTTAGAGGAACCAAAATTCCTATTTACTGTGGACATGGATGTAAGTAAACTCCTGAGCCTCGAGCCTCATAATTGGGATTTCATTTCTTGATTGGAGCCTAAACTCGGGTTTGTATAACATAAAGCTAATGAAAGAGATTTTATCTACGTGAATGCAAAAAGAACCACAAAGATTCAGTGACAAACAGAAAATGGACATACTATATATTCTAGTCAGGGATCATACAACTACCCAACAGCCAACAATCATAAAGCTGTGAGATGGTATTTGTTGTGACAGAGATATATAGCATCTATTTAACATGATTGTAGCTCTTACATTTGTGGGTTTGTTATCATGTGAGAGATTATATATATATATATATATATATATATATATATATATATATCTGTCACACAAGATAAAATTTCCCCAACCGGTTTGCTTTTCTTGTTCTTGTGGAACTTGTAATAGAAAGAGGCCAAGCTGTTGAATAATGGTAGTTCACCATCTTCTACAATCGGTGGTTATATCTTGATTCACTTATAACTTTCATTAACGCTGTTTAGTATATCTAATCCTAATGTGTAATAATTTTGTTCAGGTCTTTATTATACTAAAGGAGATGTGTTACAACTCGATTTTGTATGCATATGCGCAGCTCGTAATAATTTGTAAATGTAAATACATTCACATGGATAGGGCTGTCCAAACAACTCGCAGATCCAACCCACCCGGCCAAACCGACCGGATCCGAACCGTCCACCATCCGATCCGACTCCTCCGGCGGTCGGCGGCGGGTCCTTGCTTTCCAAAACCGATTCCGGCGGATTGGGTGCGGGTCTCTTCCTCCAATACCCAAGCCACCTGACCCGACCCGACCGCCATATAAATGGGTTTAAAGGTCTGAAGTTTGTTAACCAGTCTCATTCCAGGATTTTTTTAGAATATAACTATAAAACCCAAACAATATTATTAGTTAGGCAACGTTTCAAAGAAATTTGGTTTCTAACAATTCGAGTCTAGAGGACTTGATTTTGGGGAGCTGAGCTGGACAGTCCTAGAAATCGAGTTCACTGGACTCGGTTTTTGTTCATAGAAATCGAGTATGCTGGACTCAGTTTTTGTTCAAACATAGCCACCATGCATGAAATAACTTAATTCCTGTTTTACTCTCCACAAAACAGAGCATACCGAATCACAAGGCATCAGAATATTATCTATTGTAATCATCGTTAAAACTATTCAAATAGCTAGGAAGTCCCTCTAGTTTGGTGTAGAGTTTCATGTCATGTTCAGATAGCAAACAAAAGTCTAACATCATCACTGTACTTTGATAGCTTTGTGTACTATAATATTTTCCAAAGTAATGTTTAGTCTTAGAGCTTTGTAACTGATTTTGTCTTTCTTGAAACTTTTGAGGATAAACTTTCTGTAGTTATGATTTTGTTCAAGTTTTGATGAATAGTTATGATTCGGTATGCTCTGTTTTGTGGAGAGTAAACAGGGGTTAAGTTATTTCATGCATGGCGTCTGTGTTTGAACAAAAACCGAGTCCAGTGGACTCGATTTCCATGAATAAAAACCGAGTCCAGTGGACTCGATTTCCATGAATAAAAACCGAGTCCAGCGGACTCGATTTCTATGAACAAAAACCGAGTCCAATGAACTTGATTTCCAGGCCTACGCTGTCCAGCTCAGCTCCCCAAAATCGAGTCCAGAGGACTTGAATTGTTAGTTACCAAATTACTTTGAAAAGTTGCCTAACTAATGATATTGTTTGGGTTTTATAGTTATATTCTAAAAAAATCCCTCATTCCAGCCCTTACTTTCCAAAATCATCCTCTCACTCTTAGTTCTTACTCTCGCTCTCTCTGATGTTTACCCTTCGCCGATCCGACTGCCGATGTTTACCCTTCGCCAATCCTGCTCATCGTCGATATCTGCCTCTCCATTGTCGATCTCTACCTCTTTGCCGTTGATCTGTGCTCTTCGCCGTCGACCTTCGCTCTTCGTCCTCAACGTCCCAGCTCGTCTTCGCCTCTATCTCTCAGATTCGATCTTTCTATTTCATCTCTTAGGTTCAGTTATCTATGGATTTGTGGATCTGTTCTTTGGGTTTTTGTTCTTTAGATTTGTGGATCTGTTCTTTGGGTTTGTAGATCTTCTCTTTGGGTTTGTAGATCTGTTGATTTTGTTCTTCAAGAATCAAACCACTGAAGTTTGATTTTTGTTGATCTGTTGATTTTGGTTCTTCAGTGTTTGTTACAATTTATTTCGGTCAAAATCAACTCTGACCACCACCCACCCGAGTCCGATCTGACTCGACCAGTGGCTTTTCGCGGTCGGCGGCGGGTCTGGAATTTCTCCACCCAATCTGATCGGGTCGGTTGCGAGTTGGGCACAAACCCGACCCGGACCGATCCGTGGACAGCCCTGACATGGATCTTTTTCCATTTGTTCCATCATTCCTTCCTTTTTTTTTTCCTTGGTCATTCCAACTTTCCTCGTCATGCTGGTGAGTTTTCATGAGAAAAACATTTTAAAAACAAATCATCACATCTAAGCTTTTATAAACTTGTATGGGGATTTTATAAAAAACTTGGTCTCAAATGGACATGCGTTTTGATGCCCACCCAAAACAATAATAATTATTGTATGCCAAAAGTATCATTGGAGAACATATGGTAAAGAAGCTTGAAAAAACAAAATTACCATTGTTTCCTCCTCCAATCCTTGCTTTGAAACTCTCCACATAGAAAACTGACAAAAATCAACTCTTCGAACCATGGTTTTGAAACCCGAATCGGACCGTACGGTCCAACCGAAAAAACTTCGAACCGTTCATTTTTGCGGTTCTTTAAGCCTCAAAAACCGCCCTATGTGAAAAATGCAGGAACCCGTGAAAACCGTGGTCGAACCTCACAGTTCTGAGAACTGTGATCAGACCGCTTCTCACGGTTCTGAACCCAAAAAAAAAAAAAAGAGAAAAACAAGCTTTGAATTTTGCTCCCTTCAGAGTACATCACGCAACTTCCTCTCTTCAAAAACTCTTCTCTTGGGCGAAGCAAGCCTTCAATTCTGCCACTGCCATCTCCAACATCATAGCTTTAAGTTCAGGCTTTGTTCTCTGCCTATAATGTGTGTGTGACAGGGTGAGAGTATGAGAGAAAGAGAGAGCTAGAGATGAAGAAAGAAAAATAAAAGGAGAGAGGAGGCAGAGGACACGCTTTTGGCTTCTGCATATGCAAACTTCTGTTTGTTTGAAAATTGTAAAAAAGAGGTTGACAAAGGAGGGAGAGAGAGGTGTCGGCAGTAGGGGAAAGCAAAAAAGAAAAGAAGACATTAATGTAGGGTTTGAAGTTTGGTGTGAACTTTGAAGAACCCAACATAGTTACAGACCATTGGATTAAAAGCAACGGTCAAAATGGTTTACAGCTAAGCCCACTTGATAGTTGATTGGACTTTTTTTTTTTTTTAATTAGTGGGATTGGATTGCACTTCTTTGTTTTGGATTCTAGTTGTACAAGTTGTACTTTGCCGGAATGGTTTACAGCTAAGCCTCCTTGATGGTTGGAATTTTGTAATTATACCTGCCAATATTTAATAGTTAAAATATATTAATGTAATAACTTTAAAAATATTGTTATATGAGAAAAGTGGTTTTTTTTTTTTTTTTTAAAAGAAAGAGAAATGATATAAATTATAACTACAATATTTTCACAACAAGTCTTAAGTGATAGTTTAAGTTTCACTGAAAATAAAATTAATCATTTTAAAGTAAATTTTAATTGAGATTTTTAATTTGTATATATTTATTTCATATTAATTAATTATTAAATTAAATATGACGTCATCACGGTTTGACCTCGGTTCAACCTCAAAAATCTTGAACTTCTCTCTTTTACGGTTTAATGAACAGTCCAGGTCTAAAAACCTTGCTTCGAACATAACAGCGACAGAAATCAACTGATTGGTTCTGTGGTGCATAAAGCCACTTTTTGCAAGCATGCACGTTGGTGGAGCTATAAATGTAGTAATTTAGCACTATAAAAAGTTACTTTATCTATTTTACCATCTCATTTTACAAAACACCCAGTGATTTTATTTTAGCTTTCAACACAATAAAATAATATAAATAACATAATAAAATAATATATCTACTACAATAAACAACATTCACCATCACCAACACAATAAAATAAGAACAAAGTTTAGCTATAAAATTGGTTATAGCCTAAGGCTACAACCTTACTCAATAAGATTAACATCACTATATATTTTGAAAATCTAACCGTTGACTTGTACGCTATTTACGCTTTTAATACACATGTCAAATTTTGTATCAATCAGATATTATTTACTAGATGATCTATAAGCTTATATTTTATGCATAATTTTAAACTACCAAAACTTGCAATTTAAATAATTTATTGATGACATAGCTATTGATCTTTGATTTACTAGAAATTTTGCAAGCATGAACGATATAAGAAGAAGATGTAATTCAATGGTGGATTTTTCAAAATCCACTTTCAATAAAAAGATATTGAATAAGGTTGTAGCCTAAAGGTACACACACACACATATATATATATATATATATATATATATATATATATAATTAGTGCGCACTTATAGATAATTAATATGTGTATTTACTCCATTAACACATTCAATGAACTAAAAATTTGATATACAAATTTTGATGATGTGGAAGCCTAAATGAGAGAGTCTCAAGGAATATGCCACTTGGTAGAATCTCGTGCTCTCTAACATGAGGTCTCTGCTTTTATATGTATACTAGCTTGTAACCCCATGCATATGCATGGATACACTTAAAGATATAGAATAAGATGCATAATATAATTCATGTATATATAATTTAAATATTATTGATAGTCATTTTTATATTTTGTTAACTCTTTTAAAAAAATTTAAGGATATTATTAGGTATATAATATAAATTGTCCATGTTTAAAAAAAAATAAAAATTATTGCAAAGCACTTTTTTTTTTTTTTACTATTAATTTATTCTAGACTCTTTGATTTTTGTACTTAATAACTCACTTGGATGAATATTTATGATGTGGTCCCACATTTTATTTTAAAATTAAGAAATAAAACTCTTTAAGAATAAATAATTTAGGACACATGGCGCAAAATTGGAACTCTAATTTGGAATTCTAATTTGAGTTTCTCTCAGCTTCACCTATTATTATATATATAGATTGATGATGATTGATAATTGATTGATTTGAACTCATTGCCTCATCTTCCACCTTGCTTTTACAAGGAAGTGCAATTTGAAGGAAAGCTCATTAGCTTACTCATATCATATATTGAAAAACTCATTTCTTTTTGATAACCTGCTTAGAAGGTAAAGCAGTCCAACAGATGCTAAACATACAAATTCAATTCCATATAATATCCACCTTCTCCATGTAAACCCCACCAACAAAGCAACGGCAACACTAAATCTAGGCTTTGTTTGCTTGGATGGATGGAAAATTAAGAGAGGATAGAAAAGTTGGAGGATTTAAAATATTTGTGTTTTTCACCATATGTGCTTGGTAGAGAGAATGGAAAAGTTGAAGCATAAAACGTTAGAGGACTAAAATGAACAAAAGCAAAGTTGAAAGACTGAAATGAAGTTTGGTGAAACATAGAGGGTAGGTTTTGCATTTTAGCCTTAAAAATATTATGTCCAATGGAAAATTTCCCCTATCATATTGCCACTAATTTTGGTTTCAGAGTTAGTATCGGTGAGTCCTTTTTTTTTTTTTTGAGAAAGAGAGTTAGTGAGTCAATTGAGAACATGGGTGGGTCGGCTTATTTGGGTTATTTACTCATATGTTTTCACAATAATTTTTTTTTTAAAATTATTATTAAATTATAAAATAATCAAAAACATAGTTTGTAAAATACTATACGCATACATACGGGTATAATTTAGCATATTTTGAAAATTTACTTTTCAAATATTCAGTATAAAAATACGAAAATAGAGAAAAAATTAATCATGTATAATACGAAATATGAATATATTACGTTTATCTTTTAAAAATAATTTAACAAAAATACAAAGCCATTTACAATTTTTTTTTTTTCAATAAAAAGAATAATCTTTATATCATTCCCTTACGTCTAGTTGTGTGTGATTTAATTGAACATCCCAAACAATTTTTTTTTTTAGAGTGGTACTAAAGATATAACAAATTTTATTATATAAATCTTACAAATGGATGTGTCATTCATAAAAGATAATACGAACACTTATTTCATGTTGAAATAACACCAATTACATTCATTATTATCAGTTCGTAATTTTTGTAGTAATTTTAACATTTTTTACGAACTAAACAATGATTATTTAGGCGTTGGGAGCACAAGGAATAGACTTTAACATTTATATTGGCAACTTTTACTTTTCTTTTTGAGTTTACAATTTGAGAAGTACTACTTCTACTTCTATAATATTTTCAAAATATTTTTACAACAAATCCTAGGTAATAAGTTGTTACTAGTTCTAATTTGAACTTATCACTTCAATTTCTTTTTTGCCCATCAATGACAACTAATAACAACAAGTCACTTAGAATTTGTTATGAAAATGTTGTAGACATAACATTTCTCTTACAATTTTAGTAAGAGTAATATTATATTTGATAAGGATAATTCTAAAAGGATGATAAACTCGTTTATGTAAGATGAGGTCGACGGTCCCAATGAACTCGTCTGCCTTACTTGTACATTCAGGGGCATAGACGACACCACCTCAAGGCCAACGACTCCTCCTTAAAATCACGACACCTGTATGAGACGACCAGAATGCCTAGACGGGATAGGAAGCTGACGGGGATAAGGAAACCTTTGACGGGTCTGACAAGGCCTTGCTTGGCCTCCACTCATGAGCATATAAGGAAACATCTTGCACCCCATGGTTAACCCTAATTAAGAGGATTCCTACAAGGAAAGGATCCCGCAAGATGCGCACATTAATGAGGATCTTCCCTACAAGGTCTTCTTTGTTTCTATTTCACAGAAGTTGTCTCGAGCACGTGAGGACTGTGCGACTTACTAACGATATTTGGCATCATCACTTGGCGCCGTCTGTGGGAAATTGTTTGTAAGCCATACTACTGCTTCCCAGACAAAGAGTTGCATAGTACTTACTTGCTTGATGGTGACCACCTACAATAATCAAGGAGACGAACCACGTACCACCGCCCTCGAAAGACAAGTTCAGACTCTCGCCGCGGCTGTAGAACGCCTCACCAAGCAAAACCATGACTTAGAGGAGCAACTGCGCCAAAAGAATGCAGGGCCTAACACTCAGGAGGAGGACCAAAAAGGTACAAGCGCTGAGAAAAGGGACCAAGAAGGGTTGGAGGGTAGCAACACCACAAGCAGATAAGAGCGACAGGACACGAGCCGTCCATCTGCCATAGATATGGCTCCACCACACATGGTCGTGGGGATGCAGATGATAAAGGAATAGATGGACTTCAAGATGAACGCCCTCAGAGGACGGGTGTCTAGTGACCTCGATGAGTTGGTCCATCGAACTGATTCACCATTCATTGCATCCGTCACTTCGTTCCCCATTCCACCGAAGTTCTGCATGTCGTAAGTAGAGGCCTACGACGGATCTAAGGATCCCCTAGATCACCTGGAGTTTTTCAAGACCCTGATGCACCTGCAAGGAGTGGCAGAAGAGATCATGTGCAGGGCCTTCCCTACTACCCTAAAGGGCCTCACAAGGGTTTGATTAAGCAAGTTGACACCCAACTCCATTAGTACCTTCAAAGAATTGAGCACCCAATTTGCCTTGCACTTTATCGGGGGACATAGGTATAAGAAATCCACTGCATGCCTAATGAACATTAAGCAACGGGAGGATGAGACACTGATGCCTTACATAACCCGTTTTAATAAAAAGGCCCTCTCGATTGATGAAGCTGACGACAAGATACTCGTGGCTGCATTCACGAACGGGTTACGGAAGGGTAAGTTTTTATTTTCCTTATACAAAAACGACTCAAAGACTATGTCGGATGTACTCTATAGGGCAACTAAGTATATGAACACGGAAGACGCGTTACTGGCTCGAGAAGAGAACCTAAGAAGAGGGAAAGATAGGAGGAGGCACGACATGACAGGGGACGAAAGACGACAAGGATTGGAGACCGACGGGAGGATAGATGCTCAAAACCCCCCACTAAGAGGTTCACAAGCTTCACCTCGTTGACTGCCTTGATCGACCAAGTCCTGATGCAGATCAAGGACGAAGGAGCCCTAACATTTCCAGACAAACTGAAGGGAGACCCCAACAAGAGGTCCAGAGACAAGTACTGTTGCTTTCACCGTGATCACAGTCATGACACATCTGACTGCTTCGACTTAAAGCAACAAATAGAGGCTCTTATTAGACAAGAAAAGTTGTAGAGGTTCGTCCGCAAGGAAAGAACGGACCTACCACAAGAGTAGGTTGCTCGAAAGGAGAACGAGCATCCTAGGTTGCCTGTAGGAGACATAAGAATGATTGTGGGAGGCACTGTGGCTTTTGCCTCGTCCAAAAAGGCCCGTAAGACTTACCTGAGGATGGTTCAGAATGTTCAGCTGACGGGCTTCGACCCAAAGATGGCGCGGATCAACAACCCCAACATTGAATTCTCAGAGGAAGATGCTCAACGTCTCCACCACCCGCATGAAGATGCACTTGTCGTTAGCATACGAGTAGGTGACTACACCACACACCGGGTCCTTGTTGACAATGGAAGCTCCGCTGACATCCTCTACTACCTAGCGTTCTAGCAGATGATGATTGATAGAGAACGGCTGGTTCTGAACAACGCCCCACTCGTTGGGTTCGAAGGGACAAAAGTATACCCCCTCAGCGCGGTCATGTTGCTCGTAATGATTAGTGATTATCCTTAGCAAATCACTAAGGATGTTACATTCCTTGTTATCGATTGCTCGTCCACCTACAATGCAATCCTAGGACGACTTACCCTTAACTCGTGGAAGGCTGTAACTTCGACCTACCACTTGATGATCAAATTTCCCACCGAGTATGGAGTAGGAGAAGTATATGGAGACCAAGTGGCTACACGCGAGTGCTACATAACAATGTTGGAGATGGACAATCATCTACAAACCATGAACATAGAAGAACAACGAATGGTGGCAGAGTCCTTTGAAGGACTTGAAGAGATACTTCTTGACAACTCCAGACCAGAACGAATGACTAGGATCGGCACCCTCACCAATCCGCTGGTCCGCCAAGCACTTATGACTTTTCTCAAAGAGAACCAGGATGTCTTTGCCTGGAGCCATGAAGACATGCTCGGGATTGACCCTTCAGTTACAGGTTGAATGTGTCACCCACTTTTCCACCTATCCATCAGAAGAAGTGGGTGTTCACCCAAGAACAAGACCAAGCTATAGCGGAAGAAGTCTGCAAGTTGCAAGAGGCAGACTTCAACAGAGAAGTTTACTACCTCGACTAGCTGGCGAATGTGGTGATGGTTAAGAAAGCCAACGGGAAGTGGAGGATGTGCGTAGACTTTACAGACCTGAACAAAGCATGCCCCAAGGACAGCTACCCCCTCCTACGAGTTGACGTCCTAGTAGACTCTATGGCTCAACACCTGTTACTGAGCTTCATGGATGCTTTTTTTGGTTACAACCATATCAAAATGGACGAAGCGGATCAGAAGAAGACTTCGTTCGTCATTAGCCAAGGCCTCTTCTGCTACAAAGTGATGTCGTTCGGCCTTAAAAACGAGGTCGCAACATATCAAAGGCTCATGAACAAAATGTTCGCACATCAGATTGGAAGAAACGTCGAAGTCTATGTTGACGATATGCTGATAAAAAGTAGAAAGAAGGATGATCATTTAGACGATCTCAGGGAAACCTTCGATACCCTTCGCTCTTACAACATGAAACTCAATCCGAGCAAGTGTGCATTCAAGGTGATGGCTGGGAAGTTTCTAGGGTTCATGGTGTCTCAGAAAGGTATCGAAGTCAACCCAGACAAGATCCGAGCCATAATAGAGATGACACCCCAAAAAAAATGAAAGAAGTACAAAGCCTCAACGGTAAGGTAGCCGCACTGAATAGGTTTATGTCAAAGGCAACAGACAAGTGCTTACCTTTCTTCTGCATGTTGAAGAAGTCTTTTGAGTGGATGGCTGAGTGTCAACAAACATTCGAAGATCTAAAGGCCTACTTCTCCTCCCCACTATTGCTAAGTCCCTCCAAACTAAGGGAGAAATTGTTCCTCTACTTGGCTGTATCCCTAGTTGCTGTTAGTGCGGCCTTGGTCAGAGAAGAAGACAAGGTGCAGAAGCCCGTGTACTACACCAGCCGAGCACTCTGTGGTGCAGAGGAGAGGTACCCATCGATGGAGAAGCTCACCTTTGCTTTTGTTATAGCAGCTCACAAGTTCAAGCCGTACTTCCAGGCCCACACGGTGGTCGTCCTGACTGACAAGCCCCTACGGTGAGCAATGAGCAATCTTGAAGCCGCTGAACGAATGGCATTATAGGCAATAGAGTTGAGTGAATTTGACATATAGTACCGCCCGAGTACTGCCATTAAGGGACAGGTGGTCGCTGACTTCATCACGAAGTTCACTAACATGGAAGGCCAGGTAGAAGAGAATCTTCAGTAGAGTATCCACATGAACGGATCATCCAACAAACAGGCTGATGGAGCGAGTATTGTACTTCGCTCTCCAGAAGGGGACGAGATTGAATGCATGGTTCGTCTCGACTTCTCGAAAACCAACAATGAAGTAGAGTATGAAGCTCTAGTGGCAGGATTAGATCTCATTAAGCAGCAAGAGTGTGGTTATTCATTGCGACTCCCAGGTTGTCATAAACCAAGTAAACGGTGATTACAAATGTAAGGGTGAGAGAATGAAGAAGTACCTGGAGCAAGTAAAGAAGAGGGTGGATGACTTACAGGCCAAGATTGTTCAAATCCTAAGAGGAGAGAACGAGTAAGCCGACCGTCTTGCTAGGGCCGCATTGGCGAACACATGATCATCTCTGGCAAGGTACTTTTCTTTGTTCAACTTTCACCATTAATAAATGCCATCGATGTGCAGGAGATAAATTCTGAAAGCAACTGGACCAAACCATTGATCTCCTACTTGAAAAATGACACACTACCCGACGGTAAGGAGGCCGCGAGAAAGCTGAAGGTCCAGGTAGCACGATTCGTTTTGATAAAGGATGTCCTGTACAAGAGAGGCTTCTCCCGCCCGTACTTAAGATGCTTAAGCTTTGAAGAAGAGGACTATGTCATGAGAGAAGTCCATGAAGGGATATGCGGGAACTACTTAGGGTCATGGTCTTTGGTGCACAAACTGATTCGGGCTGGATACTACTGGCTTACTATGCAGAAAGATGCCCAGGCTTATATCAAATCCTGCGACAAATGTCAAAGGTTCAGCAGCGTCATCAGACAACCAACAGAGGAGCTCACCCCAATGACGGCCCCATGGCCTTTCGCTCAATGGGGATTGGACATCATGGGCCCATTCCTAATAGCAATAAGATAACTGAGGTTCTTAGTGGTCGGCATAGACTATTTCACCAAATGGGTAGAAGCCGAAGTTTTGGCTACCATCACAGAGAAAAACGTACGAAGTTTCGACTAGAGAAACATCATCGGTACGGGATCCATAGAGTCTTGGTCTCAGATAACGGGAAGTAGTTCGACAATGACTCTTTCAGGGACTTTTGCTCACAATTAGGGATCAAGAACCACTACTCCTCCCCCGCCCACCCTCAGGCCAATGGACAAGTTAAGGTCACGAACCGATCCTTGCTTAAAATCATCAAGACTCGGCTCGAGGGGGCAAAGGGTATATGGCCAGAAGAGTTGCCAAGCGTACTATGGGCATACAGGACAACAGCCAGAACACCTACAGGGGAGACACCGTTTTGACTAGCATACGGAAGCGAGGCAGTTATCCCAGCTGAGGTTGGACTCACAAGCTACAGGGTGGACAATCATGATGAAAGAAGGAACGACGAGGCCATGCGTCTACAGCTTGACCTAGTGGACGAAGTCAGGGCGATAGCTGAACAAAGACTAGCACGATACCAGGACCTCATGGCCAAGCACTACAACTCCAGAGTCAGACACAGAGACTTCAAAGTTAGAGACCTCGTCTTGAGGAAGGTGACGGGTGCCACTAGAGATCCCTCCTAGGGAAAGCTCGGTCCTAACTGGGAGGGACCCTACAGAATCACTTCATGGTAGAGGAAAGACACCTACCACCTGGAGACGCTAGACGGACAGAAGTTGCACCATCTATGGAACACCAAGCATCTCAGGAAATACTACCAGTAGATGACAGCATGAAGAGCGCCACTCCTCATTTCCAGTTTATTTCTTTTAGTTAATTTTTATCTACAGTACTTTCTAAGCCCAAAGGGCAGGGTTTTGTTCTTTTTAAGAACAATTTTTTACTTATACGCTCATCTATCATAATAAGAGGAGTTATTCAAATATGACTTGTGTATATGTATGCCTCTACAAAACTACATCTATGACTAAGGTCCACAAGTGGACCAGCTCATCCCATAGGGATGCCTTAAAATTATCAAGTCCACGAGTGGACAGATTTATTATTAAGTCCACAAGTGGACGAGTTCATCCCATGGGGATGCCTTAAAATTATTGTCCACAAGTGGACGAGCTCATCCCATGGGGACGCTTTGAAATTATTAAGTCCACAAGTGGACGAATTTATTATAAAGTCCACAAATGGACTAGCTCATCCCATGGGGATGCCTTAAAATTATCAAGTCCACAAGTGGATGAGTCCACAAATGAATGAGCTCATCCCATGGGGATGCCTTAAAATTATCAAGTCCACAAGTGGACGAGTTTATTATTAAGACAAGTAGACAAGTTTATTATTAAATCCACAAGTGGATGGGTTTATTATTAGGTCCTCAAATAGAACTAGTTCATTGTCATGCCTAAGGGTGGACGAGTCCACCAAAGCAGATGGGTTCACCCCAAATATCCACCAAGTCGTTTGGGAGACAAGTACATCCTAACACGTGTACACAGAACCAGACGGACATACGTGTATCTCAGAATAATGATCAAAACATGGGAAAAATATGCTAAAAGTGACAAATATAAAATAATAACAATATACCATAAATAAAGTAAAGTATTTACAAGCAAGGCCCAAAAACAGAAGGGCACTTAATATTGCCTAAAAATAGGACGAAATATATAAATTATTACTAAAAATAAAAGAGCTAAACTATAGGGTTCTGGATGTCCTGAATTGGAGGATTCTCGTTGTCTTTAGAAGGAGGATTCTGGGCATCCTGGGTAGAAAGGTTTTCAGCGTCATGAGGAGGATCTTCAGTAGACGGAATCAAAGGAGTGATGGGCTTCTCCACAGTAGGTTGAGCAAGAATTACACCATCATTTTTTGGATCCTGCTCTGATTGAGTAGAGTCGTCGGTCTCCTCACTGAAGGTGTCACCACCCACAGGGGTCGACGGTAGGGGGTCGTCCATGGTGACCTTGGATAGATCCAAGTGTGGGTAGACGGACTTGACCTGTTTCAGACAATCCTTAAACTCGTCACCATAGTAGATGACACAAGCCTCAATAAAAGGCTATAAAGCCTTGAACTCTGTTACGGCGTCAGCCCTAGCCATCTCTACCTACCCACAAAGAGCCGTCAGCTCCTTCTCCAAGGTCACCTTACCCTCTTACTCCTTTCCCCGCTGACGGGTCTCCTCTTCTCCTTCAACTTCTCGTTTAACTCCGGCACCTCCTTGTTGAGAGTATGGAGGGCCTCCTTGTATTGATCTTGTTCATTGGTCAAGGTTTCATTGCGCTTCCTAAGACAGCTGATCACCCCTTTCTCAGCGACGCACCTATCTTGGAGCGCCTTCATGCGCACCAGCGCCTAAAAATGAATTACAACCGTCAGCTGACAAACAAACAACAAAATAAAGGAGTCTGGGAAAAGAACATACCCTTGAGAGGTCAAAAAGACCCGACGCCCCCAAATCCTTCATCTCCTGCTCGGCGCAGGGGTCCACGTTCATCTCCTTGATGATTGACTCAACCATCTCGACAGCATACCCCTTATGTATAAGGAGACAACGAGTTCCCTGGGTGACGGGGCCCATCGCCATCATTAACCCTTTGCTAGCTCCATGACTTGGCTTCGGGGGCAACAACTTTTTGGGCTGTTTGTTGCCAGGAGTGACTGTCCCTTTGTTAAAGGGACGATCATCCTTCCCTTCAGCTTTTCTCTTGGGCGCCCCCTTCCCGACGACCTTAGGGGCCGACGAGGACGCTCATTCCTTTCCCTTCTCCTTCTCCTCTTTTTTACGCGCCGCAGCTGACGCCCTCACCAACGCTCTCTGTCTGGCTGCCTCCATTTCTGTAAAGGACAAAGGACGGGAGTTAAACACAAAGACGACTAGGAAATGACGGAAAGAAATAAGTAAGGAAGGAAGGACTTATGCCGATGAGAGTAACTATTCAATCTACGCACTGCAGGCGTCAGCTCTAGACCACCACAATAGGCGTGCATCGTATCAAGAGAGATCAGGTCCCTGCACTTTCGTTCCTCGAATGGAATCTCAAGAACCCAACGTATAAAAGCCTCTTACTCGTCAGTTATGCGCAGACAAACACTGGCTGAAAAAGTGGAACGACGACGTTAAATACTTAACAAACAGAGAAAGAAGTAAAAGAAAAAACTGACAGTGCTAAACCTGAGTCTTTGACAATACCCCAAGTATTGTCGAAGCCATGAGGCATTGTAACCCACTCCTCTGGACGGCATACCCAATCTGTCCCCTGAACAAAGAAATATCTGCCCTTCCAATTTCTATTGGAATCAGGCATATCCAACACAAGCCTAAGCTCTTTCTTCCGCGCAGTAAAGTGGTATATCCCTTAAGACGAGACGATGTGCTGGGGTCTATAGCACCAAAAGAACTCGTCAAGCGAAAGCTGACGGTTCCCACCACTAAGACGACCCCATAGGATCTCAGCTCCAATGAATATCCTCCAAGCATTGGGAGCAACTTGGCTGACGGATAGTCCAAGAAAATTAGCCAACTGACGATGCAATGCTGTCAGTGGCAACCTCAGTCCTACTGCGAACATGGCATTGTACATGCCGACGTCCGCAATTTTCCCCGAGTAGCACTTTTCAAACTTCCCAGGAAGATGGATTGGGATATGGTTAGGAATTTGATAACGGTCCCATAAATTCTTAAAGATGTTGGTCGTCATGAAGTCATTGACGGTCCATATTTTGGGGAGAATAAATGGACGAGTGCGGCCGTCCCCAAGGCTTCCTGAACTTCCTCCTTTAGAGGCTCTCCCGTCAACCTCACCCTTGTCCCCATCATCTTCTCCCCCGTACTTTTCGTCCTCTCCTCCCTTATCACCCTCATCCTCACCCTCTTCTCCCTCTTCTTCCCCACCTTCCCCTCCACCATAACTTTCCACTTCGTTGTTAGGAGAATGGGCAAACGTTTCCCTCTCTGACAACCAGGAAAAGCCTTCCTCGAGCTCAAGACCTGACTGGAAGATTTCATCGTACCCCACTCCCTCACGGACTGACGACTATTCACTCGTCACTTCTCTAGACATCTATTCACCTACAAGCGACGGAGTAATCTAAGAACCTATTTGACGGATCTCTATAGAAGCACCGACTAAACTACAAGAGCCAAAGTAAAAAGAAGAAAGAAAATGAAGGGAAAAAATGACTTACAGGAAGAAGTGACGACTTTGGAAATGATGAGATCCACAAGTTGACGGCAACAAAATGACAGATAACTGCGCTTTTTCTCTTAAGGTTTGCAAGGATGAAATAAGGAGAAATATAAGGAAGAGGTGAATAGGACGAAAATACACGAGAAACGAAGTGACGTTTTTCTTCAAAAACGAGGCCAACCAACCTGTTCCACATGTCCTAAGCATTAAATGATGGCTGCTTGAGGAACCATTAATGAACACACCTTTTCCTGAACAAATAGAAAAGCTACAAATCACACTCCATAACCCGTCAGCTAGAGCCAACAGAGCTATGGAGTAAGGGGAAGCTAATAAGAATAATTCTAAAAGGATGATAAACTCGTTTACGTAAGATAAGGCCGATGGTCCCAATGAACTCGTCAGCCTTACTTGTTCATTCAGAGGCATAGATGACACCACCTCAAGGCCGACAACTCCACCTTAAGAGCACGAAACCTGTATGGGACGACCAGAACGCCTAGACGGAATAAGAAGTTGACGAAAGGAAGCTGACGGGGGTAAAGAAACCTTTGATGGGTCTGACAAGGCCTTGCTTGGCCTCCACGCACGAGTATATAAGGAAACATCTTGCGCCCCACAGTTAACCCTAATTAAGAGGATTCCTACAAGGAAAGGATCCCGCAAGATGCGCGCATTAATGAGGATCTTCCCTACAAGGAAAGACCCTCTCCGCCAAGGAACGTATGTCAACTCTACGCTACTATAAAAAACCCCAAAATCCTCACAAATCAAGGTACACATAATTTTTACCCCAGCTCTGGCACTCTAGAGTTGTGAAAGTTCTCTAACTTGACCTTCGGAGGGTATTTGGCCGGTACCACACTGGTACTCTCTACAAGGTCTTCTTTGTTTCTGTTTTGCAAGTGTTGTCTCGAGCACGTGAGGACTGTGCGACTTACTGACGATTTTTGGCATCATCAATATCCACAATATTTTCACAACAAATTTTATGTGGCAAGTTGTTATTAGTTATAATTTGGGTCATCTGTTGGGGTTTATGCCCTAAAATCCAATTTATTGGCATGTTATAAATAATTAAATTGTTTAATAATATGAAACTATTTATAAATGAACTAATAGGACATTATCTTAGTCCATGAGATGCATAGTATGTGATTTATGTGAAAAGTCATAGAAGATATAAATCACAAGTTCTTTGTAAACTCAAAATTTTAGTTCGTAGTTGGTGATGAAATTGGGCGTTTCGTTTGCGAAGACTATAACATATCAACTAAGTTGATTTGTCTTGATCATGGAAGTGGAGACTTTTAGTTGGTATGTTGATATGTTGATATGTTTTAAGAGTTAAGACATATTGAACTGGATCGCTGTGAGATTTATTATTCTCTTAATGACCGTCAAATGAATAATAAATCTCACGACTTCTATTCACATTAACTCTAAATCCTGAGAGAATAATGGACCTAATCATGAGATGTAGGTTGCTTTGATATATTAGGAGTGTGATCTATAAGTCATGGTCAAAATCTCAGTATGTTGGGCAGCCGCATTTAGTGTTGATGGAACATATATTCTCAAGAAGGAATTTATAATCTTTTAACGGAGATATAAAATATTCCTTTGAGATAAATTTAATGGGTTTGGTTATTTAGAGTGTTCGGCCCAACCACTTTAGTAAGGAGTTACTAAAGTATATATTTATGAAATTGGATTTCACAAATATATGATGAATAACATAAATGATTAAACCGGGTACTCAAGGATTAAGATGTAACAATCTTCAAAGTGACAATCAACATTCATGATTTTGTATTACTACGAATATTTTAATGAAGGGGTTGCATGTATAATAAAGTCTTGAGATATAATTTATTAATAAGACCTAGAGTGCAATTATATTCTTATAGTAGTATAGAATATAATTGGACTTGTCAAGAGTTGACAGAAAAGCTCAAGGCCCATTGGAGCTAGAGTCTTATTTGTTTCTTTTTGGTCCCACTCCAAGCTACATATTAAAGCCCAATTGGAATGGCCCAAAAGGCTAGCCCAATTGGAAAGATAATTAGTTATATATATTGAGAGAAACATATAGACTTTCATAAGACTTTCATAAGGGTCTTTCATAAAGATTATATAAGGAATAAAATGGTTTGTACGTGAGTGTTGGACACTCTCTTATTCTCTCATTGGAAACTGATTGAGAGACCACACTTCTTGGGTATTAAGTGGAATTGGAGTGAAGATTAAAAGTGTTCCCAAGTACTTCTGATCTTTGATTTTTTGAATTTCACCGCACTAAGGTACGCTTTCTTGTTCTTAAATTATGAAACTTACATAGTACATGTTATCAATTGCGAATGAAGTAGATCCGCTAATTTTCCGCTGCGTATGTTTTGTATGCAATACAAACATGTATTTTTCCAACATTATCTACTAACATTACTTTTTTACCCACATATTGTAACTTGACACGTAAAATTTGCTTTGAAAATATTGTAAACATATCATTTCTTTTTTAGTAAAATAAATATTAAACATGACAATTTTATGTTATTAAAATAGGAAGAGAGTGGGTTCCAGTCAGCTCAACTAGTAAAGTCTCTAATGGTTGTATAGGAGATATAGGGTTCAATTCCTGCCTATACCAAAAACTAATTGGTGGCTTGGTCTGATGATAAAAGAGTTATCATTTGGAGCGAACGCCATAGGTTGAAACTCTCTCAAAAATAGGAAGAAGAAAAAAAAAAAAAAAAAAACATAACAACAGTCAATAGCCAACAGAGGAATACGTTTCCTTCTTCTTTTTCTTTTTATAATAATATTTTTATTAGATATGTGTTTGACGTCGATGCCAAGTTGCCAATAGAGGAGTACGTTTGCGTATGGACTTATGGTTTGAAAATCACGCGTATAACTCCATACATTTGACAACAGTTCGGTAGACAAAAGTTTTTCATTTTGGTAAACATAGGGAATAATTATAATTAGGCTAAAATTTAAAACCAACCCTCTAAATTTCACCTTTTATCATTTCAGTCCTCTAAGTTTCAGTTTTGTCATTTCAGTCCTCTAAGTTTCAATTTTTGTCAATCCAGTATTCTGTTAGAGTCCAGTTAAGTAGTGCCGTTAAATAAAGCCAAAACGACACTGTTTGGGCTCTCTCCCTCTATTTTTTAATTATTTAAATTTCGTAATTAAAACAAAATCAGAAAATGTTATTTAAAAAAAAGAAAGAAACATGCCCAAACTCGATGAATTTGTATGCCAAACAGAGAAAATCAGGGGAAAAAATGGAGAGGGAAAAAGAGAGAAGAGAGTTAGGGATTGGCAGGGGAAGAGACCGAGATTGATAATCTGCTCGTTAATATCACGAGTTTGATCGACGGCGACGATTCATTGAAGAGCAAGGAGGACAGGTTTGCTCCAGCGAAGAAGGTGATTTTACAGTGGGATCCGAGTTTGGAAGGTTCAAGAAGGTCGTTGAATTGGGAGGACTTGGGTGACTACGCCGATGAGTATTTGTTAGCGATTGATGAGATTTTGAATCTGATGGACGAGTTATCGGTTTGGTCCAATTCCGAGTTATTGGCTTGAGGATGAGTTTTCTGTCTCGACCTATCTTTCTCCCACGATCCGATCTTGCAATATCTCTCTTTCCCCCTTTTTCTTTCTCCCCATAATTCTTAGTTAATCAGGTGCATCTAGGGTATCGGCCAGTTTTGATTTTTTAGGGGCAAAATTGTTTTTTTTTTTTTTTTTTTAATAACAGTTTTTTTTTTCCCCTTATGGTTTTAATAACACAGTTTTTGATTTTGTCTTAATTAAAAAAAAGAAATACCCGGTGTAGTTTTGACTTACTTAACAACACAATTTAATTGAACTTTAACAGGATACTGGATTGAAAAAAATTAAGACTTAAAGGACTGAAATGATAAAACTGAAACTTAAAGGACTGTAATGATAAAAGGTGAAACTTAGAGGGTCAGTTTTGAATTTTAGCCTTATATTAATAAGGGTCTGTTTGGGATCTGCTTATTTTGCTGAAACTGAAAAACCTATTGCTGAAAGTATTGTAAATAAAGGTAAAAGTTAACTAAAATAGTATAATGGGATTTATAAATAGTACCACAAAGTGCAGTGGGACCATGAATAGTAGCAAAAATAAGTTGGCTTTTTAATTTGTAGCCAATCGCACACTAAATATCAGTTACAACCCGAGTGGTTTGGTTATACAAAACAGCATTAGCATCATCAGATAAAGCCTCCATAATAACAAAAGGAGGGGTTACATAATAAACAAAAGGATCAGACTGTCTATGGCCTAGTTTAGCAAGGAAGTTAGCAACTTTGTTGGTCTCCCTATAGCAGTGTTGCAGATGGACCTCCTGGAAAGCTTGGAGAATGTTCCTGCAATCATCCACAATGGGTTGGGTTAGCTGATTGGTGGCTTTTGCGTTAGATAGGAGGTTAATAACTTCTAGAGCATCCACATTTATAATGAGTTTTTCTTCAACATGAATGTTTCTAGCCATAATAAGGCCATCCCTCAAGGCCCAGAGTTCAGCTAGAAGTGCCAATTTTTTTGGAGAAGCCTTTCACCCATGAACCATTTGAGTCTCTAAGAAGACCTTCCCCACTTGCATAGTCTGAAGACGACAAAACAGAGGCATCCATATTGAGCTTGTGCCGAAGTTATTTTTTAATGGTCACGAACGTCCCTTAAGCGTATTTACCAACTGCTAATTTTTTTTAAGAATCTCATATTTAATTTAATATTCTAATATAATCATAGTTCCTATAGTTCTATCACTCCAATTAGCAGTTAGTTAGTTACACATATTTACGCTTTAGTTAATTTGTTGAGATTGTGATCAATTTTTGAGAAGAAGATTAGGATGAGTTAGTTACACATATATAGCTCATTTAACAGATAACTTAATTCTTAAAGTACATGTTTAATTAAGAAGCCAATTATTTTAGGCTATGTGAGCTAATGACATTAGAGCTAATCTTCTATACTATTAATAACATTCATGTTTGGTTTTCAACATGTTACATACTAAAATACTCTCACACAAATTCTTAAACTCTCTAAAATACCCATATTTTTTAGTTAAATAATTTTAAATTAAAAAACACAAACTGGTTAAAAGAGTAATTTATTGTTCCTAAGTTTTAGGCTTTTTACTTTATCTTCTTCATTCAGTCTAAAACTTAGGACACTATCACTATCTCATTTTTAAACATTATTCAATGTTATCTTACCTCTTTTTTTTTTTTATATTTAAAAAAATAAGGTTATTTATATATCATTTTTAAACATTATAACACTAAACCAAAAAAACAAATAAATAAAAAAAGAGCACTATTGCATGCACAAAGCGCATGTGATGGGTCTAATATCCTATAAATACATGATTTTAATTCAACATTAGATATTGAAAAATAAATCAATTCATTGCTTAGTACATATTGTCTCTCTTACTTTTTTTTATTTTATTTATTTATTTATTTTTTTATGGAAGGTAACTATCTCGAATTAAATCAACTCCCCTACAATTCCTATCCATCTCCATTAGGAGCCATTGGGTTCCTAACAAAAATTTAAAAAATACATAAATTCAGACAATGTCAAAAAGTCTCAACAAGGAATAACAAAATATCTTTATTCTTAAAAAAAAAAAAATAAATAAAAAAACTTGTGACTAAGACATTAGATATTTTTCCATCAAATTGACCATTTCATTTATTATTATTATTATTATTATTATTATACATGGAACCTCACTACAATAAGGACCTTTAGACCTACTCCTGAGCAGTAAACTAAGGATACACGATTCCACCCACCACAACTTAGTGGCGGTTCTAGGAATTTTTTTTAGAGTGGATACTAAAAGAAACTTAAATTATACAAATCTAATAAAAAGACAACTAGAATATATCAGCGTCACCAAAAAAAAAAAAAAACACGTGAAGACATAAAGTATTACAATTTCTTTGTACTAACAAAGAGAAAAAGATTAATAAGAAATAAAGTGGAAATTGAAAATGTTGATATAAGAATAATAAAGTGAGAGAGTTTGAAATGATAATAGAGAAGAGAAAAATTGAGAGAGAGAGAGAGAGAGAGAGATGATATTTCCTATAACTGCAAGCTAAACTGCTAAGGAGAGAAAAATTGGTGTAACTGCATAGGTACGAAAAGCATAATTATTGGTGCCGCCAAAGAAAACTCACAATCACAGTATTTTTCTTAATACCATTTTTTAAGGAAAAATAAAATTAGAAATTATTTTTAAAAATGGGTTGAACAAGTTACAAATTGAAATGATTAGACTTTTATTATTATTTTTTTTTGTATTTGAATAGGCTTTTTGTGAATAATTTGTTTACTTATTGTTTGGCCTAGTCTTGTTTTTGTTTGGGTTATTTTTGTTATTATTTGGGATTTTTTCTGTTGTTGTTATTTAAGCCTTTTTTTTTTTTGGTTTAAGGGATTAAGAATTATGTTTGGGACCAGAATTGTTTTTGGAATAATGTTATATCCACTATATTTTCACAACAAATCTTATGTAACAAGTTATTAGTAAAGGTAATCACAAAACATATCATTTTAAACTAATTTTTTATATAATTTTTTTTCACAAGTCTAATTTTTTTTTTGGCAAGTCAGGGTGATCTTGGGACCACCCTCACTACAAGTGGAGCCGGCATTGCCACAACCATGTATTAATCCAAAACAACTTCTAGTGAGAATCAAACCAAAAATGTCTAGGTCTACAACTCATCCTAAATCTCAAATCATCTATTTCATTTGAAATTAAGAGAATCTTAATCTCTATAGATTTATGTTAAGTTAATAGAGGTAAAAAAAAGAAGAAAAAAAGATGGGAATCAATTGTTGAACAGTCTTGAGGTTTTCTAAACAAATGTGAAAGGAGACTAGAAACCTTTCTCTTTGCAATCATTTTAAAAAAAAAATTAAATACTTTAATTGAAAAAATTAAAAACCATGGACATCACTTTTTTTTTTCCTTCTTGTTAAGAAAGAGTTTCAACCCGTCATTTTTTTTTTTTCTTTTGAATTTACCAGTTGAGCTAACTGGAATCCACACTAAGGACTTCATTTGAAACATAGGTATAAATGTTTTTAATTTTTTAATTTCCTCCCCTTCTGATTTTTAAAAAGTGGAACCCATGTGGGACCTAGTTTAATAAGTGAAGTTGGAAAAAATTGCAAACTAACACCAATCGCCAAACATTTTCGTTAGTTAACAACGTTTCTAAACTATTTAGGAAACTAACATCTCGAGTGTAAAAAACTTGATTTTACTCTTAGAACTCGAACCTAAGAGACTCGATTTCCTTATTCATGATGTAGATGAAGGCAACAACACAAGAATGAAGAAGAAGGCAACAACACAAGAACAAAGTAAAGAACAAAGTGAAGAAGAAGAATCTAACCGATGTACTTGAGCAAAGTTGATCTTCCTCTCCGCTCCGACCATGCATTGCTGGATTTCTTTGCCTTTGCCTGCTGGAATTCTTTGTCTTTGCTTGCTGGGTTTCTTTGCTCTTCTTGCTAGGTTTCTCTATCTTTGCTTTGGGTTTCTTTGGCTGTTTTGAGAAGAGAAAGTACTTTGATCTCTTTTGTTTTTCTTTGAATGTTCTGAGAAGAGAAAGAGACTAGAAGAATTGGTTGTTTTGAGAAGAGGAAGAGTCTAGAAGAAGAGACTTGCGTTTTTTTCTTTTGTGGAACTTGAGTCTTTTCCATGTAGATTTTTATGGAAATCGAGTCTTTGATACTCGAAGTTGCTACAGTGAAATCGAGTCTTTCAGACTTGAGATGTAGTTTCCTAAATAGTTTGAAATTGATGCTAACTAACAAAATTGTTTGAAAATGAGTGTTATTTTGGAAAAAAAAAAAATCTAGAGAAGTTCAAATAACCGTTCCTTAATAAAAAACGATGCTTACAAAAATTATACTTAATAATCAAAATAAGAAGACTATGATCGTCAGACTAGCAATAGACATTTACATAGAGTGAGACTAGACATGAGTATATAAGTATCCTGTTGCCCTTCAAGTTTATGAGCATTGAGACACATTCAATCTGACATTGAATTATCCTGTAAGTTCATTGATTGAAACTGAAGGTTGATTTGATTTTCATGAGACAGCACGGATTGCATATGAGGCGCAGGAAGCTGTCCTTGCTGCAGTGCAGGCTTCTTAGGCCGATTTGTGTTTATAAAATTTACTATCTGCACCTCATATGACCCCAACTTGTCCTTGAAACCAGGTGGAATATTACTTTTGGAAACCTGTAAGAATGTTAAAATACGCTCCAACTTAGTCTTAAATACTTTAATCTTCTCAAGCTGATCTGACTTTGATTGTTGTGGAAGAGAATCATGCTGGAGAACAAAAAGAATATAAAACATTATAAGAACAAGAATTCTGGTGAAGGACAAAGATCAAGTTATTTTTAATTTGTTCCTAAATGGTAAAGAGCGGGGCGTTTCTAAGCACGGGTGTATTAACAGCCCCATGAGGACAGCTGCCACTAATTTCAATCACAGATCCATCTCTCCAGAAGGATGCCATTAACACCATAACTATGATGTGAAAGGCTGAGTAATGAGTAAACTTATTCAGTGAATTGCACAAGGGATTTTTGAAGCACAACATACCTGCTGCAATTTAGCAACAATTTTCTGGTGCATTTCATTTATTTCAGGCAAGTGCAAGTCTTTCATGGATTTGATCTGCAAAAAGAAATTAGCAAGAAAGATTATCAAACTCTTCATTTCTTCAGGAGCCTTTGTTTATTTCCTCATGATCCGTGCACTAATGCAGGTTTCCCCTAGGGGAAAGGTTATACATATCCATTAAAGCATGAGTTTGTATATGGTTTCATAAATGCAACCGTCACTAAGTTTCAGTTAATGTCTCAACCAGTGAATTTTATAAAAATATAAATATTAAGCTCACTGTAATGCCCAAATATATTCCAGATGAAATTTAATAGAGAAATGAAGAAATAAAGGGAGAACAAAAGGAGTCTTAAATTGAAAACATCCATCCATCATCTACAAATACTATTCTCTCTTGATCGCAGCAACGCCTGCCAAACCTTGGTTATATTTCATATCAAGTCACAATCAACTTTACCAAGCTTTGCAGCACCAAGTTACTTCCATCAATCCTTTCATAATTTGGTCCTTTGTCACACAGATATTAAAACTCAAGTGCAGCATGCCACATAAAAACATCCTAAAGTGAAAAGTTTAGTGCTCCACAAAATGATTTATTTTTGGGGGGAGTTATATATTTAACACTAGACAACAAGTCATACCCAACTCAGATATCCCCATCCAAGTATCATCATCAAGTAATACTGACACCAAGGGGGCATTTGGAAAACCATAGAAATGAGCCAACAGGTATTAAATTTTGTGTTTGTCCAATTTTGTAAAACATAGAACTGTTTCTTAATTGGTCATTTTCATTCCCAAAATTGTTGTTAATGGTTTCTTAAAGGGGTCAGATAGTGATTTTGAATAATTTTTTAAACAAACGAATAATAGCAGAACTAGTTCAAAGCTGAACTTTTTATTTGATATTTAGGTCAAAACTAAATTGAACTAGTTCTATGGTAAGCACCCCCATATGAGCAGAATAAGATTCATCACACAAAGAACAAACAAGAACAACATAAGAGAATCTCTTGGAAAAAATTGGAAATCAGTCACTAACATTCATTATTGGAGAAAACTATGGAAGGATAGTTACACACTGTGATTTGTGATGTTTATATTGACACTTAACAAGACTGTTGCATATGTGCAATACTATTATCATCACTAATGCATCATAATAGCGTCAGATTTATGAGTATCTAGATTCTAGACTCTTTTATTGTCACTTTCTTTTTTGGAAAAGTATCATTCAAAAAACCTTTTTTAGGATAGTAAAAATTCATATAAGCTTCAATAATGTCTCAGCTTGAAAATAATTTATTCTTTCCCTTAAATAGAATTCCAAGTTCAAATTCCCTATTAATAAGATAATTATTCACATCCTATTGAGTTAGGGAGCTTTGCTCTTTATTCCATGTCAATATCATTCACTGAAATTCAACAACCCCACACCACACCCCCCCCCCCCCCCACCCCCTCCCCCCTAAAAAAAAACAATACCTTTGAGAATCTGTCATACCTGAACTTCATCCAATTATAAAACTAAAAGTCATGACATATTACCCTTTGATAGATCTCCTCTTGCCAATCAGCCCCATTTGCATGTCCTGTCTGAGACTGCATTTGAGCAAGTTGAGATTGTGGCCATTGCATGGGTTGCATATGAGGCACAGCAAACTGTCCTTGCTGCAGTGCAGGCTTCTTAGGCCGATTTGTGTTTATAAAATTTGCTATCTGCTCCCCATATGACCCCAAATTGTCCTTGTAACCAGGTGGTATATTACTTTTGGAAACCTGTAAGAATGTTATAATACGCTCCAACATAGTCTTAAATACTTTCAACTTCTCAAGCTAATCTGACTTTGATTGTTGTGGAAGAGAATCGTGCTGGGGAGCAAAAAGAATAAAAAACATTATAAGAACAAGAATTCTAGTGAAGGACAAAGATCAAGTTACAAAACATAATCAAGTTATTTTTAATTTGTTCCTAAATGGTAAAGAGCAGGGCGTTTCTAAGCACGGGTGTATTAACAGCCCCATGAGGACAGCTGCCACTAATTTCAATCACAGATCCATCTCTCCAGAAGGATGCCATTAACACCATAACTATGATGTGAAAGGCTGAATAATGAGTAAACTTAGTAAATGAATTGCAGAAGGGATTTTTGAACACAACATACCTGCTGCAATTTAGCAGCAATTTTCTGGTACATTTCACTTATTTCAGGCAAGTACAAGTCCTTCATGGGTTGGATCTGCAAAACGAAATTAGCAAGATAGATTATCAAACTCTTCATTTCTTCAGAAGCCTTTATTTATTTCCTTATTATCAGTGCACTAACGCTGGTTTCCCCTTGGGGGAAGGTTATACATATCCATTAAAGCATGAGTTTGTATATGGTTTTACACAAGGTTCAGTTAACGTTTCAACTGGTGGATTTTATAACAATACAAACATGAAGCTTTCATTGTATCGTACAAATATATTCCAGATGAAATTTAATAAAGAAAAGAAAAGAAAAAAAGAGGGGGAGAACAAAAGGAGTCTTAAATTGATAACATCCATCCATTATCCACAAGTACCATTCACTCTTAATTTCAGGAGACAAAAATGCCTATGTTTACCGATCCTAAACCATGGTCAGCTGCACTACAATAATCATCTTTTTCTTTGACCTCATGTACGATGTTTTTCTTAAAATATTTCCTTTTAATGAGCTTTGATATGAAAAAAATAAAATAAAAATAAATACACATGTCCACTCATGCACTAAACAGAATTCCTGGTTCTTCTTCTCTATGCTGATGCACCGCACATCTTTCTTGATAGGTACACCAGGCGGCCTAGTTGATGGATAAGACTCACTACATTTGACCTAGATTTCATCTTCATGAATTCCTTTTTATTTCTACTCAAGAATCAAGATATGTGTGGTTCTCCTTTTACTTTATGTTGACCATCTTTCCTAATAGGAACTTCACCAGACTAACTTGCTAGATAAACCATATTACAATTAATTTAATACTAATTTTCTACAAATTACTCTCAAGCCTTGCGTTTATATTATTTTTGGCTCGGATAATGGCTGTAGATATTTTTCCTATAATCTATTAAACAACCAATGTGAAACATTTTTTTTTTTAATTTATAAATCTTAGCACCCAAAAGCAACTTTTATATCATTGCCTAACCCCCACTCTGGCCATATTCTCTCCAATGCACAAAAATCACTATTTGTCAAATCAAGTAAGTAGTAAAATAACTCAATCTGCTACAAACCTAAAAAAATTATGAATTAAAAATATCATCTCACGATTAAAATACAGACTCTCCCCCCTATATATATATATAGGCTGTGCAACCCATGTACAAAATATTCAGCCAGCAGCTTAAGGGCATCCAAAAAGGTGAAATTCAGAATATGAATAATCAATCTAGGAGATGAAGATAGCCATGAAATGAACTCAAAAGAAACCCATCCCTTTTGTAAAGAGGAAATTTTAATCTCTCAAGCACTGTAGCATATCTTTTCTGCAAAACACCAAATTGAGCAAGATGATTTAGATTTTTTTTTCCTGCCTAAAACTACTAAGACTAGGTTTCAAATACACAATAAACAACTATTAAAAACACTTCCTTATCAAGTCTTCATAGGTTCAGTCACCGGTGAAAGTTACAAAAATATATATGACCAGCAATGCTCTACAGTACCAAATGTTGGGCTATAAAGAGTCAACATATCTATTAAATGACTGAAGCTGAAATGAGAATGTTAGGATGGATAAGTGAAAATACAAGGAAAGATAGGGTTTGAAATGAGGAAATTCACTTAAAGATAGGGGTAACCTCTATTGATTAAAAGATTAGGGAAAGTCGTTTGAGATGGTTTAGTCATATTCAGAGAATAGTGATTAATGCACTAGTAAGAAAGAGTGAGTTGATCCAAGTTAAGGGAACAAAATAAGGTAGAGGAAGACCAATTGTTAGTAGAAGTAATAAAAAATAATATGTAAATTAGAGAAATAGCAGAGAGAATGACTTCAAATAGAATAGAATGGGAAAAAAAATTGCATGTGGTCGACCCTAACTAATTTGTCAAGGATCTATAGTCCCCCCAAAAGTTTGGGACTAAGGCTTTGTTGTTGTTGTATCGAGCTAGGCACACACCAGACAACTAGTAGTAGTACCCGATGCAGATATCCCCATCTAGGTATCATCATGAAGAATAAAACCATAGAAGTGGGCTAACAAGTACTAAGTTTTTGTTTTCCCACTTTGTAAAATATAGAAGTGGTTCTTAATTGGTCATTTTTATTTCCAATATTAGTGTTAATGGTTTCTATAAAAGGATTAAAATGTGATTATGAATCATTTAAAAAAACTAATAAAAACAAAAACTTCATTTTTGAAGTAGTTTTTATTTTAGATTTAGGTCAAAACTAAATTGAACTAGTTCTATGGTCTGCCAAGCACCACCAAATGTGCAACATAAAATTCATGATACGAAGAACAAACAAGCATAGCATATTAGCATAAGAGAATCTCTTGAAGAAAATGGAAATCAGTCACTGAAGTTCCATATTGGAGAAAAATATGGAAGAATAGTCGAAGAATAGTCATACGCTGTGATTTATTATGCGGCCCTCATAGACTGGTTTAGCTGATTGTGACTATATATATAATATAGTATTCTATTTTATCATCTAAGTTCCTATCTTAATGTAAGTTGCATATGGCAACACTATTATCATCAATAACGCATCATAACAATGTCAGATTTATGAGTATCTAGGCTCTTTTATCTTCACTTTCTTTTTCTTTTTTGAGAAAGTATCATTACGAGTACCCTTTCTAGGATTGTAATATTCATATAAGCTTCAATGATGTATTTGTTCGAAAATAATTTATTCTTTCTTTTAAAAAGAACAAGAAGTTCAAATTCTCTACTGCTAAGATAATTCTTCACATCCTATTGAGTTGGGAAGCTTTGCCCTTTATTCCATATCTACATCGTTCAAAATTGTTTTTTGATAGGTAACATTGTTCAAAATTGTTATTTCTTGTTGGTCAGCAACTATTATTGCAATTAAGACCAAATTTCAACTCCACCAAAATTCAACAACCCCCATCCCCCCACCACTCCAACTATTCCTTTGATGTCATACCTGAACTTCATCCAATTAAAAAACTACAAGTCATGGAATATTACCTCTTGATAGGTCGCTTCTTGCCAATCAGCCCCATTTGCATGTCCTGGCTGAGCTGTGGAATCTAGAGATGCTAAAGATATATAAATATTTGTAAATAAGTTCACATTCTAAGGAAAATAATTTGAAGAAGCATTACTCATTGAACACTATACTAGTAAAAAGGACACTGACCTGTGCAAACAACATTCAGCTTACATCAAAGAATCTTCATTCAAAACAATATACCATGTCTCTATACACAACTCTAATATAAGCTCATGAAATGAAATGAAAATAGGGCCCAAAATTAAAAGCGAATTACTTTACACACCCTCTGCACATTAAATTACTTAAAGACTCGTACTATAGTTTCATATTGATCCACTGTGCATGGCTGTCATCCACCATAAAACCCCTTAGAGGCCTCCACAGATAGTTTTAGCCATATCATTAAATATAATAACATTCATTTTGGATAGAAATTCCGTAAGTATATTTAATTAAAAAAAAAAAAAAAAATCTCATGTTTCATTTCCTCAAAGAAAGTGAAAATATATATATATATATATATATATATATATATATATATATATCTCATTTTTAAAGTGATAAAATTAATATCAAATTTGAAAACCCAATATGCAAAAAAGAAGAAGCAATTTTGTTTATATTAATACATGCTTTCATGATTCTAATTACTGAAGGTAAAAAAGAACTAAATGTAAAGAATCAAACAAATAATGAACCAGTTTAAGCTATTATAGATTTTAATTTGATCACTAAAAAAAGAAGGAACAGAAAGAGTCAGAGATAGAGGACGATTACATCTTATTGGCAACTCTGTGGTGTAATTGGGTTCCATCTAATTCTGTTACCAAATTTATAAATTATCAAATCGCTCAAAATTTTCAGAGAGAGAGAGAGAGAAAGAGGAACAGCCTTGATCCTTTTTTGTAGCTGAGTGAGAGATTACTCTGTTCCTTTCGACCCGTTTGGTCCCTAGGAAGACTGAAGAGTGGATGAGAAATGAGAGATTATTTTAATATTTTACCGATGTAAATTACAAATAAATAATTAAATCTATAGGCCCCTCCCAATATATATATATATATATATATATATATCAAGAGAATTCAAAAAATTAGTTATGATTTTAAAAATTATTAAAAATACTTTTAATTTAATTAGATAATCCTTAAAAGAAGTTCAAATTGTAATTCAACGAAATTAAAAAAAAAAAAAAAATCCTAAAAATTAGCACACTCTCTATATATCTCACTCATGTTTGATACATTTTTTTTTTCGAAAAATTAGCACACACTAAACCTAGTAGTTTAATCCATTTCAAATTCTAAATTTTAGTTTCTTAAAAATTTCTTCCAGTATAACCTCACTAATAATAGGTAAATTCAAATTGAAAAATTATATTAAACTCAAAAAAAAAAAAAAAAAAAATCTCATCGCATGTGCGGAACGCGTGTGATGAGGCTAGTTTATTCTAAAGATATAAATGTACATTTTAAGGGTATAAAAGTAATTTTGATTTGACGTGAAAGTAAAGAAAATAAAAATATATTGGTGGACCTATGAAAATCTTTTCTCCCTAATTTTCCTTTCTCTCCTCTTCTTCTAAAAGCATGAAAGAATAAAAAACTCCCAAAGTAAATTTATAAGGATACTGTAAACAATTATGTATTTTTACACAATTTTATATGATTTAATATGGATAAATTTTGGGCTTAGTCAGCTAAAATGATACTTTTTTTTTTCCTATTATACAAATACTAACGCGAGTGCTCTAATCAAACAAATGAAAATTTGTTGTTTATTTTTCCTTCTCTCATCTTCTCTTCAACCAAACAAATAAAGGTCGTTTGAATGGGTGTGATTCACACACTAGTGTGAAATCATTTTTCCCATATTTCAATATGGCTTAATTTCTCCAAAGCATTTTAAGTTTTCAATATTTTCAACTGATTTGTATCAAATCTATTTTTCCAACATAAAGTTGTTCTCCTTGGAAAATCCCCTTTCTAAGATATGAGTAGTTCCAAAACCCATTTTCAAAAAAATCTTTCCTTATTGAAATGTTTTCCAAAAATTAATTGGTTTCCAACTTTTCAAAACCAATGAAAATTTTATGTGCATTTGAAAAGCGATTAAGGATGTGGTGTAAAAACCATGTTTTATCCCTCCAATCTAAACATGTCACATCGTCTTATCACATATTTAAGAATAAGTACAACCACACTCAATCAATTCTAATACCCATATATAAATTTAACCAAATTGAAAGTTTATTGATATGTTATTAGGTGTGGTAGGATGTATTGAATTCTAAGTAAGTTGCTGATGTGATAATTTTTTATTGGAAGGTGTAAAACCCATGTTTTACACCCCATCCTTACCAAATTCGGACTCATTTGAAAATTGTTTTCCAAAAGCCCATGATCATCTCATTTTTTGAAAATAATTATTCCAAAGAAACCTATATAAATGCCCTATCCATTTGAAAGTTATTTTCCAAATGGGATTTTCTTTTCCTTAAAATTCAAATTATCTAAAAACCATGGAATTTTCCTTCTCTTTGAAAGACATGTTTTAAAAAGGCCAAAAATGAATTTAGTCATAAAAATACGTTGAATTGCCTATCAGAAACTGATGCTTACCATTGGTAGTTCAAACCATTTTTAATAGTGCCGATTAGCACTTACTGCTTTATTTCCCTCTAAATTTTCAAGAAGTGATGTTTTCTTTTAAAAAATTTAAAATGAGTTTTCCATGAAAATCCCCCTAAGGATATTTCCTGCTGCTTTGTCCATGGCTCAAATCAATTGGGATTATGGACTCCTAAATCTAGCCAAACGTATCCAAATTTATCCATTGAGTTTTCTTTGCATGAGGTAATAAACTTTGGGTATAAATTGGACAATAAGGCTGCCATGCTTTTTTAAAAGAGTTAGGATAGTTGTATTTAATTCAAAGATTACGTCGCCCTCTCACTTTCTTGGGCTCGAGTGTTGCTATCCCACACTCACACGTTCACTATGGGTCTGTGGGAAATCGATCAATTTCTGGGCAATTAATCCTTCTAGATAGCAGACACTCAATATCTGATTGTACAACTAGAGATTCAAGACCAGATGATTGGCTCATTTCCTTGTCGAGTAAGCTCAAGCTTGTTCACGAGCTACTTGATAACTATTTCTTTTCCTATATAGTGTGGAACCATGACTAAAATGTTTTATCTCTTCACAATTTTATGAATTTTAACTACAAATATACTATTTATATCATTAATAAAATATAAACAATAATTTAATATCGTATGAATCTATTGACAAATTTATACAATATAATTTAAAGTCTATATAAATATATTTTTAGACAAATATACAAATAAAATATAATATTATATATAGTTAAATAGAGCCCTCGACCCCTCGTGTTCACGAACACATTATTTTTTTGAACTTGACTTGTATAATAATCGAGTCTAAACTTAAGGCTTGAGCTTGTCTTGTTTTCTAAACAAACGAATATAGACAAGTTTTTTCTCAAGCCAAGCTCGAGCTGTTCATAAACAGTTTAATTCATTTACAACCCTAATAGATGTACTCATAGTTGTCAAAACGTGAATCGTATCATGAATTGATTCTTAATTTTTTCGTATCGTGTATCGTATTGTATCATGCATATTAAGATACACAAACACTTAATAAAATTTATAAAAAATTATAAATATACATATATAAAGGGTATATTCATTATAAATTTTGAATATATTCAACTAATGACTAATTTATTCATCACTTCTGTAATAATATTTAACAAGCTAACTAGATAAATTAAACTAGCATGTGTTCATAACATACACATTCAAATTACTTAAATTCAAAAGTGACAATATATTACAAATGACCCAAAAATAATAATTTATTTTCATCATATTCATCAAATTGCCTAATCAACCCCATCTAAGTCAACGCTATCATCATGTTTATAATTTTGCAAATTTATTTCTTCATTAAAATTTTTTTCATCGTCATTCGTCATTAACATTTACTATCTCTTCTTGTTCTTTTTATTTTAATAATTTTTTATAAATTTTTTTTTGGCATTCTAGTTTCTTGGACTTATAACAATAACAATAAAAAATAAAAAATAAAAATATTTTTTAAATATTAAAGTGAAAGGTAATTGTGTACTGTGTAGTCCAATTGTAGGAGAGATGGGAAAAAAACTTATAAATATGTTATTTTAGTAGGTTACATTAAGTAAACTAATAATAATTTTGTGTTCAAAACAAGTCTAACAACTTGTTAGATTCAACAAATAAGAGTACAAATTTTAACAAAAAATCTCATTTTAAAGCATTTGTCTATGCATCGTAAGATACGTACAATTTTACGATACGATACGCACACTGTATTGTATGATTCATGAACACTTATAATACGCCGATACGATATAGAACTTTTTACACACCATATGTATCGCATATCGTACGATACATATTGCGTATCGTACGATATTGACAACTATGGATGTACTTGATGAAGGCACTCTCTTTCCTAATAGAATTTTCATACCATCAAATAATTGGACAAATAATGGCAATCTTGGGTTAATGAGCTAAGCATGCTTAGGAGAGAGAAATACTTGCTCAAAGCGAAGAAAACTGTGAGAGTGTGTATGTCTTGACCTCAAGGTTTGTGAATGTGCCCAAAGTGAAAGTAGCAAGCACATGCATACGATCTTATTTAGTACATTAAACCGCTTGCATGATTGCTCCTACCCATGTGAGTTGGTTGTGCTAATCCCGATTGAGTGTATGACATGCATCAAAGCTAAAAATCAATGGTATTCTTCAGTACAACAAAGTGGTTCTACTCAATGCATGTCATACATTCAATATAAGATATCTAACTTGGTTGTGCTAATCATTTAGGTAAATAGGAGACGCCCTAGGTTGGGGGCAATGCCCCTTTCACAATAGCTTACATGAAGAGTGCTTGGGTCAATCATCACAGTAGACTTCTTAGAGTATACTTTTAGACTAATTTCTTAGTTTGGTATTTAGTATATAAATAGAGAACAATGTAACAAGATTCTTGATTGCACATGAGAGATATAGGAAGTAAATAAGGGTTGTGCGTGTGTCGAGTTGGGATGGGTTGGGGGGTTTTTTTTAGGGAGAGGATCACCTCCAGTTTAAAAATCTGCAGTTTCCTCCCATTTTAAAATAGATGAGTGACACGTGGAAATAAAATGATCTAACAACTAGAAAATAAGCAATTTGTGTTTTCAAAAACAGAAGCAAAAGTAAACCTTCATGCCACAATTGTTGGATTCGGAGCCACAACCAACAACAACAACACATGGATCAATGGTCAAAGTTCAAATTGCACGTGGTGGCGTGTGAAGCTAATGATGGAGGCCAGATTCTTGGGTTTTGCATATTGGAGGCCGATTAAGAGATTTGCAGCGTTGGTTTTGCGAAAGGACTGAAGAAAACTCACAGATCTGAAGGGAGACTTGGATTGCTTGATGGCTTGGATCTGTGGCTTTTGATGGTGGCAAGGTAGTGGCGAAGAGGAATTTGTGAGGCCTTGTGGAGGTAGTGAAGGCAGCGGTGGTCTTGAGTTGAGCAATGGAGGTGGTGAAAGTAACGGTGGTTCAGAGATGGTGAAGGGAGAGGCAAGAGAGAGATGATAAATTGTTGGCTTTTTTTAACCGTTGGATCACTTTATTTCCATGTGACACTCATCCGTTTTAAAATGGGAGGAAACTGCAGATTTCTAAACTGGAGGTGATCCTCTCCCGTTTTTTCAACTCAACCAACCATGGTGGGTCAAAAAATCCAACCCAACCAGACCCATTACAAGGGTTCAACCCAACCCACATGGGTTGGGTTGGACCATGGGTTGAATTTCTTTTTTAATTGCTATTATTATTATTAAATTGAACATTAGAACAACGCCACCACAAACTATTTTAAATTTTAATAGTGCTTCAAAATTCAAGCTAACACGTGAGATAAGAAGGAGATTGAAATGAGAACTTAGGGTTTGGGTTTTATTTAGGAAGAGGAGCAAAAAAGTAAATAAAAAGAATTGTATAATATATTTTTACATATATATATTTTTAAATTTAAATATATATTAAATATAGGTGGGTCGAGTCAAGTTACCCAAACCCAACCTGACACACTGCAAAAAAAAAAAAAAAAAAAAAAAAAAAAAAAATCACAACCCACCAACCCCTAAAAGCTGACCCAACCTAATGGGTTGGGTTGGATTAGGTCGATTTTGGTGGGTTGGCGAGTTGGCTGCACACCCCTAAAAGTAAATAAGTCAATAGTTAGTACTCTCAGCTATCTACGTGGGGAACATGAGTAAGATTCTCTTAATTAATAAAGGAATGGATTGATGATCCTATCATTCTTAAAGAAAAAAGAAAAGAGGATTCATAGATGTTTCAATAGAGAGCAATCTAGAAAATATTAAAAGATGTACTAAGAACTAAATAATTAGTACTCCCTTACCTTTTTTGTTTTGTTTTGTTTTGTTTTGAGAATTAGTACTTCCTGGCATGTATATGATTCTCTTTTTTAATGGGCTACAATTAGTTCAATTGATAGTCTATTTCATCAAATAAAAAATTTGGGGTTCATACTCTGTCTACACTAAAAAGCAACTAGTGTCTTAATTAATTTTTTTTTTTCTTTTCTGAGAAACTAATGTCTTAACTTAATAATACAATTAAGAAAGACTATTAATTACATATAAGTAACTACATAGAAAATAGTTACTGGGTTCCAATTAGTTTAACTGTTAAAGTTCTTGATAGTTGTTTAAGAGATTTGAGGTTCAATCTGCTCATACACCAAAAAACCAATTGGTATGTTTGAGTAACAGTTATCATTCAAAAAATATATATTAGGTTAGGAACACCCGTTATATCCAAAGACCAACAAAACATAAAACCTAAAATAGTCTAGAATTACATACCAAAAAAGAACTCGAGATGGAACTAATTCTTAAGTTTGCATTTTTTTTTTATCTCAACTAGTTGGCATCTTTTGGTGTTTACAAGGCATTATAAGGTTCAAATCCCACCATTGTGACTATTGAATTATAAATACTAAAATTTTTAATTTAAATATAGATATAGTGAATATGTATTATAGTAAAAGACTTAAAACTGGTTATTGTATAATTTAATTAAAATATTTCAAACATGTGAGTTCACAATTCTTAACCAACATTCTAGGTTCATTGTTATATATATATATATATATATATATATATATATAAAATTTCTAGGGTCATTATTAAGAGATTCATCTCTGTTATCTAGTGTGTGCAAAGTGTACTATACAGTATACACTTTAGGGAGAACAATGTATTTAAAAGTTTTGGGCATTCACAGCAATGGAGCTAAAAATTTAGCATTTTAGCTCCACCAAAAGTTACTTTATCTATTATACCTACACACATGCTACAACAGTAGATCTATTTTAGCTATCAACACAATAAAATAATATAAACATCACAATAAAATAATATACTTCTACAATAAAATAATATACCTCACACACAGCCACAGCCACCACCACCACCACCAACACAGACACAACCAAACCCACAAACAAAATAAAAAACCAAACCACCATCATAGTCACCAATCCACCACCACAGCCACCAAACCCACAGGAAAAAAAAAAAAAAATCAAACACCGTACCACCAAACCATAGCCACAACAACCACCATCGCCGCCACCACAACCATCAAACCCACAGAAGAAAAAAAAAATCAAACATCATTCATCAAACCCACAGAAGAAAAAAAAAATCAAACATCGTGAGCCGGTGGTTCGACGGGTTGGCGGCGTGGATTGACGGCGTGGATCGACGGGTTGGCGGTGTGGTTCGATGGCGTAGATCGACGGGTTGGCAGCGTGGATTGACGGCGTGAGCTGGTGGCGTGGGTCGGCAGTGTGGGGGTGGGCTAGCAGCGGTGAGAGAGTTGAGAGAGTTGAGAGAGAGAGAGAGAGGTGAGATGATCAGAGTTGAGAGAGAGAGAGCTGAGAGAGTTGAGAGAGAGAGAGAGGTGAGAGAGGTAATATTTTAATTGGGTAGGGAAATAAAATATTATTATTTTTTTTAGCTCTTATGAACAGTTTATGGGTGTTTTTTGTGTTTGTGGAGCAAAATTTTAGCAATATAGCATTATAGCTACACTGCTGTGAATGCTCTAGATCCAATAAACTAAAAACTGAAACACTCCTTTCTTAGGTTTGTTTAAATAAAAGGGGGGAGGGACAACGTTTGGAGATAAAAACACCGGCTAGTTTTCATTTTAAGATTATTGGTTGAAACTTCAAAGATAATAGGAGACTTTCCATCTTTGCAAAACAAGAAAAGAACTGATAAATGACACGTATCTATCTATGGGTATAGTCCAAAAAAACCACGTTTGAAAGTTGAAGTTGAAACTTGAAAGTTGAAACAGAAGCCGCAACAAAAAAAGTAACAGAAAAACTGAGATCTCTTTCTTCCTCTCTTTTCTCTTCCATTGTGCAACAGAAAAAGAGAAAGCCGTTGACCCTAAGATCTAGGAAGTGAGTGACTCACAAAAGCTTCAATCTTTTGGTAAGTTTTCTCTCATCCGTTTTTGAGATCTATAATTTTCTTATTGCACAAAATTTTGTATTATAGACACAGAAAAATATGAATAGCGCTTATTCTTCAATACCCAAAAGATCATATTTAGAATTACAATCCCACAATGATTCTCAAAATCTTGGATCTCCTCCCATAACCCATGTCAATTTGGTCCCTTTTGATGATGAAGAAGGTGTTGGTAATGGTTATTTACATTCCTCCAACGGTGTACATAATGATGATGGCTTTGATGAAGATCTTGGTCCTGAATTTGATAATCATCCTCTAATTGATACCGGGTCTAAAACCGGGTCTGGGATTTCTGGGGCTGTCTTTAATTTAACTACTACCATTATTGGGGCTGGGATTATGGCCTTACCGGCTGCAATGAAGGTTCTTGGGTTGGTTTTGGGGATTTTTGTTATTATCTTGATGGGTCTGCTGTCGGAATATAGTGTCGAATTGCTGGTGAAGTTTTCGGTTTTGGTTAAGGCCTCCTCGTATGGTGAGGTTGTGCAACATGCGTTGGGGAGACCGGCTAAAGTGCTATCAGAGATTTTTATAATTGTGAACAATGCAGGTGTGTTGATTGTGTATTTGATTATTATGGGGGATGTGATGTCGGGTTCCCTTAATCATATTGGGGTTTTCGATCAGTGGTTGGGGCATGGGGTGTGGGATCACAGGAAGCTGCTGATCTTGGTTATTGTGGTGTTGTTACTTGCACCACTTTGTGCATTGGAGAGGATTGAATCATTGAGCTTGACTTCAGCTGCTTCGGTGGCTCTTGCAGTTTTGTTTGTAGTGGTGGCTTGTGTTATTGCATTTATTAAGCTTGTCGAAGGGAAAATTGAGTCTCCAAGAATTGGTCCAGATTTTGGGTCGAAAAAGGCTATTCTGGATTTACTTGTGGTGGTTCCCATCATGACGAATGCTTATGTTTGTCATTTCAATGTTCAGCCTATATATAACGAGCTTGAGGGGCGGACTCCTCAGAAGATGAATCGGGTAGGTAGGATCACAACTGTTATTTGCATTGTGGTCTATGCTTTTACATCCGTATCGGGGTATTTATTATTTGGGCAGGGTACAGAATCTGATGTGCTGACCAATTTTGATAAGAACCTAGGGATTCGTTTCAGTTCAGAACTGAACTATATTGTCCGGGTTGGATACATTTTTCATTTGGTTCTTGTTTTCCCAGTGGTTCATTTTTCACTACGTCAAACAGTGGATGCCTTATTGTTTGAGGGGTCGGCTCCACTTTTAGAGAGTAGGAAGAGGTCTTTAGGGTTAACAGCAGTTTTGTTGGTACTTATATATTTTGGGTCCACTATGATTCCCAATATTTGGACAGCTTTCAAGGTTACGGGGGCAACAACAGCGGTGTCATTGGGTTTTATATTCCCATCTCTTATAGCATTAAGGTTAGGTCAGCAAAGGGGTTGTTTGAGCTTTGGGGAAAAGTTCTTGTCCAGGTTGATGTTAGTATTTGCCATATTAGTTGGCGTTTTTGGAATGATCGGCAATATATATAGCATCGAAAGCCAATCCGAATGATCCTTTTCATAGTGATTTGAGGGTTGGTTTTTCTGGGTATTGATTTGGAAATTTTATGCAGATTAATGGACAAAGCATTTCTGTTTAAGGTTTATTTCTTGCCCAATTTGAAAAATCTAATGAAATTGGGCGACGATGGATCTTAAACACAATGCTTCAGTATGTGGTGATTGAAAGATCAGAGGAGTTCACTTATGTTCCAGATAGAATGTTCTTTTATGCTTCAGAAGAACTGTGACAAGGTAAGCTGACATGTCAGAAATGTTTTAGAGGAGAGTACATTGATATATCCACCACATGCAGGTTGTACTGTATTTTCAAATTGATTTATGTCAAAATATTCTTAGTCCCACATTTATTTTTTTAACAGGGGATGCTGTTGTAAGTTGTAACTGTATAATTCAGAAACAATACTGCTGTTTAAATGAATACTTCACTTTTATTAGCAAGGATCATTCTCCATTTCTTGGACAAAGCTTTGTTCTTCTAGTCATCATGTTACACTGGATAATCCTTCATGATTGCTGGGTAGTTGATAGATTATGCATGAAGAAAGCTTCAAAACAATACTTACACTTAAAAGAACTAAAATAACACCAGAAGTAATAAAAAAGGACATGTTAATGAAGGAGGTGACAAAGAGTAAAGAGTATGAGTATCATTATGAATATGATCCAAAAAAGGTTTTTGTGGCTCAGGATTTTTTTTTGAAGATGAAAATGATCTAAAGGCTTCATCTGTTCTCTTAAATCAAGACTCTGTATAACTTTATATTTTAAGTGAAGATGGTCTATGTATTGCAGATTTTTGCCTCTTTCTCTCTCTTTTCCTATTTCCGCTCTTCCCCAATTTCTCACAATAAACCTTTGAAATTCATATTCTTATTAACAAGATCACATGCATTTAGTGAACCAGGTTGTTCATTCCTTCTATGATTATATGATACCAATTAGAGATCATGTTTCTCAAATGGATGTTCATCAATTCAATTAAAAGCTTACAAAGCCACAATTCAGGTGCTGTATGATTTATTGGTGAGCTAGTCCTACTGATGCACTTCCTACCTAAAGCTTCTTATGGAACACTTGAAAGAAAAGTTTGGGGGGGGGGGGGGGGGGGTGTTTGGTGCAGTGAATGTGTTTCTTCTGGGACTAAGACGTGGTTGTTGTAGAATGCATTCCTGAAAAACGTCATAATAATAGTGCTTTAGGTTCCTTTGTGCTTACTGAGCAACCATGAGTATTTAATGAGATTGTTCTTTTTCGTTTGGATTAAAATGAGTTGAGAACCAATATAAACATCGGCAATAGTGAGAACCTTTTGTCATATCTGTCTCTCAAAATTAACAAAAAACTGTATCCTCTAGTCAGTAATGTTGGTTGTGATGTCTCCTTCACTAAAAGGGTTCTTATGAATGCGTTTGGTCAGCTTTCACTGCTACACATTCCCTCATCAATTTTTATTTTTGTTTTTTTATTTCTAAAAATTTCCTTAAGTTCATCATTATCTGTTAGTTTGGGTTTTGGAATGCTTAAAGATACCAGGTGAGAGTGATTTGGTAGTCAACTGATTGCTGCCAATTCTATGGGGGTAACTTTGGATTGTCTGTGTGGATTTTATTACAGGCCTTCTAGCATTTCTTTCCGGGTAAGGAAATGTTGTTATGGACCTTTCATCTTACGAAGCAAAGCATGGCTGGGATTTGTGCAGAAATCAACCTTTCATTGTCAAAGGCTAATTGGATCCTATTCCTGGTCTGGTCTCTGCTGTTGAGACAGTTGGGAGAGGTTGGGTGGGATGCTATTGATTATGACAATTGGTTTTTGGTGTAGAATCATTGGACTGTGATGGAGTAAAGCTTCCGTCAAGTGAACTGGCATGAAGTGGTCATTTTTGGAAACGTGTTATGTGTGTGTCGTGTGCAATATGCATCGGAGCACTAGATGCAATCAAACTCACAGGGATGGATTCACCAGTTATTTAGTACTGGTTTGGTTATATTTGAAATTCGACAGTTCACTATGTAGTTAAGCCAGAAAACATGAAGAAAGTAAACTGGTTAATTCAGATGACACCTAAAAACAATGGGCGTTTGCGAGGAAAATGGAACTTGGAAAGTCTAAGCTTGGGGGGTTAAAGTGAATACGCTCATTGACAAGTATTTGTTTGTGCTGGTTCAATGGATAATCTAGTTCAAACCATCATTTTGGCCTAGATGTAATCTACCCTTCCTGATGAGCCGAAGTCTTCTGCAAATCTGGAACAATCTTGGCCATAAGAACTGAATATAATGCTTGCATCTCAAATGTAATCCAAGTTGCCATAGAATAAGAATTTTGTTGGAAACGGAAGCATTGACCATAACAACAATAAAGCATGCATGCAATGCAGCTGAGATTGGATGCAATTGTTACAGTAGTAAAGAGGGCAAATAAGCCATTAAAACAAATCTTTTCGTAACTATTATATTTTAAAATTTTTGAATCAAGGGCAGTTAAGGAATCATGGGAACTATAATCAAGGATGAATTCTTTTAGAATTACAAAAATATATTTAGATCTCTTATCTTTGCACTACATTAGAATAGTGAAAAAAGAATACATGTGATTGGCCTAATTTTTAAGAAATTCGTAGCCAACCTCAAAATTTTGAACTAACATTTTCTTGTTATTGTAATGTTTGCATAACATCGTGTATAGAAGAAAAAATTCAAAGGTAACAACGTTTTGTTTTTACTAGGCAGAAGAGGAGAAGAATAGGAGCATTCATCTTATTACATCAGGACAAAAACAATTTATAGTATACAATACAAGAAAGAATAAAAATATGCTTGGACCCCTAACCAATGTTCAGCTAAGGGAAAGCCAAAATTTGAAAAACTCATATCTCAATAAGTCATTTTTAACTTCTATTCTATAGTCGGCAGAACCAGAACCAGAATCTGAACATAGTAAAACCTAATTTTCCTAGTTAAATTACGAAGTATCAGACTTGTAATTTTTGAGGCTCTTGTTTGTCTAAGATCACAAATGCGTGATGTTTATTCCAAATGAAAACAAGCCCACAGTGGTGCATTTCAACTCCTGAACCCTTTGGTTAAAAGTGAAGGTGTTCAGTGCCTGAACTCACCAATAATCCCCACAAGAACACAAGCCATCCCTTAAATGGTGGAATATACTCCCATCTCGAATAACAATCTTGCAGTGGCTAAAATTGGAAACAAATTTCATAAATGAGTGATCACAAATTCAGAGATTCTTCATTATCTGAATTGGTGTTCCATTTGGCATGCACAAGATCCCATAGGTAATGGCGAGCTTCTCACTATGGTAGATAAGCTCAGCTTGTTTTTGTTCCTCTTCCACATCAGGCAGAACAAAGTTTGTATCTAAAGCGTCTATACAGGTCTTTCAATGTCAAGTGGATCTCTCCAATCTCATTATGTTTTTTTTCCCCCATAAGGCAGTAGTGTAACTTGTTCTTGATCTGAATCCAGCTGATACCTGGTTCTTTGCTCACTCCCCTATCTTTCATTGATTGCCTTATTTTAAAAAATGTGTGCCACATACCTTGAGATGCATATATATTTGGATGTTTTGGATGAGAGCTACAGCTTCAGAAATTCGTCCTGCTCTCTCATGGAGATCAACCATACAAGTATAATGATAAACCAAAGGGGTAATTCCATAATCTTCGCTCATGGAATTAAAATAGGCCCAACCTTTATCCAAAAACCCTGCATGGCCACAAGCGCATAGAAACCCAAGAAAATTGATTTTATTAGGAAAAATCCCCAAGGCTTTCATTTGTTCAAAAATCTCAATCGCTTCTGTACCTAGTCCATTCTGTGAACAGCCACCTAAAACTGCATTCCACGTGACTATACCTGCGTTTGGATAGCCAGTTTTCCTACTCAAAGTAAAGTTACGTTTTGTGTTTTTTTTTTTTTTTTTTTTTTTTGCCGCACTTGTTGATTTTGGCGGGACAAAATTTACTGTGCATAAACAGTGCGTGCACTGTTTATGCACTGTTTATGTATTAAAAAATATTAAACATGGGTCCCACGATACTATTTACACATTTAAAAATTATTTTGCTACAGTATTTTCAGCAACAATCAGTTTTCTGCAACTTTCAATAACAATAAGTTGTATCCAAATAGACCCTATGTCTCGGTCAGGCATTTTTTCAAAGGCACAAAGACCATCCAGACTCCCACACGTTAAAGTACATTGTTATAAGAGCATTACAAACAGACAAACTAGAATTAATTCCAAATTTGTATACTAGGAAAAGGATTAGTTCCCCAAGCTTGGCTGCACCAAGGCATGCACAAGCACTAAGGAGGCTAGTAACTGTTAGTTGGTTTAGACTCATTCCTCTAGCTAACATGTCAAGGAACAATTTAAAGGCAACATCTCCTTGCCCTGCTTGCTCATAAGCTGAAATAATGGCAGTTCACGAGACCACATCCTGCAAAAGCCTAGAAATGAGTGAGTTCCAAAACAATATCCCTCACTCTCATTGTACTAAGAACTTGTGAACTATCTCCTATACTTTTGCACTTTCCATACATAGAGATCAGCCCATTTCCTACAAAATAATTGAATTGACACATTGTTTTAATGGTAAGTGAGTGTATCTGTCTACCCACCTCAACATCTCCAATGTTTGAACAAGCAAAGGGAGCACTAGTAAAACTGGAATGATTTGGAACATTTCCAGATCTATGAAGCTCCGTAAACAACTCTAAAGCTTCTCTGCTATGTCCATTCTGTACAAACCCTTAAATCATGGTAACCCACGAAGCAACATTTTGCACAGGGATATGCAAAAATATATCTTTTGCTTCTTAAATCATTCAATTCTGGGCATACGCAGCAACCATAGCATTCCGTAAACCACATTGGGGGTTAGTAATCTCATCAAATACACGTCTGGCTTCATATATCATCCCCTTTTGAGCATATGCAGTTTCAACAGCCGCTCGTTTAGCAACACCCTTTACTGGATCCCTCTCATAAAATGCAATTGCTTTGTCCAAACTATGACATTGTGCAAATGCTAAAATAATTATATTGTGGTCCACGAGTACTCATTCCTTTCTGGCATCATCTCAAAAAACTAAACTCCAAACTACCAATCCTAGTATAATCATCCAAAATGGCAGTCCCCACAACCACATCGTCTTGATTGTCAGTGTCCTTAAAGTCTCAACCAACTCTAAATCATTCAACCTCATCACCATTAATAATGCCACAACCAACACCGCCTGGTCCAGTCTCACCCCACTTCCCACCATCATCAAAAACACACCCCACGCTTCTCTATACTCACTTATCTCAATAAACTCGGATACCATAACCATCCAAGACATCAAATTCCTCTCCCCCATTTCCTAAAATAACTCATGTGTCTCCCTTATAGTACCACAATGGCAATAGCGAGTAATCATTGAATTTGACGACATCCTCGAGCACTCCTCAAATCGCTATTCTGCACATAGGCACTAATCATAGCATTCCAAGAAACCACATTCCGCTCAGGCATTGCCTTAACGAGCACTCGGGCCTCATCGAGAAGCCTGAATTTGGAATACTTTGTTAACAAAATAGTCCAGGTTCTCACATTCTTGCCTTGAAACGCACAGAAGAGAGTTTGTGCCTCGTGTAAGAGACTGTTTTGGGAATACTCAGAAATCATGGAATTCCAAGAACCCGGGACTCGGTGAGGCATTGATTGAGCCGAACAGGTGGCATGCCTCTGTGTCACAAGGTCAAAATTTTCACTCAATTTTCTACCTGTGATGGCCCTAAGTCCCTGACTTAGTCTTAGCCAACACCACACATATTGCAGGAAACACTTAGAACAGGTTATATAGGGACTCACACACACGGAACACATTGTTTACAAGGTACCCACCCTTAACTTTTATTACTTAATCTCAAGTATAAAGGAAGCCCTTTACAAGCCTAGAGAAACACACAAAATTCTCCTTACTAATCAAACTGCTTATCGTTTCAACTCGAATAAGGAGGTTGGGCATGTCCCCCTTGAAGAGCCCTTGGGAGCATTACTAATTTGTCATGAGGAACCATCAATGTGTTGAGAAAACATGAAGCCAAATTACTGTCCTAATGCTGCCCAAGCACCATCATTCATCCTGCCATCATTAGCAACAAGTAAAGCTCCTAACAAACCACCCTTACTAGAAGAAGCCGACGTCCTCATCGGTAGGGTAGCTTTAAATGCCTTCACTTCCTTTTCGAACTGCCATAGTGTTGATCCCTTCTCCCAACTTGCTTTTGATTCAGTTGCCCCTTTCCACTTCACTAAGTAATATGTTATCATGTTTTCTCCCTTTCGATAACCTGTTACCTTCTTGTCAAGAATTCTGTCTACTTCATAATCAAACTGCACTATGACAGTAGATGGAGCATGCCTTGTCTCATTCCTTGTAGGATCTTCACTATCCTCGTGGTAAGGCTTTAGAAAACTCACATGAATCGTTGGGTGAATCTCAAATCTTTCTAGTAGTTTCAACTTGTAAGCAACATTACCAACTCTCTTCACGATTTCAAAGGGACCATCATACTTTGGAATCAAGCCTCAATGCACACTTTCACTTTTAAACTTCCTCCAAATCTGTGGAGTTAGCTTCAACAACACTTTGTCCCAAACCTGGAACTTAAGAGGTCTCCTCTCTTTAGCAGCATACTTCTTCGTCATTTGTTGTGCCTTCAACAAACTGTCTTGTTTTTCTTGTATCAACTCTTGCTTATTCATAACAAACTTGTATGCTGCAGGACATCTGCCCCCTGCTATTTTGCTATTTCATGAGGAGTTAAGGGCTGCTACCCCATTGCCAACTCAAATGGATTCATCCAGTTGAAGAAGACTTGTGCAAATTATAGGCAAACTATGCTGAATCCAACAAGTTTGGCCAGTTTTTCTGACTTGTAGTCACATAGTGCCTTAAGTAATCTTCCAATACAACATTGATCCTCTTGATTTAACCATCTGTTTGTGGGTGATTAGTAGTAGAAAACTCCAACTATGAACCCAGCAACCCAAACAAAACTGTCCAAAACCGACCAATGAAACGAGAGTCTCTTTCACTTACTATATCTTTAAGCAAACCAAAGTACTTCACCACATTTCTGTAAAACATATCAGTAGCCACTTTGTTGTGCAAGTACTTGGTGCAACAATAAACACTGCATACTTTAAAAACCAATCAATAACTATAAACACTGAACCCATCCCCTTCACTTTAGGCAACCTAGTAATGAAATCCATTGAAATAGAACCCATAGATTCTCTGGAATAAGAAGAGGTTGTGGCAAACCTGCTTTCTTTTGAGTTATCCCCTTATCTTGTTGACAAACAAGACAAGTTTTGACATACAACTCAATGTCTAACTCCTTAGGTCAATAGTAAGAACGGGATAGCAATGCATTCATTCCTTCCTTACTAGGATGTCCTGCCAACTGTGGATCATGAGTCTCTTTCAGCAACTCTCTATAGATCTTCCCACCAGAAACATACTATAAACATCGCATTTTGTACCCCTTACAAATCGAGCCCCCGTTCCCCAATGATGATGAAATTTTAAGACCCAAGGTTGGTTTAGGGCTCGATCAGATATTAAATTGACTTGAAAAATGTTAAAATGAAAAATATAATTTTTAATGAACAAATAAATCTATTTTTGGAAAAGTAAGGCCAAGGAAATCCCTGGCCTGCGCATGCAGGAATCAACCTGCACACGTAGCCATGGTGCATGCGCACGCAGACCTGAGCTTGCACGCACATGTAGGGTTTTAGAAACTATGAAAGACAAGTTTTCTGCGTTAAAAACTGAGATTTGGAACGAATCCCACATCGTCTGGGAGCCGTTCCAAACCTCAATTTTCGCAATATAAATAGCCATACATGGTACCTTTTCAAAACACACAGAAATCCTAAGGGAAAACACTAAGATTCACTAGAAATAGTGAATCAAAGAGGGAGTTTTTCACAAAACATCCTCAAGTCAATTTTCTTTTGATTGAGGCTTTTTTTGGCCTTGATCTTTAGGTTTAAAATTACTAATCATTTTTTTTAATTGACTGTGAATAAATTTGACTAAGGGGAACAGTAAAAAATTAAGCCTAGGAGTTTTTGTTTTGAGGTATTGAGTTCTAAACTCTTTTCTATTGACATATCATTTTGCAACCCGCATTTAACCTCATCTAGAGGGTAAAAGGGTAATTTTTCTTTGAAAATATGCATCTTGATTCTGGTCATTAGATCCTTAATCTCATTTCACAAAATTGATTTTGACGTTGTAACAATCAAATCGACTGATCATAAGCCCTAATCGGACCACCAAATTGAAAGTTATCATCAAATCAAGTTTAAATGGCTGAGATGCACTATCACAAATTGAGTCTGACTATATGTGATTATGAACAATTTATTTCAATTTGTTATAAGTATAAAAAATTTGAGATCAATGATGTGTCATAATTTGATTGGTTAGGACTACATTTTATGGTAGAGTTGCACACACCTAATTAACTAGATAGTTAAACATTAATCATTCAATGAGTAATTTGTGCAATTATCTTTTAATTAGGGTAAATTTGGAACTAATTAGGTCTGAAATGGGAGTGATTAGAGCCTATTAATGTTAATTGAAAACTAATTTGGGACCTATTAATGCTAATTGCGCTGAAATTGTTTTCTAACAAATGACCCCTACTCACCATTTCGTTGATATCTCTCAAAATATTTTAAATCTGTGAATGAGGTTAATTTTCCCAGAAACTAGACATCCAAGGCTTCAATTTGAGCACAAGAACGTGATAATTCTGATCAGAATTGAGTAAAATATGATTTTTTGAAATTGGCTCTACAGGCTATTACAGTAGCTACGGGAAAACCGTATTTTGCTTGCTTCTCACTCCCACCAATCTCTACATTTAATGCACCAGATTTCCCTAAAGGCTAAAATGACGTCTAGGTTTATGATTCTTTGTCAACCCTCATTAAATGACATTCCATTCATATTTCCTCAACCACTACTATATAAACACTTTTCCTCCATTTCAAGACATAAAAAACCCTATTTCTTCTCCTCTTTTGAGTTCTAGGAAGTTGAGTAGTCTTGTCATATCTTGGTCTTCTTGAGACTCAAGGTATTGAGTGAGACTCACTCTTCCTCTTCTAACTCTTCTTTTCCTCCACCCTTAGGACCTCCTTTAAGAGTCTCATCCTCTACCATATGGATCTTGCATAAAGGTATAATCTTTTTCCCTAATTGTTTTTTTGTGTTGCCATGATGAGAGTTTAAGATTAAAGCATGATAGTAATTATTTAAATTCCATTGAATATGTTTGGATGTCCTTAATTGTTCTTATATGTTCTTCACATGTTCTTGGTTGTTCATTACATGTTTATGCATAACACTAATTTTAATTTTAAATCCACATTGAAAATATGAAAAACATGTTTGTTTAATAATTCTTTCAAATCCTTGAATCTAGGATATCACCATCCACACATATTCACTAGAATTTATTTTTCAATCCAAATGAAATGCTTAATAAATTGAATTAGGGTTTATCACATGCACACACATTAAATTCAACATGCAAATTGATTGATAACATATTAGATGATGTGATATGAATGTTGGCCACCATAGTCTAAAAGATCGGTTTCACCGGGCATGGTAGGTGCCTAACACCTTCCCACCTTGTAACATAGCCTTCAAACTTAGATGTCTTATTCTTATAATTTTTAATTTCTAGATTATAACTAGGAAACAAAGCTATGTACTTTATCTTAGATTGTATCTAGGATCAAAGCCATGTAATTTTCCTATGATCAATGTAAATTCAATTGCAAATTAATAAAATGAGGAATTTTTCAATTTTGGTTTTCTTATTTATTCCAATAATTAAGTAAGTGGTGACTCTATTGTAAAACCCTTAATCTAAAGGGGAAAATATAACTAGTTGAACTTCCATTTTGAGAGGCAATAACACAACTCCACCAATTCACGTGGGTTTGGCCCAACATCTAAAAAAAGGGGTCAGGGGTGCGGTTTCTCACATTTTCTCTCTTTTCTGTTTTAATCTTGTTGTTAATCTTACTTTCTTTGCTTGTTTTATGTTTAATATGTTTGCATAGCTTAGTTTTAGATAGCCTTTATATTTCCAAGCATGTTAGGTTGTTAGATTTATTGTTTTAAGTATTTCTCTGTTTTCTATGCTTGTTGCATTTCTGGGCTAGGATTTCTGAGCAAGCCCGGGCACACATGCAGCTAGCCTGTGCACACAGGCCTCTGCATATGCGTGCATACCGCTGTATAGAAACCCTAATTCAGATTTCTGCTTTATTTTCTTTGCTTATTTCACATGCTATGCCTCTGTTTGTTCCCTCTTTTATAGGTATTAGTCATTGTTCTATGTTTGTTGTTTGTTTGTCTTTCACATGATTAAATTAGGGTTTATCTTTTGTTTCTTTGTTTCGATAGCATGAACATACATTCACATGTTCATGCATTAATGCCATAGGCGCTGAGATGCAGCAAGGTAAATGAAGTAAGTCATGCATTCATATATACATGCATTTTTTTGTGACATAATCTTGTTTAGGGTTGATAAACATGATATGGTGGTTTGAATAAGCATGTTTGTATTCTTAATACTTTCTAATGATCCATTGATGATACCATGATTATTTGCTGCCTATATTCTGCCTTGATTATGCTTTGAATGTTATATGATGACATGATGCTAGATGAATGCTAGGTTGATATGAGATGCCATGATAGGTGTATGCTAGACTTGGATTGTGATATGCCATGATAGGTGTATGCTAGGCTTGGATTGTGATATGCCATGATAGATGAATGATTAGGTTTTGGGATGATTGATGTCATGTTGTATGCTTAGATGTATGCTAGTGTGTGTATGAGTATAGATACCATATTGAATATGCCTTTAATAGGGTAAAGACATAAGACACAATGAGAGGAAGCCAACCCTAAGGTTGGGCGATTTTGGGTACGTAACACCTTCCCAAAACCCTACTTAAACTTCGAACCCATACTCTGATAGTAAGATCAAAAAGGTCCTTCCTCGGGAGGACGCTATATACATGGTTCCTAGGCCATTGCAAAAACTAGGTGGCAATTCCCCGTTGTGTCCACACATACAGCTTGCCACCCTTTGCATACAACAACCCATCCTCAAGCTAGTAGCGACGCCCTAGGCCTGCAATCACATCCTACACCAATTTCTGGTAGGTATCATCTAGCTTTGAACTCTCCTTGATCCTTTTCACAAAATTTGATTCAACTTTGGTCACAAAAGCAACATACTCTTGCACTTGATTGCGGCTAAGTATATCTACTACTTGGTTGTGCTTGCTAGGTTTGTGCTCCCACACAAAATCATACTCCTGCAACAACTCTTGCCATCTAGCTTACTTAGGGGGACAGCTTCTTCTGTGTGTTGAAGAAGGTGTTAGCCACATTATCATTCCGCAACATAAACTTAGGCCCCAACAAATACACTTTTCATACTAGCAAACAATGCACCACTACAATCATCTCTTTCTTATGTGTCGAACACTTCTGTTCTTCATTCAGTTTCCTACTCTCATAGGCAACTGAATGTTTTTCTTATACTAACACATCACGAATTGCTTTGTCAGAAGCATCAGTATGGACTTCAAAGGGCAACTCAAAATCGAGCAAATGCAGCACTGGCTCACTTGACACAATAGCTTTAAGCTTCTCAAAAGCTTCTTTGCATGCATGTGTCCACACCCATTTCTTGTCCATTTTCAATAAATTAGTAAGAGGAGCAACCTTCTTAGAATATCCTTGAACAAACTTCCTGTAATAGTTAGCCAATCCAAGGAAAGACATCAAGGATAGCCTTCACTTTCCTCTCATCCATCTTCATATGACCTTTATTGACTTTATGCCCTAGGAACATAATCTCTTGCTAGGCAAACTCACACTTTTCTTTCTCAACATACAATTGATGTTCTCTCAATCTAGACAATACCTTCCTAAGATGTTCCAAGTGATCCTCCAAGGACTCACTATATATTACTATGTCATCTAAGTAAACCATAACAAATCGGTTTACAAACTCATAAAATACATCATTCATCAAATTGCAGAATGTAGCAGGGGTGTTTGTTTAACCAAAAGGCATAACTAGAAATTCATAGGAACCATACCGAGTTACACAAGTTGTTTTTGGTTCATCCCCTTCAACAATCCTCACTTGCCAATAGCCTGACCTCAAGTCCAGTTTGGTGAAGTAAGTGGCCTTGCACAATTTGTCAACAGGTCTTAAATCAAAGGCACCAGATACTTGTTCTTCACCGTTGCTTTGTTCAAGGCTCTATAGTCCACACACATTCACAGCAAGCCATCTTACTTCTTTTAGAATAGAACTGGAGCACCATAAGGAGCTTTGGAGGTCTAAATATAACTAGCATCAAGCAACTCAGGAAATTGCTTCCTCATTTCAGCCAATTCCATAAAGGACATTCTGTATGGAGCCTTTGAAGGAGGCTTTAAACCAGGAACCAACTTAATCTTGCGATCAACAGTGCGCCTTGGTGGAAGGGTCTTAGGTAATTTTGGTGGCTTTACATCACCAAATTCCTCTAGCAATCTAGCAATAGCATCTGGAACTTCAACAAACTTGTCTTGCTTGACCTCAATCATTGTAGCCAAATAAGTCATCTCACCTTTCTTTAGCCCATGCTCAACCTGCATGGTTGACACCATCGGGTCTTTCCCCTTGCTAATCTTCCTATTTCCTATCACACATCTAGCAGGAACATAACAGGGCTGCTTCTCATCGAAAATAAGCTTCACCCTAATGAATGACAACAAGGCAGCCCTTGCTTCCACAAAGAACTCATCACCCAGAATTACATCAAAATCATCCAACTGCATGATCTAGAAATTTGCATTTCTTGTTCCCTCGCCAACCTTAAACTTCACACCAAAAGCAATTCCAGAAATAGATTTTACCTTAGAGTTCATTGCCTTGATCTTACTTGGACACTTGATCACTTTCAGACCAAGTTGTTGGACTATACAATCAGCAACGAAATTGTGGGCAACACCAGTATCAAGTATAGCTTTAGCCCCATTCCCGTTCATCTCCACTTGAACATAAGCCAACCCCTTAGAAGTACCTCCTGCACTAAGTGCATGCATCAATTGTAAGGGGTTCACATGGCTGGGAACTTATTTATCGGAATGCCCTTTATCATCTTTAGCAATAATGACATTGAGCTTCTCACGCTTAATGTCACCCAGAATTACATCAAAATCATCCAACTGTATGATCAAGAAATTCACCTTTCCTGTCCACTCACCAACCTTAAATTTCACACCAAAAGCAATTCCAGAAACAAGTTTTGCCTTTGAGTTCACTGCCTTGATCTGACTTGGACGCTTGCTCACTTTCAAACCAAGTTGTTGGACCATACAATCAGTAACGAAATTGTGGGTAGCACCAGTATCAAGCATAGCTTTAGTCCCATTCCCGTTCATCTCCACTTGAACATAAGACAACCCCTTAGAATTACCTCCCACACTAAGTGCATTCAGCAATTGCAAAAGGTTCACACGCCTTGGAACTTCTTCATTGGATTGCCCTCTATCATCTTTAGCAACAATGACATTAAGCTTCTCACGCTTAGAGCAGTCTCTGGCTCGATGAGGGCCATTGCAGATAAAGCAGCCTACATTCAGTTTTGGCTACTTTTTGCTTTGTTGAGAGTAGGAACTCTCACCCTTGCTCTTGCTACCCCAATTTTTCTGCTACTTATCCTTATTCTTCTTACCTTCTTTCTTCTGCTTGTCTTTGCCTTTGTCCTTGGACTTACGCTTCTCATCATCCCCACTAGGCTTAGTGTATTTGTAGTCCACTAAAGCATCTGCAGTACACATAGCAGCAGGCAGATCACGCATAGCCTGCCTCTTTAATTCCAACTTTGCCCAAGGCTACCACATAGACATGAAATTGAATAGCTTGTCTTCTTTAGACGTGTTCTTGATATCAAGAATCAAAGAATTGAATGTCTTGACATAATCTCGCATTGTACCAGTGTGTTTCAATTTCTTCAAGGAGTCCCTTACAACCCAAGCAATATTGGTAGGCAAGAATGGATCCTTCAATTCTTTCTTTAAGGTACCCCACGAGTCAATCTTCCCTCTACCAGCATCTACATTATCTTCCACATGAGTTCTCCACCATAACTTGGCATCCCCTGAAAGATACATGCTAGTGATAGTCACCTTCTCTTAATCAGGTACCCTAGCAGCCTTGAAGTACTGCTCCATGTCCCAAAGGAAATTATCCAAATCCTTAGCACTCCTAGCACCATTAAAGTGTTTTGGTTCAAACACCTTCACTTTTGTGGCCACTTTTCCCTCCCTAGGAAGACCACAAATTGCCCTCTTTAACAAGACAATTTTTGTCTCAAGTTGGCTTTGTATCTCTCTTGTTGCACAGCTCTGGACATCCAATGCAACAACCAACTCTTCAACGTGTATCAACACAACATCCCTTTGTTCAGAAAGTTCATTCCTCACCACTAAAGTTTCTGTAGAAAGTGCATCCAATTTGTCACACACAGAAAGTTGTTCTCCCTCTACAGGAACCCCAAGTATGGTTTCCAAGACCGCCACTCTTGCCTTGGTGTTCAAAGATATTGCAACCTTGCTCTGATACCAATTGTCATAGGGCCAAAATTTTCAATCAATTTTTGCCTGTAAGGGCCCTAAGTCTCTGACTTAGTCTCAACCAACACCACACACACGCACATTGCAGGAAACACTTAAAACAGATTATATAGGGACACACACACACACCACACACTATGTTTACAGGGAACCCACCCCTAACCTTTATTACTTAATCTCAAGTACAAAGAAAACCCTTTACAAGTCTAGAGAAACACACGTAATTTTCCCTAAGGAAAAATACACTTTGCTATTGACACCCCCAACAACATTAGGGTCATATACACAGAAATAACTGTTATGGCAGTTACTAACTAGTAATTGCCTGGGTTTTAGACAATCTGCCACTTGTGGTCTAACTTAGGACACCTTGAAATGATGCTGTCTTGGTTTTCTTTTCACATTTTCAACACCTACATAGTAGGTTTGAACATCAGGAAAACCAAAAACTACTTGGTAATTACTTGGTAACTGCTCCTGTATATTAGCACATGCATAACCCATGTCTCAGCAGATCATGGGGCTTCTGCCCACCATTCAGCAACCCACACAACATTTGAATAAATATTTTGGGATGTTTGGCCCATTCCTAAGCCATCTCCCATCAGCCAACACAACCCACACAACATGCCCATATGCAGCACACACTAAGTAACTGCCATCAGCCCACTAGCATATGTCCATGCATTTAGCCAGCACCCACCAGCCCAATGCCCTGTTCATCGTTCCAACTCAATTAAGGGGGCTGGGCATGTCCTCCTTGAAGAACCCTTAGGAGCATTACTAATCTTGCATGAGGAACCATCAATGTGTTGAGAAAACATGAAGCCAAGTGATTGGCCTAATGCTGCCCAAGCACCATAATTGCTCATGCCATCATCAGCAACAAGTAAAACTCCTAACACTCTGTGACACAACCGAGTTTGAAGAGGTCTAGGATGGTTTTGTTACATTGGAAAAGATGAGTTTTTTGGAGAGAAAAAACTGAAGTGAAAGAAACAATGTATTATCATTGAACATAGTGGGAGATGTTGGAAGTGATCTCTCACTTTGAGAGGAATTGAGTCACTTTGTACTTTGCAAGCCGCAACACACACACACACACTCAACGAGAGCAAGTGAAAGGATAAGAATCGGTTAATAAATCAAGTTTTGATATCAAGAAACTTGTTTTAATACTAGGTAAAAAAAAAAAAAAATAGTATGCGGTACAATTAAAAAAATCACAATTGTTATTAAAAAAATAATCACAATTATATTGTTCAAATTATTCATTTTTTTGGAAAGATGTTCAAATATTACATGCCATTAGCTTACACTTTTTTTAAAATATACATTTCTAAAATATGTAATTTCTAAAAGGGCAAATAGTTAAATCTTAGAGGGAATCTAAGGAATAGAACCCAAATACTGTATCTAAGTTTTGTTCATTCTAAAATATGTAATAGTTTCTTATTATATATATATATATATATATATGTAGGGACCGGTTTCGAGCGCTCTCCGCAGATTGAGAGAGTGGACCCAAGCCCAGCTAACCCTCCAATAAATTTATAGAGTATGGGTTCAAGAGCTAGGCCCTAGTAAAGAATGCAACGGCCATGCATGGTTGTACGTGAATGCTAGTATCCTAAGTATGGGTTGGAATACACAATAAGGCTCCTCGGACGGGTTTGACAGAGGTTGAAGTTGTTCTTATTTCTTTCAAGAAAGGTTACAATGGTTGAGAGAAAATACAATGCTACAGTATTTCCTTTTCTCTGGTTTTTCGTCCGTCCCCCTCTCAAGAGGGACTTTTTACATTATATACTTCTCTCTCAGTTGATCCTAGCCCTACATTTGTTGATCAACCCGGTTTCCACTTGAGAGCCTGTCCCATCAGCCGCATTCCCATCCCTCCTGTGGGTTGCAGCGCCCAAGACGGCACTGTTCAGAGGTCCTATCCTCATTAATGCGGCCAGGGCGTTAGTTGAGGGCATTTAATGTGGATGTGACAGTTCACCTGGGACTTGCTCCTCCACCATGCTTCAATGTCTGGTGCTTGGTTCTTGCTATTTGCTCCTTGGATGCTTTAGGGAGGTTCCCCTTGAGGACATGTTGTTTGCCCACTTTCCGACCTTGGTCTCCCGAGGATGTAACCATCCTCGGCAATGCTCCTTGGGCCTTGGGCTCTACACTTTCGTCCTCGGAACTAGGACGCGTCCTCGGCGTGGGCCTCTGGGCCTAGCCTGAAGTGGGCCGGGGTTGCTTGACTTATTCTGGCCCCACAATAGCCCCTCAAAATCATGCTGTCCGCATCCTCTGGCGGAAAGGAGGATTTTGATATCCTCGGACCTGCTTTGTGTCCAATCGAGTCTTGTCCCTCGTCAGCATTGGAGCCTTTTCACCTGCCCAAAGTGCGTTACTGGCGCTTCGGTGTGCGTAACGTGTCCTGCATTAAATTCGGGCGGCTTTATGCTCCCCACGTTCAACGGGCAGATGACAATCTAACGGTGGGGATGCGTCTGGCATTTATGGGCGGGAAAACTCGCGCAGCTCTTCCATCTAGGGTATAAATACCCATTAGAACCGCTTCCTCCTTTTTCATTTACAATCAAGAGCTCTTGCGCCTTCATTCAGAGTCCAGCCAAATTTCCATCTCCATCTCCAGCACAAAAAGTCAGTCCGAGGAGCTCCTCCTCATTTCTGTAAGTCACTCTATCCCTCTCTGAGCTTTTTTCCTCTCTACTCGTCCTTCTCTTTCATTCGCTCCTCTTTTAGTTCGCTTAGGCGTCATTTGGGATGGGTAGACTTAAGAAGTATGTTGGCTCTGAGGAGGCGATGGAGAAATTCATCGCCGATTACAAGATACCGGCCAACGTGGGCTTAAGGTATTGTGAGGAGGGGGAGTGGCACCTCCGGAAGCAGGTGGGCGAGGTGGTGATTCCCATCATCGCCTTCCTTGAAGGGGGGATGAGGATCCCCATGGGGCCGGTGATGAGGGGTTACCTTACATACTTTCGGTTAACCCCCACCCAATGCGCCTCCAACATGTTCAGAATTCTGGGCAGTGTGGATGCCCTTAATGAGAAGATGGGTCTAAGGCTGACCCATCATGATGTGAATTACTGCTACAATCTTCAACATCTGAAGAACAAGTCCTACTACATGAGGACGAGGGATGACAGGGTCCGGCTTATCCAGTGCCTCCCCGAGTCCAACAAGGGGATGAACGAGGATTTCCTCATCGTGTCTGGAGCGTGGCACGATGGCCTTCACTGCCCGACGACAGAGGGGACACCAGGTGGGGCAGTGGGAATAGGAGGGGATTCACAGATTCTGACTTCTTTTCTGCATTATTTCTTTTTGCACTGTTTGGTTTCTAACCGTGGGTGTGTTTTCTTTCTGCAGATCCGCACTCTCTCGCGCGCCACTTCAGCTTGATCAACAGGGAAGACTTGCAGAAGGTGCTCAGGTCTGCGGCCTTTGAGAACGAAGCAGACCACCAAGTCAGAGCCGCGCACAAGATTTTGGGGTATACTCCACTCCAAAAGTCATTCGCGGCCCCAAAGCACGTGATCAGAGCTAAGGATCCTCGGCTGCAGAAAATAAAAGTGACCGAGGACAGGTTCGAGTTTCCCGAGGACCCCTCCACTTCAAAAGGCGTCACAGTAGCAGTCCCCCCGTCTTCCCACACATTCCCCGAGGCCGCGGAAGAGGACTTAGAGAGGGAAGGGGACGCTGCAGATTTTGGTCCTGCCGAGGACGATTTTAGCGTTTTCCAGCAACTCCATCAGTCCGAGGACCCTTCTGGAGACTTGGGTGATCCTCGTCTAACCGAGGCAGATCTTTTAGCGTCGGAGGCATCTTCTCGGCTTGAGATGGGCTACAAGAAGAAAGCCCAACCCACCCTACTCAACCTAATCGAAGGTCAGCCGGGGAAGTCCAAACCGAAGCTTCCTCCTCCTCCTCCTCCTCCAAAGGCTCGTCCTGCTCAGACCAGGTCGGCCTCAACATAGTCCAGGCTTCCTCCTTCTCCGCCTCAGGCAAGCTCGCCGTCTAGGCACGAGCCTGCTGACCCTAAGCAGAAGAAGGACAAGGGCAAGAGGACCCTTGAGGACAAATCTGGGCCCACGCGGGAGGGCGATGGCACTCGGCGGCCATCGAAGCAACTGAGGATAGGCTCCTCAACGCAGGATAAACAGGTCGCTCTCCTGCCCGAGGTCCAGGCCTGGCTCCCCGCCCCAATGCTCCGCGGGGCACCCCTGAGGGATGACTCCTCCCTCAGGGACTTTAAGGATGGCGAAGGCGCGTATGTGGCCGACGCTGTGGAGAGATGCCTGCTCCTTCCCGCGGACATGGCGGAGCTAGGAACCATGAGGAGTAGGGACGTCTTCCTCTGCCTCAAGCGGTATTTGGGGATGGTAAGACCTTAACACTTGTGCTTTTTCTTGCCTCAGTTTTTTTTTGCTTTCATTTCTTTTTTGAGCTCGGCTAATTATAACTTATCTGTTTCGTTTGGCAGGCTATACATGCCACTTTCAGGCTGGAAGATGCGGCCAATGAACATGGAAGGGCCATGGATTTAGAGCGCGATAGGCGCTTGGCGGCTACTCGGACCCTCAAGACGTCCGAGGAGGACCTTACCAAGGCTAGGGAGGAGCTGAAGGCAATGACCCAGGCTAGGGACAGCGCAATGTCAGGCCTTGAGGGTGCCCAAAGGCAGGCCGAAACTCAGACAAAGCGTCTGGGTGAGGCAGAGAAGCTGCTGAAACTTACCGAGGAGCAGATAGCTGGCTTGATGAAGAAATTGGCCAATGCTGAGGAGGCCAAGAGGGTGGCTGAATGGGCCAAAGGGGAGGCTGAGAGGGCCAAATTTGAGGCAGAGTAAGGCAGGGAGGAAGCCTGGGCCACCAAGCAGGAAGCTGAGGAGGCAGCCTATACTGTCGGGGCAACTGAGACAGCAGCTGCCTACAAATCCCAAGTCCCTGGGGTATGTAGGCGCTACTGCTCCGAAACTTGGAGTGAAGCCCTCAGACAGGCTGGGGTGGAGGCCTCTTCTGACTTGTGAAAGGAGGAGAACGTGTACTACCCTCATGTTATCCGCGAGGCTGCCCTAGATGGCTCTGAGGCCGAGGAGGCTGCTGCGGAAACTGCTACCACTCCGGGCGAGGGGGCCTCGGATGCTGGGGTCACTGATGAGCCAGTCCAAGGGAGTAATCCCTCCTTGGTGGTTGAATTGAGTGATGGCTCCAACGAGGATGCGCCTCAGCAGTCTGCAAAGCCTTCCCTCGATGCCTAGGTTTCTTCCGCCGAGGGGGCAGCTATTCCTGCCGTGCCTCTGCAGGCCATCCCCCTCGGTCAGGGCTCAGAGGACCCTGAGGCAGCTATGGGCCAGCCACCCACCGAAGCGGGCAACTAAATGGAAGGACTAGGCTCCTTGGCGCCTCTGCCTGCTACACTTCATTTTCGTATCTTTCTCTTCTCTTTTTCTTTACTTGTAATGTGACTCCATTGGTGTAATTCTTTTGGACTTAATGAAATGAGAGCTTTGTTTCTTTCTCTGTTTGTTGTGGCTGTTTGTTTACTTGCACATTATCTGCTTTTTCTTTACTTACACGATTTTAGTTTCAATTGCATCTCGGCCAATCGTGGCATCAGTTATTATAATGAGAGGGCATGTATGCTCCGATGCACTTTTCGTTTCCTAAGGACCAGATAGAATTTCTTCGAGTAGACACTTAGTATTTCTTCAATGTAGTTAACTTCCCCATAGGCCTGAGTCCGAGGACCATGCAGAGCCTTGGTCCTGCTTGATACTTAGCTTCTTGAGGTAAATAGTGTTCCCACAGGCCTGAGTCCGAGGACAATACAGAGCCTTGGTCCTGCTTGACACTTGAGTTTGGCTGTAAGTAACTAGTTTCCCCATAGGTTTGAGTCCTTGGACCATGCAAGACCTAGGTTCTGTCTAGCACCCAGATATAAGTGGTTAGCTCCCCATAGGCTTGAGTCCTTGGACCATACAAGACCTACGTACAGTTGCTACCTTCAAGATAAGTGGCTAGCTCCCCGTAGGCTTGAGTTCGAGGACCATGCAAGACCTAGGTACAGTTGCTGCCTTCAAGATAAGTAGCTAGCTCCCCATAGGCTTGGGTCCGAGGACCATGCAAGACCTAGGTACAGTTGCTGCCTTCAAGATAAGTGGCTAGCTCCCCATAGGCTTGGGTCCTTGGACCATGCAAGACCTAGGTACAGTTGCTGCCTTCAAGATAAGTGGCTAGCTCCCCATAGGCTTGAGTCCTTGGACCATGCAAGACCTAGGTATAGTTGCTGCCTTCAAGATAAGTGGCTAGCTCCCCATAGGCTTGGGTCCGAGGACCATGCAAGACCTAGGTACAGTTGCTGCCTTCAAGATAAGTGGCTAGCTCCCCATAGGCTTGGGTCCGAGGACCATGCAAGACCTAGGTACAGTTGCTGCCTTCAATTGGCTGTAAGTAACTAGTTTCCCCATAGGCTTGAGTCCTTGGACCATGCAAGACCTAGGTTCTGTCTAGCACCCAGATATAAGTGGCGTTGGGACGCGAGACGTGTGATAATGACAGGCAGAACATCTGAATTAAAAAGGACTTCTTTATTAATAGTAATACCTTTTCAGGTTATTTACATTCCATGGACGAGGTACAGGTTTGTCATCTAAATCTTCTAAATAGTATGCTCCTATCCCTGCCACTGAGGTAATTCGGTAGGGGCCCTCCCAGTTGGGTTCGAGCTTTCCCCAAGAAGGGTTCTTGGCAGCTCCTACGACTTTTCTCAGCACCAGGTCTCCCGGTGCTAGTGGCCTGAGCTTTACATTGGTGTCATATCCCTGCTTGAGCTTTTGCTGGTAATGGGCCAGCTGGATCATTGCTTGCTCTCTTCGTTCGTCTACCATGTCCAGGCTCCGCCCCAGCAGTTCATCATTGCTGCCTGGAGTGAAGGAGCTCGTCCTTAGTGTCGGGAAGTTGGTTTCCAGAGGGATCACTGCCTCCGCACCATAAGTCATGGCAAAAGGTGTTTCCCCCGTTGAGCGCCGGGGTGTAGTCCGGTACGTCCAGAGGACGTGGGACAGTTCTTCTACCCATCTCCCTTTGGCATCATCCAGTCTCTTTTTGAGCCCATTGACGATGACCTTGTTGACAGCCTCGGCCTGTCCGTTCCCCTGAGGGTAGGCTGGTGTTGTGTACCTGTTTGTGATCCCAAGTTCACAACAGTACCTCCTGAAGGCTTTGCTATCGAACTGGAGCCCGTTATCCGAGATGAGGGTATGAGGGACCCCGAACCGTGTAACTATGTTCCTCCAAAGAAATTTCTTCACGTCTACATCCCTGATGTTGGCTAATGGTTCGGCCTCGACCCACTTGGTGAAGTAGTCCGTGGCCACCAACAGATACCTCTTGTTCCCTGGTGCCTTGGGGAAAGGTCCCACAATGTCCAAGCCCCATTGGGCGAATGGCCATGGATTGGATAAGGGATTGAGGATCCCTCCTGGCTGATGGATGTTTGGGGCGAACCTTTGGCATTGGTCACACTTCTTGACATACTCCTGAGCCTCTTGCTGCATTCCCGGCCACCAGTATCCTTGAGTGACGGCTCGGTGAGCCAGGGATCTCCCTCCTTTATGGCTCCCACAAATTACTTCGTGCAGCTCTTCGAGCAAGGATTCTGCCGTTTCGGGGTGGACACATAGAAGGTATGGTCCAGAGTAGGACCGCCTGTATAGTTTGTGATCCTCGGACAACCAGAACCGAGGAGCTTTCCTCCGTATCTTTTCTGCCTCTGATCTCTCCTTAGGCAGGACGTCATCTTTGAGGAATCTCACTATGGGGTCCATCCAGCTGGGACCCATCACAATTTGATGGACGGGGATTACTCCCTTTGGCACTTCACTTGCCCTCCCCAGGTGCTCCACAAGTATGATCCGAGGCAGAGCCCCTGCCGAGGAGGTTGCGAGTGTGGCAAGTGAATCGGCATGACTGTTCCCATTCCTAGGAATATGGGACAAGCTGAAGGGGCGAAACTCTAACTGCAAGCACTTGACTTGGCTAAGGTATTCCTGCATCCTCGAATCCCTGGCTTCCATCTCCCCCTTCACCTGCCCTACCACCAATCTGGAGTCTGAGAACATCTCTATCGACTTTCCTCCCATCTTTTGCACCATGATCATCCCTTGCAGTAATGCCTCATACTCGGCCTCGTTGTTTGTGGCCGTGAATCCGAGCCTCAGGGATTTTTCAATGACATGGTCTTCAGGGGATATTAGGACCAGCCCCACTCCGGACCCCCTTTGGTTTGCCGCACCATCCACATATACTTTCCAACATGGTGACTGTGGGATGGAGATTGCCCCAACTGATTTCTCATCACGGCTCTTATCCTCGGCTGTCACTTCTACGACTGGTTCGGCGAACTCGGCCGTCAAATCTGCCAGAACCTGGCCTTTTACGGAAGTCCGGGGCATGTACTTGACGTCAAAAGCCCCCAGAATTGTGTTCCACTTCGCGACTCTACCTGTGTAATCAGCGGCCCGGAGTACAGCCTTCAAGGGCAATTGGGTTAGGACAACCACCGTGTGAGCTTGGAAGTAATGGGGGAGCTTTCTCGTGGCGTGGACCACCGCCAGTATGGCTTTCTCCAGGGGTAGGTATCTGACCTCTGCTTCGTGCAGCGACTTGCTGACGTAGTAAACTGGCTTTTGAACGCCATTGTCTTCCCGTATCAGAACTAAGCTCACTACGTGGGGTGCCACCGCCAGGTAAGCGTATAGGACCTCGTCGGGCTCAGGATTGGACATGATAGGCGGCCGGGATAGATACTCCTTGAGTTGCTGGAAAGCTACGGCACAATCCTCGGACCACTCAAATCCTTTCCATTTGTTGATCAGGAGATAAAAGGGCCTGCATCTGTCGGCCGACCTGGAAATGAATCGGTTCAGCGCCGCGATCATCCCAGTAAGCTTTTGGATCTCCTTGGGGTTCTGCGGAGGCTTCAAATTGTGAATGGCCTTGATCTGGTCAGGGTTGACTTCGATCCCACGGTGGGTGATCATGTACCCCAAGAATTTGCCAGAGCTTACGCCGAACGAGCATTTTGAGGCATTAAGGCGGAGCTTATGCTCTCTCAGGACGCCAAATATGCGGCCGAGGTCCTCCAAGTGCTCGGACACCAGCTTGCTCTTCACCACCATATCGTCAACATAGACCTCGATGCTCTTGCCCAACATCGGCTCAAACATTCTTGTCATCATCCTCTGGTAGGTGGATCCGGCGTTTTTCAGACCAAACGGCATAACCTTGTAGTGGTAGTTCCCAATGGGTGTCACAAATGCTGTCTTCTCTTGGTCCTCCAAGGCTAGTGGGATTTGGTGATAACCCTGAAAGGCATCCAGGAAGCTCATCCGAGGATGGCCTGCCGTCGCATCTACTAGTTGGTCTATTCGTGGCATTGGGAAAGGGTCTTTTGGGCATGCTTTGTTCAGGTCTGTGAAGTCTACACAAACCCTCCACTTCCCACTTTTCTTCTTGACCACCACAGTGTTGGCCAACCATTTGGGGTAAAAGACCTCTTTGATAGCCCCCGCGCGTTTAAGCTTATCGACCTCTTCCCTGATCGCATCAGCGTGCTCCTTCGACGGGCGCCGGGGTGGCTGCTGCTTGGGGATCGCAGATGGGTTGACGTTAAGGTGGTGACAGATGAAAGATGGATCAATCCCAGGGGCATCGCAGGGGTCTTATGCGAACACGTCAAGGTTCCTCTTGAGGAACTCAAGTAACTCCTCCTTCTCCTGTGGAGGCAGCTGGGTTCCGACCTGGAAGAACTTCTCCGGATCATCGCCAATTACCACCTTCTCCAGGTTTTCGCATTTAGCATCCTCGGCAGGTGCATCCGGAGGCGCCACCTGGGTCTTTGATTGCTATGAATTTTCCTCGGCTGGGGCCGAGGACTGTGCATCAAGCCGATAGGATATGGCAGCCACCGTGCACTGCCTAGCCGTGGATTGGCAACCTCGGATCTCCAGAACCTGGTCCCCTGATGGGAATTTCACCTTCTGGTGCAAGGTGGAGGCTACGCCATCCAGGGCGTGTAGCCAGGGCCTTCCTACTATGGCCGTGTAGGGGGAGTATGTGTCCACCACTATAAAGTTCGCCTCCACCACCACTGGGCCTGTCTGTACGGGCAGTCTGATCATGCCCTTTGGGATGACGAGCTTCCCGTCGAAGCTCATTAGGGGGGAGCTATAAGGTGTGAGGTCTTCCAGTTTTAGCCCCAGCCCCTTGTAGAGGTCTGGACACATGACCTCGGCTGCGCTGCCACCGTCCACCATCACCCTTTTCACGTCATAGCCCCCTATTCTGAGGGTGACGATTAGGGCGTCCTCGTGTGGTTGGATGGTCCCAATCTTGTCCTCCTCCGAGAAACTCAGGGCTGGGGGAGGATTCCTCCTGGACCTCTTTGGCCCCGTCCGAGGGTCCTCGGCGGGCAGTTGGGCCACAGACAACACTCGCAAAGGGGGTGTGCCTGTTCTTCCTGGCGCGGCCAGGATTATATTGATCGTCCCGGCGGGTTGCCCCATGGCGGCGTCCCTCCGAGGCTCTTGGTAGGCTCGGCCCCGCTGGTCGCTGGAATGGTGCAGAAGGTGCTTCAGCCTTCCATCCTGGACTAGTTGGTCCAGGTGGTCCCAGAGGTTCCTGCAATCCTCCGTGGCATGTCCGTGGTCCTGGTGGTATTGGCAGTAACGATCCTGGTTGCGCCTACCAGGCTCCCCCATCATCTTAGCCGGCCATCTGAAGTATGGCTCGTTCTTTATCCTTTCCAGAACCTTGTGCACGGGTTCTCGGAATACTGCGCCGACAGTCTGGGCATTGGTCGCCCCGGATTGCCCACCGAAATCCCTCCTCGGACGGGCGTTGTTGTACCTGTCCGACCTGAAATCCCTCCTCTCCTGAGGGATAACCTTCTCCTTGCCTTTGCCTTGCAGCATATCTTCCTCCACCCGCTTGTACGTGTCGATCCGATCCATCAGCTGCCGCACGCTGGTGACGGGCGTTCCGGTCAGGGACTTCCTCAGGTCGTGCCCCATTGGTAGCCCATTCTGGAATGTACTGATGGCGACGGCGTCATACTTGTCGTCCAGCTCGTTGTAGATCTCCCAGTACTTGTCCGAATAAGCCTTGAGGGTCTCCCCGTCACGCATAGATAGGGACAGCAATGCACTCATGGGCCGAGGAGGCCTGCTGTTCGTGACAAAGCGGGAACCAAAGGCCTGGGTCAGCTGTCTGTACGAGTCTATGGAATTCGTCCTTAGACCGTTGAACCACCTCATCACCACAGGTCCCAAGCTGGATGGGAAGACTTTGCACATCAGCGCCTCATTCTTGGAGTGGACAACCATCCTCTGGTTGAACTGGCTTACGTGCTCCACGGGGTCCGTCTTGCCATTGTAAGCAATGAAGGTTGGCTGCTAGAACCGCCGAGGAAGCTCTGCCTCTTCTATACGACGCATGAAGGGCGACCTGGAGAGCTGATCCAGCGCCTTGCTCATGGCGTCGCCTCCTAAGCCCCTAGGGGTTGGGTTGGCATGCCTACGCCTCTGGTAGCGCTCCTCCTCGTGGGAGAAAAGTCTCGCTGGGGGGCGTTTTTGACCTCTGCCTGTATTCATCATCGCTCTTGTCGTCGGAGGGCAGGTCAGGGCTGAGTTCGGACTGTCTCCGCTGCGCACGGCGTAGCTTCCTCTTCAAATTGTCTATCTCGCGCTGCATGGCCACCTTATCATCCTTTCTCTGGGAGGCGTGGCTATAGGCCTCTTCCGATCGCGTGGCCTGGCCATCGTCACGCTTCTGGGGAACGTGCCCGTCCCCCTGGCTTTCGCTCACCGTTGAAGTACGCACGCTTCCTTCTCGAAATCGTCTGTTGTCGTTCTGACCGCCCCCGGGGTCGCCATCGTGACCCTGAGGCTGTGACTTCGCCGGTTTAGGTCGATTGGGAGTTCTTTAGTGAGGGCCCGATCCTACCATGTTTGACTGTTGTCCTTACTAACGCACAAGCTCTTCCCACAGACGGCGCCAATTGTAGGGACCGGTTTCGAGCGCTCTCCGCAGATTGAGAGAGTGGACCCAAGCCCAGCTAACCCTCCAATAAATTTATAGAGTATGGGTTCAAGAGCTAGGCCCTAGTAAAGAATGCAACGACCATGCATGGTTGTACGTGAATGCTAGTATCCTAAGTATGGGTTGGAATATACAATAAGGCTCCTCGGACGGGTTTGACAGAGGTTGAAGTTGTTCTTATTTCTTTCAAGTAAGGTTACATTGGCTGAGAGAAAATACAATGCTACAGTATTTCCTTTTCTCTGGTTTTTCCTCCGTCCCCCCCTCAAGAGGGACTTTTTACATTATATACTTCTCTCTCAGTTGATCCTAGCCCTACATTTGTTGATCAACCCGGTTTCCACTTGAGAGCCTGTCCCATCAACCGCATTCCCATCGCTCCTGTGGGTTGCAGCGCCCAAGACGGCACTGTTCAGAGGTCCTATCCTCATTAATGCGGCCATGGCGTTAGTTGAGGGCATTTAATGTGGAGGTGACAGTTCACCAGGGACTTGCTCCTCCACCATGCCTCAATGTCCGGTGCTTGGTTCTTGCTATTTGCTCCTTGGATGCCTGGGGAGGTTCCCCTTAAGGGCATGCTGTTCGCCCACTTTCTGACCTCGGTCTCCCGAGGATGTAACCATCCTCGGCAATGCTCCTTGGGCCCTAGGCTCTACACTTTCGTCCTCGGACCATGGACGCGTCCTCGGCGTGGGCCTCTGGGCCTAGTCTGAAGTGGGTCGGGGTTGCTTGACTTATTCTGGCCCCACAATATATATATATATATATATATATATATGATTTAGAATTTAATTGGATTTAGACTCTTCAGTTTTTGCACCCAATAATTCACATGTCACAAAAATTAGATAGTCATGTGGCAAAAATTGGACTCTAATTAAAATCCAATTTAAAATCTATTTGGATTTGGATTCTTCGATTTTTACACTCAATTTTTCTTGGTACAGAAATTAAAAAATAAATGGGACACATGGCGTAAAATTGAGAATCTAGTTATGTTTTTTTGAAATCTAATTGAATTTTCTCTTAACTTTGGCTTTTAATATATATATAAGAAACTGGAAAAAAAAAATAAAAAAAAAATCAAAATTTTTTTTTCATTCACATAAAAGCACCTATTAACAAAATTAAAAAAAAAAAAAATTAGTATTGATCTATTCAACTCATGTTTATGGAGATATAATTACTAATTATAGCTAATTGTATATGGTTATATTAACTGTTGCAATTTTTTATCCTCATTTAATGGGGTGTCAAGGCACTTTCAACTTACAATAGAGTTTTTTATTAACTTTTTCTAATTTCTAATACGCACAAATATTATTTTGGTCCTTACATTTTGAGACCATAGTCAATTTGGTCCCTACATTTTGATAGCAACTAATTTGGTCCTTCCTATTTTCAACATAGAGTCAATTTGGTCATTACCATTAAATTACTAATGAAAAATGCCTATGGGAAAACATTGTGTGTAATTGGCACACTTAGGGCTGATGTCGCTTATCAAATAATATTAAAAAATTATAATAAACAAAAAAAAAATGCCACCTCACCTAAAAATATATAAAAATTAGAAAAACACAAAAACAAAAACAAATACAAAATTAATTCCTCAATTTAAATAAATAAAAAAAGAAAAAAAAATCCACATTTTCACTTTCTTGCCAACCAATCACACAATACATCCAAAACAAATCATATCTAATTCATTTTCTCTTCTTTTCTTCCACTTTCCTGATAACCAAATACTAAAACCCATATGGATATCAAATTCCCCAAGAATAGCCGTCGGCCACCACTAATCATCCACACCCACTAAAACCCAGTCACACCGCAGCAACAAAACCCAAATGAACCCATGCTAGAAACCTCAAACTAATCCAACCCATCCGTAGCAACAAAACCCAAATCAACTTAAAGCAAAATTTTGAGACCCAAAGCAACCAACTATGCAATAGTGAGAGAGGTTGTGTTTCAAGCTCATCAAATCTCAGTATGTTTATTGTGCAAAACTGGGATGACATTGCCATGACTAGCCATGTTTGTGCGTGTGTGTGTATATATAAATATAGGTTTGGTGGCTGATAGAAGGCTTTAATGGCTTGATGCTATTGCTAAATCTTAGATTTTATTGATGGCATTTTTATTGCTTAATTATGTGTTCATAACAGACCCACTTATGCCCTCCAATCCATTCACTGCTCTGCTCCAAGAAACTCTGCCCTTTGCAAATTACCCCAAATGACATGTCTAACAACTTAGAAACTGTAGCTCACCGTGAAAACCTTCAAGAACTCATCTAGACCCCAATCAACCCTCAGACACCAATAAATTTTGATATTGCGAACAGATTGCAGCGGGTGATGATGTTGTGTTATAAGATCGTGTTAACAAATTTCTTCTGGGATGTAATGAATATTTTCAGCCTAATTAATTATTATTTTTTTTTTGAATTTTTCTAATTTAATATTTTTTTAGGTGATGTGGCATTTTTTATGTTGGTTAAATTTTTTAGTATAATTTTATAAGCCACGTCAGCTTTAAATGTGTCAACAGTGCACATAGTTTGCCACATTGACATTTTCCATTAGTAATAATTGACTCAAGTTGAAAATAACATGGACCAAATTATTTGCTACTAAAATGTAGGGACCAAATTGACCGCAGTACCAAAATGTAGAGACCGAAATGGTATTTTCGCCTTTCTAATATTGGCAAATCCTTTTGAAGCCTCCCGTAATAGGTGCCAAAGGCACCTGCTACAAGAATCCATTTTATAATTATATATATTAAGGAATAAATAAATGATAATATACCTATGTTTTTATCACATACTTTTTTTTTTTTTTTTTTTTGCTGAATAAAAGGGGGGGGGGGGGGGGGGGCGGGGGCGACCATTGTGACTCACCCCCTGGGCGTGACCATAGGGGCACCCCCGCTAAAGAATGTTGGATTGAACCATAATTACTGTGGTCTGGAGTGACCACAGACCTCATCCTAGCACCTCGAGAGAGCTGGTAATCAGGGGCTCCTCAGCAGGGATACCCAAATTCCTCCCTAGGTACTCGCCCGGGCTCGAACTAGGGACCACAGATCTGAATCATGGAACCCAACCACCAGGCCACCCCTCTCGGGGCTTTTATCACATACTTTTATAGCATATCAATTCGAAAACCAAATAATATACATTCTTAACATCACTCTTATATAACAAGGAGTTCATTTTAGCAACACCAATCATTAATTTAAGATGAATCAATAAATTAACTTAATTGGACCAAATTGCAAATATCAAATAAAAGATCATGATGAATTAAATCAATAAATCAAATTGTTCTTATTTTTTTAATTAGCAAATGAGTCAAGCTCAAGCCTAAGTTCAGACTTGATTGTTAAATAAACTAGTTGCAGACTCACGCAATGCATGAGAATATATGATTATTTTGAGATATGGTATAATTTATACTTTACTTTCTAAATTTAATTGTAGATAATTTTTTCTCCCTAAAAATTAAATAATTTCTAAAATCAATTTCTACCTCTCTATTTTTACAAATATATAATTTTATAATTTTTGGTGTTTTTGATTGATATCATTATTTTTTGAAGTGCTCCATATTCTTCTAACTATTGTTATTATGCATTACATTTTCCTAATTTCTTTTGGTACAACTAAAATTTATAAGTTTCTAAAATTTTTAAGAGAATTATAAATTTCTAATTCTCTTAAAGAGATTATTGTGATAAAAAAAATTATTACATAATTGCAATTGATATTACTCAAATAATTGATAAGCACATTCAAATACATAGTCATGTAGATTGTGTTTTGATATAAAATCAAATTCTCACTTCCAAACAAACTAAATGTTAACTCAAACAAAAACTAAATCAAAACTATAAGAGGAAGTGAAAGGACTTGTGATGAGAAACTACAAAAAACGCAATACCAAAACATATCAACTCAAAGTAGAGCTATTAAAAAACATAAAAATTCATCAACTTAAAGTAAAGTTGCAAGAAAGAATTAAAAATAGAGAGATGGAGATAACATAATCACCTGTTTCAGGAGAGAATGTAACAAAGAATAGCAAAGTTATAGAATAAAAGATGATAAGAAGAATATTCATGTTAACGTATAATAGGCTATGGCCTTTGGCCCACTTTATTTTATTTGTATAGAACACATACTTGTACTGCACACTCTGCCTCCTAAATAAAGGCACTCATGTAAATTTTATTACTTGTAAAATACAATACTATTGATTCAGTATTTCTAATATGGTAACAAAACCACTGCCTTGACATTTTTGGTGTGCTATTTGCAGTCTAGTCTTCTCAATGTTCTCTGCTGCCCCCATCTTCGATGGCGCCATCAGACTCACCATCATACACTGAAGACCATTGCCTCTTCCAGAAGCCACCTTAAATTTTGCCCTGATCCTGTCGTCGTTGTTACCATCGAAATCGTCTTTCTACGATCTACATCATCAGAAAAGAATTAGCGTCATCAGAGGTCCCATGCGCCTTCACGCGCCACCTGAACTCACTATGCTGCTATTCTGCACATTCTTTGATACCTAAAGGGCACTCTCTTTCATGGCTTTTACTACCCTGCTCAGTCTCCTCTTATTTTCCGTGCATTATCTGATGTTGATTAGGCAGGAGATCCCACTGATCGAAGGTCAACCACTGTTTATTGTTTTCTTCTTGATTTTTCTTTGATCTCTTAGCGAAGTAAGAAACAAACCGTTGCGACTTGCTCCAGTATTGAAGTGGAATATCGTGCCCTTGTTGATACCACATCTAAACTCCTTTGGCTTCGATGATGGCTTCTTAAGGATTTAGGTGTGTCTACATCCTCTGTCACTCCTCTTTATTGTGATAACCAGAGTGCCATTCATATTGCTCACAATAATGTCAGACTAAACACATCGAGATTGATTGTCATTTTATCCGTTATTATCTTGTTCATGGTGCTCTCAGTCTCCTCTAAAGACCAACTTGTAGATATCTTTACCAAGTCACATCCTAAGGAATGCCTTCGTGTTTTGGTTGACAACCTCAAGTTGGTCTCATACCCACCTTGAGTTTGAGGGAAGCTGTTAATGTGTAATAGGATATGGGCCTTTGGCCCACCTTATTTTACTTGTATAACACACATATTTGTATAGCACACATACTTGTACTGCACACTCTGCCTCTTATATAAAGGCATTCATATATATTTTATTACTTGTGAAATACAATACTATTGATTCAGTATTTCTAACAATTCAAAAAAAAAAAAAAAAAGATATAGCTGTAAACACCAAATTACCAAAGTCATGCTATATAATAGAATAATATTATATCATTATATATATATATATATATATATTCCTTTCTTTTGGTTGAATTTTAATTCAATCTTGCATCTCTACTTTAAGTTGATGAATTTTTGTGTTGAGTTATACTTTAAGTTGATCTAATTTGTTTATGTTTTTAAGTTATTATAAAGGCACTCATATATATTTTATTACTTGTGAACTACAATACTATTGATTCAGTATTTCTAACAATTCAAAATAAAAGATATAGTTGTAAACACCAAATTACCAAAATCATGCTTGTGGGGCCAGAAAGAGTCAAGCAACCCCGGCCCACTTCGAACCAGGCCCAAAGGCCCACGCCGAGGACGCGTCCAAGGTCCAAGGACGAAGTGTAGAGCCCAATTGCCCAAGAAGCATCGCCGAGGATGATTACTTCCTCGGACGCCCGAGATCAGAAAGTGAGCAAGCAGCGCACCCTCAAGGGGAATCTCCCTGAGCATCCAAGGAGCAAATAGCAAGTACCAAGCACCGGACATGGAAGCATGGTGGAGGAGCAAGTCCCAGATGAACTGTCACCTCCACATTAAATGCCCTCAACTAACGCCCTGGCCGCATTAATGAGGATAGGACCTCTGAACAGTGTCGTCTTGGGCGCTGCAACCCACAGGGGGGATGGGAATGCGGCTGATGGGACAGGCTCTCAAGTGGAGACCTGGCTGATCAACAAATGTAGGGCTAGGATCAACTGAGAGAGAGGTATATAATGCAAGAAGTCCCTTTTGAAGGAGGGAGGACGGAAAAAACCAGAGAAAAGAAATACTGTAGCAGTTTATATTCTCTCAAACCTGGTAACCTTTCTTAAAAGAGATAATAAGAACTTCAAGCTCTGTAAGACCCGTCCGAGGAGCCTTAATGTGCATCCTAACCTACGTTTGAGTTATCAGCATTCACGTACAACCATGCATGGCCGTTGCATTCCTCACTAGGGCCTAGCTCTTGAACCTATACTCTATAAATTCATTGCAGGGTTAGCTGGGCTTGGGTCTACTTTCTCAACCAGTAGAAGTGCTCGAAACCGGTCCCTACAATTGGCGCCGTCTGTGGGAAGAACTTGTGCGTTAGTAAGGACAACAGTTAAGCATGGTAGGATCAGGCCCTCACCAAAGAACTCCTAATCGACTTGAACCGGCGAAGCCACGGCATCAGGGTAACTATGGCGACCCCGGGGGCAGTCAGAACGACAACGGACGATTTCGAGAAGGAAGCGTGCATACTTCAACAGCGAACGAAAGCTAAGCCCGTCGGGACGGGCACGTTCCCCAGAAGCGCGACGATGGCCAGGCCGCGCGATCGGAAGAGGCCCATAGCCACGCTTCCCAGAGAAAGGATGATAAGGTGGCCATGCAGCGCGAGATAGATGATCTAAAGAGGAAGCTGCGCCGTGCGCAGCGAAGACGGTCCGAACCCAGCCCTGACCTGCCCTCTGACGACGAGAGTGATGATGAATACAGGCAAAGGTCAAGAACGCCCCCCAGTGAGACTTTCTCCCACGAGGAAGAGCGCTACCAGAGGCGTAGGCATGCCAACCCAACCCCCAGGGGCTTAGGAGGTGACGCCATGAGCAAGGCGCTGGATCAGCTCTCCAAGTCGCCCTTCACGCGTCGTATAGAGGAGGCAGAGCTTCCTCGGCAGTTCTAGCAGCCGACCTTCATTGCTTACAATGACAAAACGGATCCCGTGGAGCATGTGAGCCAGTTCAACCAGAGGATGGCTGTCCACTCCAAGAACGAGGCGCTGATGTGCAAAGTCTTCCCATCTAGCTTGGGACCTGTGGCAATGAGGTGGTTCAACGGTCTAAGGACGAATTCCATGGACTCGTACAGGCAGCTGACCCAGGCTTTTGGTTCCCGCTTTGTCACGAACAGCAGGCCTCCTCGGCCCATGAGCGCATTACTGTCCCTATCCATGCATGACGGGGAGACCCTCAAGGCTTACTCGGACAAGTACTGGGAGATTTACAAAGAGCTGGACGGCAAGTATGACGCCGTCGCCATCAACACATTCCAGAATGGGCTACCAATGGGGCACGGCCTGAGGAAGTCCTTAACCGGTAAGCCCGCCATCAGCGTGCGGCAACTGATGGATCGGATCGACAAGTACAAGCGGGTGGAGGAAGATATGCTGCAGGGTAAAGGCAAGGAGAAGGTTATCCCTCAAGAGAGGAGGGATTTCAGGTCGGACTGGTACAGCAACGCCCGCCCGAGGAGGGATTTCGGTGGGCAATCCGGGGCGACCAATGCCCAAACTGTCGGCGCCGTATTTCGAGAACCCGTTCACAAGGTGCTGGAAAGGATAAAGAACGAGCCATACTTCAGATGGCCGGCTAAGATGGTTGGGGAACCTGATAAGCGCAACCAGAACCGTTACTGCCAATACCACCAGGACCACGGACATGCCACGGAGGACTGCAGGAACCTCTGGAACCACCTAGACCAGCTAGTCCGGGATGGAAAGCTGAGGCACCTTCTGCACCATGCCAGCGGCCAGCAAGGCCAGACCTACCAAGAGCCTCGGAGGGACGCCGCCATGGGGCAGCCCGCTGGGACGATCAATATAATCTTGGCGGCGCCAAGAAGAACAGGCACACGCCCTTTGCGAGTGTTGTTCGTAGCCCAACAGCCTGCCGAGGACTCTCGGACAGGGCCGAAGAGGGCCAGGAGGAGTTTCCCCCCAGCCTTAAGTTTCTCGGAGGAGGACAAGATTGGGACCACCCAACCACACGATGACGCCCTAATCGTTACCCTCAGAATCGGGGGCTATGACGTGAAAAGAGTGATGGTGGATGGTGGCAGCGCAACCGAGGTCATGTGTCCAGACCTCTACAAGGGGCTGAGGCTAAAACCGGAGGACCTCACACCTTATAGCTCCCCCCTAATGAGCTTCGACGGAAAGCTCGTCATCCCAAAGGGCATGATCAGACTGCCCATACAGACAGGCCCAGAGGTGGTGGAGGTGAACTTTGTAGTGGTGGACACATACTCCCCCTACACAGCCATCGTAGGAAGGCCTTGGCTACACGCCTTGGGGGGCGTAGCCTCCACCTTGCACCAGAAGGTGAAATTCCCATCAGGGGATCAAGTTCTAGAGATTCGAGGTTACCAGCCCACAGCGAGGCAGTGCACGGTGGCTGCCATATCCTATCGGCTTGATGCACAGCCCTCGACCCCCGCCGAGGAAGATTCATAGCAATCAAAGACCCCGGTGGCGCCTCCCGATACAGCTGCCGAGGATGCCAAATGTGAGAACCTAGAGAAGGTGGTAATTGACGATGATCCGGAGAAGTTCTTCCAGGTCGGGACCCAGCTGCCTCCCCAGGAGAAGGAGGAGTTACTTGGGTTCCTCAAAAGGAACCTCGACGTGTTCGCATGGGACCCCTGCGATGCCCCTGGGATTGATCCATCCTTCATCTGTCACCACCTTAACGTCAACCCATCTGTGATCCCCAAGAAGCAGCCACCCCGGCGCCTGTCGAAGGAGCACTCTGATGCAATCAGGGAAGAGGTCAATAAGCTTAAGCGCGCGGGGGCTATCAAAGAAGTCTTTTACCCCGAATGGTTGGCCAACACTGTGGTGGTCAAGAAGAAAAGTGGGAAGTGGAGGGTTTGTGTAGACTTCACAGACCTGAACAAAGCATGCCCAAAGGACCCCTTCCCAATGCCACGAATAGACCAGACGGCAGGCCATCCTCGGATGAGCTTCCTAGATGCCTTTCAGGGCTATCATCAAATCCCACTAGCCTTGGAGGACCAAGAGAAGACAGCCTTTGTGATGCCCATTGGGAACTACCACTACAAGGTTATGCCATTTGGCCAAAAAAACGCCGGATCCACCTACCAGAGGATGATGACGAGAATGTTTGAGCCGATGTTGGGCAAGAGCATCGAGGTCTATGTTGACGATATGGTGGTGAAGAGCAAGCTGGTGTCCGAGCACTTAGAGGACCTCGGCCGCACATTTGACGTCCTGAGAGAGCACAAGCTCCGCCTTAATGCCTCAAAATGCTCGTTTGGCGTAGGCTCTGGCAAGTTTTTGGGGTACATGATTACCCACCGTGGGATCAAAGTTGACCCTGACCAAATCAAGGCCATTCACAATTTGAAGCCTCCGTAGAACCCCAAGGAGATCCAAAAGCTCACTGGGATGATCGCGGCGCTGAACCGATTTATTTCTAGGTCGGCTGACAGGTGCATGCCCTTCTACCTCCAGATCAACAAGTGGAAAGGATTTGAGTGGTCCGAGGATTGTGCCGTAGCTTTCCAGCAACTCAAGGAGTATCTATCCCGGCCGCCTATCATGTCCAATCCTAAGGCCGACGAGGTCCTATACACATACCTTGCGGTGGTGCCCCACGCAGTGAGCCTAGTACTGGTACGAGAAGACAATGGCATTCAAAAGCCAGTTTACTACGCCAGCAAGTCGCTGCACGAAGCGGAGGTCAAATACCTACCCTTAGAGAAGGCCATACTGGCGGTGGTCCACGCCACGAGAAAGCTCCCCCATTACTTCCAAGCTCACACGGTGGTTGTCCTAACCTAATTGCCCTTGAAGTCTGTACTCCGGACCGCTGACTACACGGGAAGAATCGCGAAGTGGAACACAATTCTGGGGGCTTTTGACGTCAAGTACATGCCTCGGACCTCCATAAAAGGCCAAGTTCTGGCAGATTTGACGGCCGAGTTCGCTGAACCAGTCGTAGAAGTGACAGCCGAGGAGAAGGGCTGTGATGAGAAATTAGTTGGCGCAATCTCCATCCCAGAGTCACCATGTTGGAAAGTATATGTTGATGGCGCGGCAAACCAAAGAGGGTCCGGGGTGGGGCTGGTCCTAGTATCCCCTGAAGATCATGTCATAGAGAAGTCCCTGAAGCTCAGATTCACGGCCACAAACAACGAGGCCGAATATGAGGCATTACTGCAAGGGATGATCATGGTGCGAAAGATGGGAGGAAAGTCGATAGAGATGTTCTCAGACTCGAGATTGGTGGTAGGACAGGTAAAGGGGGAGATGGAGGCCAGAGATTCGAGAATGCAAGAATACCTGAGCCAAGTCAAGCGCTTGCAGTTGGAGTTTGGCCTCTTCAGCTTGTCCCATATTCCTAGGAGTGGGAACAATCATGCCGATTCACTAGCCACACTCGCAACCTCCTCGGCAGAGGCTCTGCCTCGGATCATACTTGTGGAGCACCTGGAAAGGGCGAGTGAAGTGCCAAAGGGAGTGATCCCCGTCCATCAAGTTGTGATGGGTCCCAGCTGGATGGACCCCATAGTGAGATTCCTCAAAGATGATGTCCTGCCTGAGGAGAGGTCAGAGGCAGAAAAGATACGAAGGAAAGCTCCTCGGTTCTAGTTGTCCGAGGATCACAAGCTATACAGGCGGTCCTACTCTGGGCCATATCTTCTATGTGTCCACCCCGAAGCGGCAGAATTCTTACTCGAAGAGCTGCACGAAGGAATCTGTGGGAGCCACATAGGGGGGAGATCCCTGGCTCACCAAGCCGTCACACAAGGATACTGGTGGCCGGGAATGCAGCAAGAGGCCCAGGAGTATGTCAAGAAGTGTGACCAATGCCAAAGGTTCGCCCTAAACATCCATTAGCCAGGAGGGGTCCTCAACCCTTTGTCTAGTCCATGGCCGTTCGCCCAATGGGGCTTAGACATTGTGGGACCTTTCCCCAAAGCACCAGGGAATAAGAAGTATCTGTTGGTGGCCACGGACTACTTCACCAAGTGGGTCGAGGCTGAGCCACTAGCCAACATCAGGGACGTAGACGTGAAGAAATTCCTTTGGAGGAACATAGTTACACGGTTCGGGGTCCCTCATACCCTCATCTCGGATAATGGGCTCCAGTTCGATAGTAAGGCCTTCAGGAGGTACTGTTGTGAACTTGGGATCACAAACAGATACTCAACGCCAGCCTACCCCCAGGGAAACGGACAGGCCGAGGCGGTCAACAAGGTCATCGTCAACGGGCTTAAGAAGAGACTGGATGATGCCAAAGGGAGATGGGTAGAAGAGCTGCCCCACGTCCTCTAGACGTACCGGACTACGCCCCGGCGCTCAACGGGGGAAACACCTTTTGCCATGACTTATGGTGCAGAGGTAGTGATCCCTCTGGAAACCAACTTCCCGACGCTAAGGACGGGCTCCTTCACCCCAGGCAGCAATGATGAACTGCTGGGGCGGAGGCTGGACATGGTAGACGAACGAAGAGAGCAAGCAATGATCCAGCTGGCCTACTACCAGCAAAAGCTCAAGCAAGGATATGACGCCAATGTAAAGCTCAGACCACTAGCACCAGGAGACCTGGTGCTGAGAAAAGTCGTAGGAGCTGCCAAGAACCCTTCTTGGGGAAAGCTCGGACCCAACTGGGAGGGGCCCAACCGAATTACCTCAGTAGCAGGGATAGGAGCATACTATTTAGAAGATTTAGATGACAAACCTGTACCTCGTCCATGGAATGTAAATAACCTGAAAAGGTATTACTATTAATGAAGAAGTCTCTTTTGATTCAGATGTTCTGCCTATCATGATCACACGTCTCGCGTCCCAACAGCAAACATATCTGGGTACTAGACAGAACCTAGGTCTTGCATGGTCCAAGGACTCAAACCTATGGGGAAACTAGTTACTTACAGCCAAACTGAAGCGTTAGACTGAACCTAGGTCTTGCATGGTCCTCGGACTCAAACCTATGGGGAAGCTAACCACTCATATATCTGGGTACTAGACAGAACCTAGGTCTTGCATGGTCGAAGGACTCAAACCTATGGGAAAACTAGTTACTTACAGCCAAACTGAAGCGTTAGACTGAACCTAGGTCTTGCATGGTCCTCGGACTCAAACCTATGGGGAAGCTAACCACTCATATCTGGGTACTAGACAGAACCTAGGTCTTGCATGGTCCAAGGACTCAAACCTATGGGGAAACTAGTTACTTACAGCCAAACTGAAGCGTTAGACTGAACCTAGGTCTTGCATGGTCCTCAGACTCAAACCTATGGGGAAGCTAACCACTCATATCTGGGTACTAGACAGAACCTAGGTCTTGCATGGTCCAAGGACTCAAGCCTATGGGGAAACTAGTTACTTACAGCCAAACTGAAGCGTTAGACTGAACCTAGGTCTTGCATGGTCCTCGGACCCAAACCTATGGGGAAGCTAACCACTTATATCTGGGTACTAGACAGAACCTAGGTCTTACATGGTCCAAGGACTCAAACCTATGGGGAAACTAGTTACTTACAGCCAAACTGAAGCGTTAGACTGAACCTAGGTCTTGCATGGTCCTCGGACTCAAACCTATGGGGAAGCTAACCACTCATATATCTGGGTACTAGACAGAACCTTGGTCTTGCATGGTCGAAGGACTCAAACCTATGGGGAAACTAGTTACTTACAGCCAAACTGAAGCGTTAGACTGAACCTAGGTCTTGCATGGTCCTCGGACTCAAACCTATGGGGAAGCTAACCACTTATATCTGGGTACTAGACATAACCAAGGTCTTGCATGGTCCAAGGACTCAAACCTATGGGGAAACTAGTTACTTACAGCCAAACTGAAGCGTTAGACTGAACCTAGGTCTTGCATGGTCCTCAGACTTTAACCTATGGGGAAGCTAACCACTCATATCTGGGTACTAGACAGAACCTAGGTCTTGCATGGTCCAAGGACTCAAGCCTATGAGGAAACTAGTTACTTACAGCCAAACTGAAGCGTTAGACTGAACCTAGGTCTTGCATGGTCCTCACCCAAACCTATGGGGAAGCTAACCACTTATATCTGGGTACTAGACAGAACCTAGGTCTTGCATGGTCCAAGGACTCAAACCTATGGGGAAACTAGTTACTTACAGCCAAACTGAAGCGTTAGACTGAACCTAGGTCATGCATGGTCCTCGGACCCAAACCTATAGGGAAGCTAACCACTCATATCTGGGTGCTAGACAGAACCTAGGTCTTGCATGGTCCAAGGACTCAAACCTATGGGGAAACTAGTTACTTACAGCCAAACTGAAGCGTTAGACTGAACCTAGGTCTTGCATGGTCCTCGGACTCAAACCTATGGGGAAGCTAATCACTCATATATGGGTACTAGACAGAACTTAGGTCTTGCATGGTCCAAGGACTCAAGCCTATGGGGAAACTAGTTACTTACAGCCAAACTGAAGTGTTAGACTGAACCTAGGTTTTGCATGGTCCTCGGACCCAAACCTATGGGGAAGCTAACCACTTATATCTGGGTACTAGACAGAACCTAGGTCTTGCATGGTCCAAGGACTCAAACCTATGGGGAAACTAGTTACTTACAGCCAAACTGAAGCGTTAGACTGAACCTAGGTCTTGCATGGTCCTCGGACCCAAACCTATGGGGAAGCTAACCACTCATATCTGGGTGCTAGACAGAACCTAGGTCTTGCATGGTCCAAGGACTCAAACCTATGGGGAAACTAGTTACTTACAGCCAAACTGAAGCGTTAGACTGAACCTAGGTCTTGCATGGTCCTCGGACTCAAACCTATGGGGAAGCTAACCACTCATATATCTGGGTACTAGACAGAACCTAGGTCTTGCATGGTCCAAGGACTCAAACCTATGGGGAAACTAGTTACTTACAGCCAAACTGAAGCGTTAGACTGAACCTAGGTCTTGCATGGTCCTCGGACTCAAACCTATGGGGAAGCTAGCCACTCATATATCTGGGTACTAGACAGAACCTAGGTCTTGCATGGTCCAAGGACTCAAACCTATGGGGAAACTAGTTACTTACAGCCAAACTGAAGCGTTAGACTGAACCTAGGTCTTGCATGGTCCTCGGACTCAAACCTATGGGGAAGCTAACCACTCATATCTGGGTACTAGACAGAACCTAGGTCTTGCATGGTCCAAGGACTCAAGCCTATGGGGAAACTAGTTACTTACAGCCAAACTGAAGCGTTAGACTGAACCTAGGTCTTGCATGGTCCTCGGACCCAAACCTATGGGGAAGCTAACCACTTATATCTGGGTACTAGACAGAACCTAGGTCTTACATGGTCCAAGGACTCAAACCTATGGGGAAACTAGTTACTTACAGCCAAACTGAAGCGTTAGACTGAACCTAGGTCTTGCATGGTCCTCGAACCCAAACCTATAGGGAATCTAACCACTCATATCTGGGTGCTAGACAGAACCTAGGTCTTGCATGGTCCAAGGACTCAAACCTATGGGGAAACTAGTTACTTACAGCTAAACTGAAGCGTTAGACTGAACCTAGGTCTTGCATGGTCCTCGGACTCAAACCTATGGGGAAGCTAATCACTCATATATGGGTACTAGACAGAACTTAGGTCTTGCATGGTCCAAGGACTCAAGCCTATGGGGAAACTAGTTACTTACAGCCAAACTGAAGCGTTAGACTGAACCTAGGTCTTGCATGGTCCTCGGACCCAAACCTATGGGGAAGCTAACCACTTATATCTGGGTACTAGACAGAACCTAGGTCTTGCATGGTCCAAGGACTCAAACCTATGGGGAAACTAGTTACTTACAGCCAAACTGAAGCGTTAGACTGAACCTAGGTCTTGCATGGTCCTCGGACCCAAACCTATGGGGAAGCTAACCACTTATATCTGGGTACTAGATAGAACCTAGGTCTTGCATGGTCCAAGGACTCAAACCTATGGGGAAACTAGTTACTTACAGCCAAACTGAAGCGTTAGACTGAACCTAGGGCTTGCATGGTCCTCGGACTCAAACCTATGGGGAAGCTAACCACTCATATATCTGGGTACTAGACAGAACCTAGGTCTTGCATGGTCCAAGGACTCAAACCTATGGGGAAACTAGTTACTTACAGCCAAACTGAAGCGTTAGACTGAACCTAGGTCTTGCATGGTCCTCGGACTCAAACCTATGGGGAAGCTAACCACTCATATATCTGGGTACTAGACAGAACCTAGGTCTTGCATGGTCCAAGGACTCAAACCTATGGGGAAACTAGTTACTTACAGCCAAACTGAAGCGTTAGACTGAACCTAGGTCTTGCATTGTCCTCGGACTCAAACCTATGGGGAAGCTAACCACTCATATATCTGGGTACTAGACAGAACCTAGGTCTGGCATGGTCCAAGGACTCAAACCTATGGGGAAACTAGTTACTTACAACCAAACTAAAGTGTTAGACAGAACCAAGGCACTGCATGGTCCTCGGACTCAGGCCTATGGGAAAACTAACTACTTCAGAAGACTAAGTGTTAGGCAGGACCAAGGCTCTGCATGGTTCTCGGACTCAGGCCTATGGGGAAGCTAACTACATCGAAGGGATCCTAAGTGTCTACTCGAAGAAATTCTACTTGGTCCTTAGGACGCAAAAGGTCCACCCGAGCCTACATGCCCTCGTTATAATAAGCGATGTCGCGATTGGCCGAGATACAATTGAAGTTAAAATCATACAAGTAAAGAAAAAGCGGATAGCGTGCAAGTAAGCAAACAGCCACAACAAACAGAAAAAGAAATGAGAATCACATTGCATTAAGTCTGTAAAATTTACATCATAGGAGTCACGTTACAAAAAGAAAAAGGGAAGAAAAAGATGCAAAAAATAAAGTGAGGCAGGCAGAGGCGCCAAGGAGCCTAGTCCTTCTATTTAGTTGCCCGCTCCGGTGGGTGGCTAGCCCATAGCTGCCTCAGGGTCCTCTGAGCCCTGACTGAATGGGACGGCCTGCAGAGGCACGGCAGGAATAGCTGCCCCCTCAGCAGAAGAAACCTGGGCCTCGGGGGAGGGCTTTGCAACCTGCTGAGGCGCGTCCTCGTTAGAGCAGTCACTCAATTCAACCACCACGGGAGGATTACTCCCTTGGACTGGCTCACCAGTGGCTCCAGCGTCCGAGACCCCCTCACCTGGAGTAGCAGCAGTTTCCACAGCAGCCTCCTCGGCCTCAGAGCCATCTGGGGCAGCCTCGTGGATGACAGGGGGGTAGTACACGCTCTCCTCCTTCCACAGGACAGAAGAGGCCTCCACACCAGCTTGTCTGAGGGCTTCACCCCAAGTTTCAGAGCAGTAGCGCCTACATACCTCAGGGACTTGAGATTTGTAGGCAGCTGCTGTCTCATTTGCCCCGGCAGCATAGGCAACCTCCTCAGCTTCCTCCTTGGTGGCCCAGGCCTCCTCCCTGCCTTGCTCTGCCTCAAACTTGGCCCTCTCAGCTTCCTCTTTGGCCCATTCAGCCACCCTCTTGGCCTCCTCAGCATCGGCCACCTTCTTCATCAGGCCAGCTATCAGCTCTTCGGCGAGCCTCAGCTGCCCCTCTACCTCACCCAGACGCTTTGTCTGAGTTTCGGCCTGCCTCTGGGCTCCCTCAAGGCCTGAAAATGCGCTGTTCCGAGCCTGGGTCATTGCCTTCAACTCCTCCCTGGCCTTGGCAAGGTCCTCCTCGGAGGTCTTGAGGGTCCGAGTAGCCTCCAAGCGCCTATCGCGCTTTGCATCCATGGCCTTTCCATGGTCATTGGCCGCCTCCTCCAGCCTGAAAGTAGCCTGGATAGCCTGCCAAACAAAACAGGTACATGATAATTAGTCGAGCTCAAAAAAAGAAAGCAAGGCAGAAAAAACTGAAGCGAGAAAAAACACAAGTGTTAAGGGTCTTACCATCCCCAAATATCGCTTGAGGCAGAGGAAGACCTCCCTACTCCTCATGGTCCCCAGCTGCTCCATGTCCGCAGGAAGGAGCAGGCATCTCTCCATCGCGTCGGCCACGTACGCGCCTTCGCCATCCCTAAAGTCCCTGAGGGAGGAGTCATCCCTCAAAGGTTCCCCATGGAGCATTGGGCGGGGAGCCAGGCCTGAACCTCGGGCGGGGCAGTGACTTGTTTATCCAGGGCTGTGGAGCCTATCCTCAGCTGCTTCGAGGGCCGCCGAGTGTCATCCCCCTCCCGTGCGGGCCCAGACTTGTCCTCGATGGGCCTCTTACCCTTATCCTTCTTCTGCTTAGGATTAGCAGGCTCGTGCCTGGACGGCGGGTTCGTCTGAGGCGGAGGAGGAGGAGGCCTAGATTGGGTTGAGGCCGACCTGGTCTGAGCAGGACGAGTCTTTGGAGAAGGGGGAGGAAGCTTCAGCTTGGACTTCCCCGGTTGCCCTTCGATTAGGTCGAGTAGACTGGGTTGGGCCTTCTTCTTGTAGCCCATCTCAAGCCGAGAAGATGTCTCTGACGCTAAGAGATCTGCTTCGGTTAGACGAGGATCACCCAAGTCTCCAGAAAGGTCCTCGGACTGATGGACTTGCTCAAAAACGTCAAAATCGTCCTCGGCAGGACCAAAATCTGCAGCTTCCCCTTCCCTCTCTAAGTTCTCTTCTGCGGCCTCTGGGAATGTGTGGGAAGAGGAGGGGACTGCTAACATGACGCCTTCTGAAGTGGAGGGATCCTCAGGAAACTCAAACCCGTCCTCGGTCACAGTTATTTTCCGCAGCCGAGGATCCTTTGCTCTGATCACGTGCTTGGGGGCTGCGAATGATTTTTGGAGCGGGGTGTACCCCAAGATTTTGTGAGCGGCTCTGACTTGGTGGTCTGCTTCGTTTTCGAAAGCCGCCGACCTGAGCACCTTTTGCAAATCCTCCTTGTTGATCAGGTTGAAATGGCGTGTGAAGGCGTGCGGATCTGCAAAAAGAAAGCACATTCACGATTAGTAACCAAACAGTGCAAAAAAGAAATGACGCAGGAAGCAAGTTAGAATCTTTGAATCCCCTCCTATTCCCACTGCCCCACCTGGTGTCCCCTCTGTCGTCGAGTAGTGAAGGCCATCGTGCCACCCTCCGGACACGATGAGAAAGTCCTCGTTCATCCCCTTGTTGGACTCAGGGAGGCACTGGATAAGCTGGACCCTATCGTCCCTCGTCCTCATATAGGTCAACTTGTGCTTCAGGTGCTGAAGGTTGTAACAGTAGTTCACGTCGTGATAAGTCAACCTTAGCCCCATCTTCTCGTTCAGAGTATCCACACTGCCCAGAATTCTGAAGATGTTGGAGGCGCACTGGGTGGGGTTTAACCGGAAGTATGTAAGGTAACCCCTCGTCACCGGCCCCATGGGGATCCTCATGCCCCCTTCGAGGAAGGCGATGATGGGAATCACCACCTCGCCCTCCTGCCTTCGGAGGTGCCACTCTCCTTCCTCACAATACCTCAAGCCCACGTTGGCCGGTATCTTATAATCGGCGATGAATTTCTCCATCGCCTCCTCAGAGAAGACGTACTTCTTAAGCCTACCCATCCCAAATGATGCCTAAGAGAGCTAAAGAAAGAGCAAATAAAAGAGAAGGAGGAGTAGAGAGGAAGAAAGCTCAGAAAGGGATAGAGCGACTTACAGAAATGAGGAGGAGCTCCTCGGACAGGCTTTTTATGCTGGAGATGTAGGTGGAAATTTGGCTGGACTCTGAATGAAGGCGCAAGAGCTCTTGATTGTGAATGAAAAAAGGAGAAAGTGGTTCGAATGGGTATTTATACCCTAGATAGAAGAGCCGCGCGAGTTTTTCCGCCCATAAATGCTAGGCGCATCCCCACCGTTAGATTGTCATCTGCTCGTTGAACGTGGGGAACATAAAGCCGCCCGAATTTAATGCAGGACACGTTACGCGCACCGAAGCACCAGTAACGCACCTTGGGCAGATGAAAAGGCTCCAACGCTGACGAGGGACAAGACTCGATTGGACGCAGAGCAGGTCCAAGGGTGTCAAAATCCTCCTTTCCGCCCGAGGATGCGGACAGCAAGATTTTGAGGGGCTATTGTGGGGCCAGAGAGAGTCAAGCAACCTCGGCCCACTTCGAACCAGGCCCACGCCAAGGACGCGTCCAAGGTCCGAGGACGAAGTGTAGAGCCCAGTTGCCCAAGAAGCATCGCCGAGGATGATTACTTCCTCGGACGCCCAAGATCAGAAAGTAAGCAAGCAGCGCACCCTCAAGGGGAATCTCCCTGAGCATCCAAGGAGCAAATAGCAAGTACCAAGCACCGGACATGGAAGCATGATGGAGGAGCAAGTCCCAGATGAACTGTCACCTCCACATTAAATGCCCTCAACTAACGCCCTGGCCGCATTAATGAGGATAGGACCTTTGAACAGTGCTGTCTTGGGCGCTGCAACCCACAGGGGGGATGGGAATGCGGCTGATGGGACAGGCTCTCAAGTGGAGACCTGGCTGATCAACAAATGTAGGGTTAGGATCAACTGAGAGAGAGGTATATAATGTAAGAAGTCCCTCTTGAAGGGGGGATGGACGGAAAAACCAGAGAAAGGAAATACTGTAGCAGTTTATATTCTCTCAAACCCTGTAACCTTTCTTAAAAGAGACAATAAGAACTTCAAGCTCTGTAAGACCCGTCCGAGGAGCCTTATTGTGCATCCTAACCTACGTTTAAGTTATCAGCATTCACGTACAACCATGCATGGCCGTTGCATTCCTCACTAGAGCCTAGCTCTTGAACCCATACTCTATAAATTCATTGCAGGGTTAGCTGGGCTTGGGTCTACTTTCTCAACTAGTAGAAGTGCCCAAAACCGGTCCCTACAATTGGCGCCGTCTGTGGGAAGAACTTGTGCGTTAGTAAGGACAACAGTCAAGCATGGTAGGATCAGGCCCTCACCAAAGAACTCCTAATCGACCTGAACCGGCGAAGTCACGGTATCAGGGTAACTATGGCGACCCCAGGGGCGGTCAGAACGACAACGGACGATTTCGAGAAGGAAGCGTGCATACTTCAACAGCGAGCGAAAGCCAAGCCCGCCGGGACGGGCACGTTCCCCAGAAGCGCGACGATGGCCAGGCCGCGCGATCGGAAGAGGCCCATAGCCATGCTTCCCAGAGAAAGGATGATAAGGTGGCCATGCAGCGCGAGATAGATGATCTGAAGAGGAAGCTGCGCCGTGCGTAGTGAAGACGGTCCGAACCCAGCCCTGACCTGCCCTCTGACGACGAGAGTGATGATGAATACAGGTAAAGGTCAAGAACGCCCCCCAGCGAGACTTTCCACAATAGGTATAGCTATTACAATGTTTCAAAACCGCCGCTATAGGGTTGAAATTAGATTTTTAAATTTTTTTGTTTTGTTTTGTAAATAGCATATTTCGGCGGTTATAAAACCATCGCTATAGACTTCTTCATTTCGAATACCTATTCCAGCAGTTTTAAAACCGCCGTTATAGGTTTCTTCATTGTGAATACCTATTCTGGTGGTTTAGAAACCAATGCTATAGGTTTCAAATTATAATAATTATTTCCATTTTTTTTTAAATTAACCTATTCTGGCGAGTTTAAAACCGCCGCTATAGACTTAATTTTATTTGTTTTCAAAGCATCCTATTCCGACTGTTTTAAAACCGCCGCTTTTAGGTTCTTCATATCTAAAACCTATTCTAGTGGTTTCAAAACCACCGTTATAGGCTTCTTAGTTTTGAATACCTATTCTGGCGGTTTAGAAATCGCTGCAATAGGGTATAAATAAGAATTATTTTTTCTAATTTTTTAAAAACTTTTTAATATCACCTATTCCGGCGGTCTGGAAACCACCGTAATAGGTAGTCCAATTAAAGTGAACAATTTTTGTCTGAAAGAGCTACTACAGCGGTTTTAAAACCGCTATAATAGGTGCTGACTTCGTCAATACTTATTACGGCAGTTTTGAGAACCACCGCAACAAGATAGGATTTTGCCATAATAAAACTAATTCTACTATTTACTTATTGCAGCGGTTTTAAAACCGCTACAATAAGTCCAAATTTTGCCACAGTAAGATTTTCAGGATATTCCCACTCAAACTTTTCGGGTTCCCACTTAAAATTTCCTTTCTTGCACACTTAATAAAAAATTTTGGTCTCTCACTTGGGTCTAAACAAAAATACTAAACCGCACTCTCTCTCATTCTTTCCCATTCTCTCTCACTCTCCCTCTCACTCCCTCGCCGCTCAGCATACCCATCCACCGCCATCCATCCTGCTGCCGGCCTTACCCATCATCTCCATCGTGGATTGGGCCGATTTAAGCGGCCTTACACTCTGCCGCCACCACCAGCATCTTCCTCAACAGCCACCACGGCCACCCCCTGACTCCTCCCCGACAGAAACCCACCATCTCCTCCACACTGTCCATCCCACCGTTGGCTTTCCCCACAATCTTGCCTTTGTCCTTTGTTCTCTTCACCGTGAATCAGGCCGATATAATCGGCCTTACACTCCTCTGCCGCCACCACCACCTTCCTTAACAACCACCCCGGCCATCCACGGTATAGCTTCCCCTCTAATATATTTTTGCTTTTATATAAAAGAATCCATTTATACTTTAATTCTTTACCTGCATTAAGGTTTTTTTTTTGTGGTTGAGGTTTTTTTTTTTTGGTGGGTATGGGTTATTGTTTTAGGGAAAGTTTAATTCTTCACAACATTGACGTTTTTGTGTGGATTTTGTTATTTATTTATGTTTTTGGTTTTTGGGTATCATTGATTGTATATTGTGAAAGTTTAATTCTTTACCAGCATTGAGGTTGTCAACCAAAACACGAATAACCACTATCATTTTCAACTCCATTTTCAATCTTGATTTTTTTTTTGGCTAGAATTATCTAAAAAAACTTAGTATTGTTAGTGTTACATGATCATACTAAATGTTAGAGTTGCATATTATATGTTTTAACTATTTTTAATGAAAATTAATATTCAGTGATAGATTTAAACTTATATATAGTGCTAGTTTTATGATGCTTATTCTTTATTATAAGTCCAAAATAAATACTCATTGATTTTTGGCGTTGATAAATTATTGATTGTCCGAAAAGTTTAAAATGGTAGAAGATTGTAGATTTAATCATTTAATTAATCAAACATGTGTAAATGAGACTTGAATTTAGATCATTCAATAACAAGAAATTTCATTATTTGAAGTAATTTTGAAACCCATAAGAGAACTTTTCAAAAAAAAAAAAAAAACCCCATAAGAGAAAGAATAGTTAAAACTTAGAACATGCTTTTGCACACCTCATCACGTGACTCACGTGCTCTGATTTTTTTTTTTTGGATTAATACTAGTTCCTAGTTCAAGAGCTAAAATTTCTCTTCATGTACATGCTATAGTAGAGGCATATAGATTCTAAATTATTTCTTCACTAACCAACAATACGTTAGTTTTAAGTTTGAAGAGTACTTTTTCATCAAACCTTTTCAATTTGCATGCGCATGCAAAAAATAAAGTATCATACTATCATATCATTACACTTCTAACCACCTTTATGTTAAACAAACAAAATTAGTTGTGAAATGATGAGCCTAGCTCAAGCTCACACTAGTAAACTCCTAAGTTTCAATTATGACGTCCACATCAAGTGACATTACAACCAAACTTAATGTCAGTTAGCATGAACTACTAATTAATCTATGTTTGTAGTTGTACTATAAGAAAATAGTTCTCTTTTTTTTTTTTTTTTTTTTTTTTCTTTATTGTACTCTAATTTTTGGGCCATTCAATGTGTATCAATTATTATGCATTATTATTATTATTTGTTTGAAAGAGGATAGAACTGAATGTCGATGTCACCAAGTATACTCCAGAAATGAGACAACATGCATATATGCTCACATATTGAATGAAATTGACATTTTCAACCATGAGGTACTTTTATTATTATTATTATTATTATTATTTAGTAGGTTCATCACGGTCCACTTTCATGGTGTTAGGAAATTAAAGTGCCAACGCATCACTAACCCCAAATGATTAACTAATGTAAGCATTGCTGGATTGGATATCTAAGAGAATATTGGAAAAACACCATTATACTTATGGTTTCTCTCTCCACGGGCAAATATCTTTGTGACCTCCCCCCCCCCCCCCCAAAACCAAAAAAAAAAAAACATTTGTAACATTTTAGCTTTTTCTTATTTAGTTTTCCATCTCTATTTTATGGTTTAATAGTGTTATTTACTTGTTTATCTGTGTACAATCATTTAAAAAAAAAAAAAAAAATTCGAAAGTCATTCTATTCTCATGTGCAACCTACCTCTTACAGAGATAATTACAATGCCACTCACACTTTATGATGGAAATAATAGAAAAAAAAGGTACCTAAAAATAAATTATTACATAAATAAAAATTGTGATTACATTCACGGGCAGTAAGGACCATTCTATGAATGTGTGAGAAATTGCGGGGTGATCCACAAGCTTGCAACGTGACAAGATGTGGGATCTTATATTGATTCATGTGGATTTGAAATCAAACTCACTTTGTACTCTTTAGTTTATATAAAAAAACTCCAAAGTTCATCATTAAGAAAAGGTTGTTTTACCCAGAAGAGAACATATGTTATTCACAAGCAAATAGTATTCTAGCGTCAGTTTGGGCCCCGTGAGTTCAAAATGTAATTGATAGGAGCATGTGATTGTATGCAAAACTGGGACAGAAACAAAACTATGTCGTAGCTAGTTTATAAAATATTAAGACAAGTTCTGATGCAACAAACGAAGGTGCCAGCAAATTTAACTCTTTAATAAATGGCGTCATGCATGTGTGAAAATTTGGGTGTCTAGCTAACACATTATGAGATAGTGATGTATTTTTCACCTTAAGATTCACTGAATGACTGAAAGATAAGATCATAAGTCAAGGTAAAAATATTATTAAAAAAGAGTAAAGTTAGACGTAAACTTTTTATAATTTACTGAGTATCAAGTTGTGATTGATATAACATTATTTTTATATGGTCCTATCACTCACATCATTTTTATTTTTTCCCAATGACCATATATGACTTCAATAATTATGAAAAAAAAAAAGTTGTAAAATTTTTATGTCACATTGTCAATATATGCCTTGTAATCTTTATGGTTGTCATGGACTCATGTTCGTCTTTAATTTAGGGTTTGTTGGGAATTGCAACGTGGAGGAAGACGGATGGAGAAAAGAGGAGAGGAGATGGGAAGGTGACTAGAATATAGTTTAATTACAATACAGAAATTTTATGAAGGTCACAGTTACATTGTAGATTTATATTTTTCAAATTCCTGTATTGCATTAGATACTCATGAATTTTAGAAAAAAACCATAGAACAAAAAGGACACTCCTTGTTATAGTGCTAACATTTTTCTATTCTTAAGTGTTGCCAATGACATCCTCAAATAAGTTAGCAGCAAATTGTTACCAGAATATATTTCTTTTGAGTTGCCTACCTAGAGGATCAATTAAAGAACAAAGCCAGTGAAGTTGTTTGGGATATATTCACTAGGGAAGCTATTACTTGAAGGAAAGCTAACTACGCCCTTAGATTCTTATATAAAATCAAATCCTTGGTGGGCAATTTGTTAGCTCATAATCGATAATTAATATCATAATAATTATGTAATAAGGTCCCAGATGACAACAGTTCAACGTGCAACTTAAGCTGATATCATATTATGTTCTAAGTCGCTCATTAGATATAATATAATGAGGAATTAGTTAGTGATGGCAGACAAAACATAATACAATTACGTAAACAGAGAAAGTCCCATCTTAGATTAATACCTTCCAAGCCTTCTTACTTTCCTAGTAGTCCAAAGAAAGTTGATTCTCTATAGATACGGAAAAGCTTTTCTACATTATGGATACTGAAATATTAAGTAACAAGTTCATTTATTTTACCACTTTTTTTTTTTTTTATAAAGCAACAAGTTCGTTTCACCATCAATTAGTAGAGTTAAGGACCATAAAAACTTGAAAATTTATTAATTCGATCTTTCAACATCGAATGAATTGGCTTCTTGAGTGGCATTTAGTTTTGGGGAATCGGAGTGTGCATCCCAATAGATGTGCCTATGATGCTGCAACCGAAAAAAAAAAAGCACAAAAATCGGTTAGTAATTTAGGACAATTAGTTATGGGAGTTCCGTCAATCATATGTAATTCATGTTGTTAGGTAGGAATGAATATAAGGGATTGCTTTGTCTTAAACCAAACCCGTATCAATCTTTGGCAAAAGGGTTGCCATGTTTGAAATCGGAGCCACTTTCCTCCCAACTTCACACACAAAAACGAGTAATGTGTGTCCCACACATTACTCTTTAGGCAAGCCGTGATTGATGGCAAACATTTCCACATGGAATCCTTAGGTCTCACTCCTCAAAGTTACATCGCTCTTAGCACTATTTTTTGGAGGGAACATGGGCATGCATACCCCACACTGCTTTCTTTTTTTCTTTAGTCACTCTCAAGTTTCAACTTTCAACTAACATCAATTCAATAAAAGAAAAATCAACCCCCCAAAAATGAAAGTCTAAGTCACCCGTCTACTTCACCAACTTCCTTCTATATTATCTCCACCTCCAACTTTATATAAATATATATATCACTCTAGCTCTTTCCCAAATTATCACACACAAACACAAACACACATACACATTCATATCATTCCTTTAGCCATGGATTGGTTCTCATGGCTATCTAAAACCGGCCTTGAGCCGTCTCTAGTCTACGAGTATGGCCTTGCTTTTGCTCACAATGAGCTTGAAGAAGAAGACATGGTTTACTTCAACCATGAGTTTCTCCAAAGCATGGGGATTTCCATAGCCAAACATAGGCTAGAAATCCTCAAGCTTGCTAGAAAGGAGAAGGGTGGAAGTCCACGCCCCATATCAAGGCTTCTCGTCGCGATCAAGAGGACAAAGAGGTGCTTAACTAAATACATTCGTACATGGATTCATCGCGAGGAGTCAGCTCTGGTGGTTGTACCAAGGCCTAGTTATGGGACAAGATGGAAGGGAGCTATGATGAAGAGGAACAAAAGATTGATGACGGCAAAACAAGGGAGGTTGTTGCTCACAAATGGGAGTCCTATGGTGGCTAAATCAGGGCCAATTTGTGTTGATAGTTTTTCAAGTCCTATGGTGCTTGATCATCTTCGTAAGGATGAAAAGATGGATGAGAACGATGATGGGTACTGGTCAACTGGTATTGAAGAGATCAGGTGGGATACCATGTTTCAAGATTTAAAACCCACATAATTTTTTTCCTTTTTGTTTTGTTTTTCTTAGTTGTATTTTGTATTTGATCTATTTGTTGTTTCCTCTATTCAAGTTAATTTAATGGTGAGAGATGGGTTTTTTTGGGATCTTTTACCAGAGAGTTTTGATTGTGTTTGAGAAGACTTCTTTTCATTAGTAGTGGTGGGTGGGTCATGCAGATGGCAGAGTTTATTACCAAGGTCTGTTTCAGTAATGAGATTGTCTGCCCTGCTTTTGCATGTTTAAAGGCCTTTATTCAAAGATAGAAGAGAAAGCACTAGTATTCAGTGTCTTTGTTAGCAGAATTATAGTGTTTGATAATTTCACTCCAGTTTTCAAGCATGGTTAAGTTCATTGGTTTTATTATTCAGCCAAACAAAATCATCAGTTTTATTTTTGATGTTGAAGATAGCAAAATAGAATCCACATCAGTAAGGGAAAAAAGGAATTTAAACTATTGTGTATCTCTTTTGATGCCTTTTGACTCTGACAGGTATACTTTAGTTGAAAATTTGACCCATCTGACATACAATATTGGTTAGACATGGCAAAATGCAATTAAGATCTTGAAAAATCTACAAAAATTATTCAAATACTTTATATGCTCCTTTTGAGATGGGTTTAGGGCTCAGTGTATAAGGTATTTAATATTCTCGTATCAATTAATTACTATTAGGAAAGACATTATTCATTACTTCAAAATCAGCACTTTTCATTTTCCATGGAAATATTATAGACCTTAGCGTAACTTTCACTTATAAAGCTCACTAGAGGTGGTGTCTCATAAGACGATCAGTTGTGGGTTCCACATGTTATGGCCTTGTGAAGGGGAGGTCGCATGACATGTCTCATGAAATAATTTTCCCATTGCTGCTTGATATTGATGAAAGTTTTAGAGTTTTACTTCATAATATTGGATAATCTATTTGTTAGACAAATGGCGGATGAGTAGAAGTTTCTAACACGAAAAAATTGGATTAACCTGAAAGTAAGCCAATTAATATAAAGTCGAGTACAATTCTGGGGGTGCAGCCCAAAAACTACATGATTCAACCAAAACCTGCCCCAACTTGTCAATAATTTTGTCAACCAAACTTAAAGTATAAGAAGGGGTATTTAAGGATATGATATCAATTATCAGCAGAGCCATGTATTTTTCAAGTGTTTTGATCTTATTATTTCTTCATGAATAATGCTAAAGCTAAAACACTTGAAATAAACAATTTTAATCATAGTAGATACATTACCCAAATGTACCATAAAAGAATCCTTTCTTCAATTACTAAACGGTTTGGATATAGTTTAAAAAAAAAAAATTTCAGCCCAAACCTGACGTGACGATTTTCCAAAGTCTAATTTTTGGTTCCTTTAAAAAAAATTTAAAAAAAAAAAAAGAAAAAAAGAAAAAAAAAAGTCTAATTTTTGGTAAGTAAACAATTTTTGGTCCTGGTGAGTTTAGCCAGCTAATTTGCTTAAAAGTTAGACAAAATGTGTATTCAAGAAGATACTTATTGTTTAAATCCATTTTTTGTTTCACCAATAAGCAAATAAGCTGATAGCAAGTAAAAAAAAGAAGAAAGGGGGGGGGGGGGGGGGGGGGGGGTTTGGTACTTCTAGCATATCTTCCCTAGAGGTACACTTCAATGGGTGTGAAAGAAAAAAAAGTCCAATGGAAAGCATATTAAGAGACTTCAGATGCCATGGAAAGCATATTAAGAGAATTCATAGCCAATGTAATTTCACAATACATGCCATCTCCTCAGGTAACCAATAAACACAGCAGGTTGATTGATGTCAAAATTTGGAAGATTCGCCTCAAAGATGAAATGTGATTGTATTGATACATAAGGGAGGGAAAAAAAAAGTCCCTCAAACGCTAATAATGAAAACTTGAATTCGAGACGCCTACTCTAAGCCCCAAGAAATTATATCTTATTATAGATATAAATGACTTTAATTGAAGCTTCCCCAAACAAACTGCCATTAGCTGGCAGCCTGACACACAACCAACAAATAATTACCTTGGGGGCAACCAAGGCTTAGCAGATTGCTATAACGATACTACATAGTAAAGGCATGCCACAGATATTCACTATGCAGCTGATATAACTTTATTGGAGCATACCTCTACAAAACCGGCATGTCCCAATCCTATCGGGTATTATTAACTCCAACCATCAGTGGTTTGAACTTTGAGGATGTCGGAAAGAACCCCCAGCATAAAGCATTTGGTAAACTGGTCGTACTCTAATTGTCAGAATTATGCTCACAATGGTGCCCAGCCCACTAAGGCCAGCTAGAATCAGGAATGTCAGCCTGAAGCAATTGGGACCTAAACAGGTAGACGATCCTTGCTTAGCAGCTTCAGTGTCATATATATAACCAGCAAGCAGAGCTGAGAAAAGGACTGCACCAATTGGATTGCCTAATGCCATGGAGTTGTAAATTATACCAAAATGTCTTAACCCAAAAATCTCAGAAGCAGTCGGGACCATTATAGAATACTGAACACCATAGCAGATTCCCAGCAGAGCAGTTGCAACATAGAGAGTACCACTGAGGCCTAACGCATATAGAAGGTATGATACAATCATGAAAATATGTGCACATATCATCCAAAATGTGCGAGGAAGTGTTCTCGACCTGCAGTGAACATAATCTTATATCAAGACATTATTATGACCCTACAAAATAGCAAGAAAATGACACCCATGAAAAAGACAAGGTTCAAAATTTACTCTGGCATCAGGATTATAAGAATTTAGGTCACACTAGAAAGTTTCGTGAAACTGTTGAGAAACATGATCTAGAACCCAATTCAGAAAAGTAAGTTCCCCACATTGCAAAAGAAGAGAGAAACAAAGAAAAATAAAAGAATGCATGTAAGGGGCCAAAAAGTTTTTTCCAAAATATACTAAGAGCCTTGTAGCTCAACTAGCACCTCCTAGTGTTTCCAATTGAGACATCCAAGGTTCAAATTCCACCTCTCGCATTGAAACTATTGAATTATCAAAAAAAGCTTTTTCCAGAATATATATAGAAGCTAAAATTAAGCTACGTATGCTTGATGAAAAAGTGAGCCATAGTTAGAGAGAAGAAGAAGAAGAAGAAGTGAGTAATGACCTGACAAAGTGTTCAGAAATGACACCCGAGCCAAGACGACCCACAAAATTGCAAAAGCTGAAGAGAGACAGCAATAACGTGGTATCATCAACACCTAATGCAATCCCAATCTGAGCCAAATTATTGAGAACTGTTACTCCTGTACCAACTGCAAGGAAATATGAAAACCAAAGAAGCCAGAAATCAGCCTTGACAAGAGCTTCCCGAAGCTTGAAATCCTCCCCCCTACGAGGAGGTCTGCTTTTCTTCTTGATTGCCCCCTCCCCAACAGCAAGAAGTGTTTCCACATCTGAAGCTTCCTCATTCTCATGGAAACTTCCAAGATATGTAGCTGATGAAGATGGTGTCAACAAAGGATTTGTCTGGGTTGAACCACCTTCTCCCTGAACCAAATTGTCTGAAGAATTAACTGCAGAGGAAAGCTTCTTTGCAGGGAAAAGTGTCATTTTCACAGGAATTGCAAGGGGGGCCATTAGAAGGATGACCATTATGGCAACTAAAATGTAGGAAATAGTGCCACTTAGAGAAACTGTGGCACTTATCACTGCAGTTGAGAGAAGATAGATAGCAAGCAAAACACTAGCACCTTGAGTGAAAAGAAAATGGACATGCTCTGAAGAGTCTTCTCCGGATGCTGGAGTACAAGCCCGAATGAAGTACATCAAGGCTAAACATAAAACAGGAAGCCCAATCGCAAGGAACAACAACAGTTTTGAAGATGAGCTGTTAAGTACCGTATCATATATCACTGTATACACTGCAGCGCTGAGTCCAATATAACCTTTGAGAATACCAGCCACAGTGCCCCTACTTAGAGGGAAGTTTCTCATGTTGGTTACAAGCACAGCTGTACCAAACCATGCATTGCTATTGGTGGCGATACATAGTGCAATCCATAACTGCCATTGCGTCAAGTACAGAGTTTAAGTAGGTATTCTACAAGATAAATTTATATAACAATAGCAAGTTTCTAAATGGGTATGCCACAAAAAAAATTATAGCATGCAGTGTTATGAGGGAACCAAAAGAAATTAACAGTAATTGCAAACAGCTTAAGGGGGAAAAAGATTGATATTTCAAATGAACGATTGTTTGTTCACAGAAACAACTCTCCTCTACTGACTCAAAGCATTAACTTCCACAAGAATTTATTCGTTTGTCCATAATATTACATCTCTTCATTGAGATATGAGAAGAAAACAGAAAAGAGAATTAGATATCTTTTCAGAAACTGGAATGGATGATGCAGGACTACATAAACAGGTATTCACATGTGATATGTGGAGATAAAAACTTTAATTTAATCAACTCATTTTCACTCACATCTCTGACTCCCAATCAGTGGTGGAATAATCCACCATTAAAAGGTCACATAATAATTGTAAAATGGCCTGGCTAGCTCTGTAGCTTGCTTGCAGATAACAAATTTAACTAAAGTCTAAAACCAACATATATAGAGAGAGAGACATGCCTAAAATCATGGGAAATGAACTGCATTAAATTTCACAAAAAACTTTATAAAAAATAAAAATAAAAAAAGAAAGAAAGAAAACATATGAAGGGTAAACCAACTGATTTTCCTTCATCACAGCATCCACTCCATCCATGCTCTGGCAGTGGAAGGGAACCAGAGCACTTATTCTTGACAGAACTTATTCATGACCTTTAACCAATAATGCAATAAGAAAAAAGAAAAAAAGAAACACACATGCAACAAACACAAACCTACAAATGTCATATGAAAGAACACGTGTCCTTTAATCACACTACAAAATCCACAACCTATAATTCGATCCATAAAAAGTAATTAGTATCAGAATCAGGGAATACAACAAGTAATATGATTTGACTATGACCTGATCAAAATGTGATTAGGAAAAGATAAGACTTATCTGTTCACAAAATTGAATTGGATGGTCATTTAGTGCATGTGTTAATTTTGATGTTTCCCACACTGATCTTTCTTGATAATTCGATAATTGGGGGAGGGGGTTTTCAACCCTAGATTCCCTTTTTGGAAAAACTAGCAAGTGCCAGCCAATTGAGCTACAAGACTCTTGGCATTTCCCACAATGATATTTAAAGAGAATGTTCAAGAATTAAAGAGACCATTTACCACCCTAATTAGGAAACGACTACACCCTATAGCCAAGCGGTACCTCACTAGCTTTCTCCCATAATAAGGGGGTGCTTTCAACTTTCAACCCATGGGAAGGGAAAGGCTAGCCCCCATTGTGTAGCATTGCACCAACTTACTACTCTTAGAATAGTAATATAGGACGTGCATAGGAAAACCAATCAATCTCTCCATGATTCCATGATAGAAATTCTCCAAATCAATGAATACTTATTCAAACAAAGAAACACTATAGCCATGTCCATGTGAATACTAGTAGTCTAGGTCCATCTTAATTTACACATTAATATATGAAAAAACAAGTCTGTATGCCTTGTTACCTTGTTTTTAAAGCCTAGAATTCCTTTTTTCCTTATTTTATTATCTATTTTGATATATAATGTTTAAGAATGTCAGGTAATTAAATCACAGAGCTTTGACCCCCATGTCCTGATCCTAAGAAGTAAAAACACATTTTAAGTCCATGTTTGAAAATGACACTTCTATATTTTCATATTAGTTACATTAGTAAAAATGACCTACGATAACCTCTCTTAGACCCTGCAAAAGTGGAAGCTTTGTGCACAAGGTACGACAAAATACATTATTAAAAATGACACTAGTATCATTTTTCACAGACTAGAGACTATGAGCTTTATAAACTAAAAGTCACCATATTCCAGTTGTCGCAAAATTTAATAGGGATTTCTCATAAAATCCTTCTACTTCCTAGCTCTCTAACATGAACGCCTCCACAGTTCTTAATTTTTTGTCACTTCCAGCTGTTTACAGGCTTTTTATTGCTATTCAAATGTTACTTAGATAGACTAATGATTGCCATGGATTTATACAATTGAAAAGCTGCTCTACAAGCTCCTTGGTGATTTCGGCATCCATATATAGAAATTTAATTAATCTTACTTTGGGTTTACACCAACCCAAACATTAATATGAGAGAACAAAGCTAAATGATATACTTTTATTTCCTTTTCACAAAGGAATTAGAAACCTAAGTAATACCCAGTAGTAATAAAACTTAATTGTTATATCATTGAATAACATCATTCTGCATGAGATAGTTGACAATTTTGAGAAGTAACAATTTATGCAAATCTTCAGACAGCTTTCAAACCTCATGTTTGACAACCCATTACCCTGCACTCAGGCCAAACAATATGTACTTATTCTATTCAAGCTATCCACAAGCACAACCTGCACGAAGTTCATATTGATGCAAAAATATATTATCTAATACATGGAGATTGAAAGATTTGATATTGCTTTTACTGCATGTCTACATAAAATATTCCATACATCACTGGGCATCCATGGACATTCGGAACACTACTGTAGATGATTAGCAATATCCAAGAATAAAAAATAAGGTGCTCAAGTTTGATTCTATACTTTCAACAAGGGAAAATCTGTGCATGAGGATTTTGTTCAACTTAAGGAAATTCATCCGCTCCAGGTCACAATGCTTAGACTGAAATCCAAATAAAGAAACTAAACTCCTAACATGTTGATATACAAATTTTACAGCCTTCATGAGTTTGAGAAATTATAGAGGCTCTAGACTTATGTTGCATGTGGACCTCACTAACAAGGATTAAATTAGATGGGGTCAAAAAAAAGTAAACACGGTTACAAATTGATAACTTTTCATTTTGTAAGAAGCAAACGTACCCTACCAAGAGTAAATAGAATTTCACTGATTTAAATGTTATTTTTCAGCAGAAACATGTCGATTCAAGAAGATGCCCTGTATTTTCACTAGCCCCTTAAACATCTAAATGACAGCTCAGCAAGAAGTATTACTAAATTGCAGACAAATTCACCAAATTACAACATCAATTTCAGCAAGCTCAAGATATACAATTGGGCAGCTGTGGAATTCTTAAAAAAATATTTGCAGAAAATAAGTAAAATTCCAAACATGAAATGCTATGATCAAGCAGTCATCTTAAAAATTTTATACATAAACCATTAAAACTCTATTTTGAGGCAAAACCTAGTTCAAGAAATAGTTGTAAATTGTAATCTATTCTACATTTAAGTACAGAAGAGGTTATGTAAGGATTTACACTTTTACAAAGAAAATTTAGAAAGAAAGATATAAACTCAAAGACAGTTATTGCAGAGAAACCAAATCCTAAAGTAAATGTGCAGTAAAAAAAATTGAACACATCCAGCATTTCAGAACAATCAAATGCACAAGTGGGTTTGCAAAAACTCTAATTTTTGGATTAAACTAAATCACCAGACAGTTCTTTCTCACAATCAATTTCAAAAGGTATGCATAGAAAAAACAGAACCAAAGGAATAATCCCACAACGATCAAATAGACAAGCAGGTATGCAAAAAAACAAACCCTTGAAGAAACCAACTCACTAGCCAGTTGTTCCAGACAATCCATTTCAAAAGGGTACGTAATAATGCATAAAAAGGCAACTGAGCCCACCAAGCAATAATGCCAAAACAATCAAATCCACAAAAGGATATGCAAAAATTTCAATTCCTGGATAAAACATGATATGCCCCAAAAAAAAAGTACTGGAATACATTAATTAAAACAAAACTAGATTGGTATAGAGTGATGAAGTGATCACTCACCAGCCAGTAAGGCAAGTTTTCAACAGTCTGACTAACAGAAAGCCATAGAACACCATATCCAAAGAAACAAAGCACAGTACCAACCAAAAGCAGAAACCAAGGTGGGAACTTGTTGCAGGCAATACCAGGAAGAATACCCACACTCTCTCCAATATCATTGGCCACTCCAAGTATTGTAATCTGCTGCTGATTGTAACCCAGAACTGATTTGATTTCAGAAGAGTAGAGTGGGAAGTTGTAGGAATTCCCAGCAGCTATTTGGACCCATACAGCAGCTGCCAAACCCACCCATGGTGGCCTGCTTCCAGCTTTCAGAACTAGTTTTGGCATTGGTCACTGTATACACACTATTCACTTTGTATTTTTGGGTTATGAAAAGAAAAACCAGTATATATGTGGATATATATACTCAGAGCAAAAAGTATATAAAAATTAGGACACAGAGAGATTTTCTGTTTGATTTTGATTGGAAAAGAGAGGTATTATAATTTATAAGGGAATTTCTTGCCTTATAGGGACTGTTGAAGAGAGAGAGAGAGAGAGGATTTGAAGGGTCAAGGACACGACAGAGAGGTGTTGTTCATGTGGGAAAGCCGGAAAGGCATCTCTGTTCTGTTTTGTCATTTTGTTGTTTTAGAAGTAGTGTGGTCCAACCCCCATAGTCCCACCCAATGAAATCTTACCATGTTCATAGCGGCACGACTTCTTAGGCCTTCGGGTAGAGCCTACCTCCCATATCAGTTCTTAATTCTTATGCTGTAGTTCCAAGCCAACCTAACAGCATAGCCATACGGTCATACCCACAAGGTAAAAATAGTGTTACATAAATTATTAGGTTTAAAAGATAGGGGAGCTTAAGGAATTGGTTCAATGGTACCTAAGGTCTCATGATATTAATAACATTCTAAGTTCATAATCACTTGTTCCTATCATCAGAAATAGTCAAATACCCGGGAATAGTATGGTATAGATACCATAGTAAATAGTATAATTTGTAATATCCTATGTTTATAGTCTTAATTATATCCAAGGTTTTAAAAACAAAATTATATCGGTTGTTTGACCATTACACTTTTAACATCAATTTAACATCTCTTAGCTACTTTTTTATTGAGGCAACGGGCCTGGACGAGGCGAGTGTATGATTTCTCCATTTTGAAAAATCTCATATTTATGGTTAAATGAGATTTCGGGAAAATCTAAAATTTATGGGTGAAATGAGGTTTAGAGAAGTGAGAATTGAAAATATATGGAAGTGGATCTAAGAACTTTCTGTTTGTATTTTGTATGAGTGATTGTGCATTTGTGTTTACGTTATGGTGGTGAAAGTGACAAGCAACATTGTTGGATTTTAAAGGAAGAAGAATTAGGTTGTACGACACCAAACTTCAATTAGGGTTCAATGGAGAGAGTGAGAGAGAATTAAGAGGAAAATACAAAATTGATTTGCACTCTGATAAATCAAAGGAACGGGTGGGAATTTGGAAAGTGTTAGAGCACTTACATCGGTCTGTCTATTTTAGCATAAGAACTTACTTTTTCAATTTAACACAATTACTTTTCAAAAACACTCACATCAAATTATTAATTATACACTCCATTTTATTAAAATAATCATTTTGTTATTATTAGTTTAATTCTCTCTCTCTCTCTCTCTCTCTCTCTCTCAAAAGAGTACTTTCTCCTCTCTCACATCTCTGTCATCATTGCTTCTTCGCCATTGCTGCCATTGCTTCTTTTTCTGCTTTTGCTTCTTGACCATTTTTTCTTCTTCTCCTTCTTCTTCTTATTCTTGGTTGCTTCTTGTTGTTGTTGTTGTTGTTGTTGTTGTTCTTCTTCTTCTTCTTCTTCTTCTTCTATGATGATTTATATGTATTTGTATATGGATTTGATGAGTTTGAGATCTAGATTTAGGATGTGTTTGATTTCGGTTCCCTTTCCAATTTTCTATCCAGTTGGATTTTTATAACCAAAGATATATTGTGACTTAGCTTGTTTTTTTTAAACTAAATAAGCCAATAAATTTAAGCCTTTCCAAACAAATACTTTGGGTTGTAGTTATTATGGAGCTTTAATATGGCTTTGTGATTATTTTATAGGATCCTGTTTTTGGGCATTTGTTAGTGGGCTATTTTAGAAAACTTTTAATGCCACTTTTATAGGAAATATAAAAATCTATAAAAAAAAAATCAATTATTTTTTTTCCATTAAAAATTTCCTATAAATATTTCATAAACTAATTCCCTTAGAGCATTCATTAACTTTTTCTTTATTTATATATAAATTCATTTGAGCTCTCTCACTTTCTTATGCTATAAATGTGGCAAACTCGATCAATTTAAGCCTCATTGATTGTTTTGAGTCAGTTTGAACTAAATATTAATTGGTTAACTAGGCAATTGACTATGATATTTTAGATTGTTGACAAATAATTGTTATTAATGGGCAATTGATTTTTTTATTATTTTTTATTTGTAGCAATGCTATACATTCACAAAAGATTTTATAAATATATTCATGAGAGGGGGATGATGTATTCACGTTTACCATATTAACTGATTATTATTGGCTTAATGTCAACTTTTCATATATAAAAGTAGTTCTAAAAATTTTCTCCATCTTGAGTTCTTGACCAAATCTAAACTTGAATTTGAATTCAAGCATGCGCATTTGAAAATAGCAAGTAATCTTAAGCATAAGTTCACAAAGAATTTTTTTTTTTTTTTTAATTTTTTTTATGAGTTGGTAGTTGGAGATAAAAGATTTAAATCATAAATGTCTCTATTGAAAATATCATAAAGTGCTAATTAAACAAATTACAAGGCTCTTAGTAATCACAAAGCTAAACTTGATCAAACTATAACTTGATTTAGGTATTGTTTGATAGCCAATCAAGGGTTGAATTTGAGAATTTATTTCCTAAATTTCCTTCTTCTTTTTTGGTCTAAACAGAATTCATCAAACTACAATCCAGTTCTTGCCGTCCAAGTAAACACAACATTTGACAAATATAAGGATAACAGTAAAGCAACATTCCACAATCTGGCATTTGGGATTTACATGCCCTTTGGAATTGCCCTCTCTCTTTGCAGTTTGGTCTAATGATGAAGTGTTAACAAAGGTTCTCAGGTACAAGTTTCTTGAATTCTCGGACTTGTTGGGGATGGTTTTCTTGATGAGAGGACGTATTGATTTGAACCTGTTAGAGATCTGTTTCTGGTTGATATGGACTAAAAGAAACTCAAACAGACTTGGGGAAGAAACTTTTGTTGATTTCTGCAGGATTCGAACTAAAGCAAAGTCTCTCCTCCATGATTTTCGCACAGTTCAGCTTTTTCAGATTCGGGCTCCAGCAGTAGTGTCTCGAGCTGTCAGGTGGATCCCTCCTATCTCTCCTTAACTTTGATGGGCTACGTACTTTCAATGAGATGGGAACTGCAGGGATAGGTGTTGTAGTTCATAACTGCTCAGGGAGTGTCCTTGGGGACTTATCCCAACGAATCCAGCTCCCTACCTTTGCTGCAACTGTTGAACTTTTGGCCTGTCGTAAGGCAATGCTGTTTGCAAAAGAACTGAGGGCCATGGACTGCATTTTTAAGGGTGATGCTGAGGTTATTATTCAAGCAATCTGGAATAAGGATTCAACACGTCCGGAATATGGACAATTGGACATGTGGTTAATGATGTTCTGTCACTAACTAGAGATTTCCAGTTTTGTAGTTTTTCCCATGTAAAACGTATAAGCAATTCAGTTGCCCATTTTTTAGCCAGAAGTTCCAAGTTTGGTAATGATTTACAGGTTTGGTTTAATTCCATTCCTGAGGATATAGCTCCCCTAGCAGTCACTTGTGAGTTGTGACTCATTGTAGTTTTTTTTTTTTTTTTTACAGGGACTTCTAGTCTGTATTCTCAAAAAAAAAAAAAAAAAAAAAAAAAAAAAAAAAAAAAAAAAAGAAGAAGAAGAAGAAGAAGAAGAAGGGAAAGCATCATTAATTGGTAAATCTTGGTCCTGAACAAATGCTTCAATGTATGTTTGCAACCTCTCCATGGATGATTTCCTTGATCCAACCCTAATAGTGAAATATACTAATTGTTTAATTCAACTAATGTCTTAATTTCATCCTTGAAAATTAAGAGACATGTGTTCGAACTTCACCAATATTAAAAGCCAATTGATATCTAAAGCGGATATTATAGCTTTACTCATTTTTACATGTCTCCAATCAATCTCAACCCATCTTGGATTGCCCACGTGCAATTCGGTCATGATGTTGGTAGCAATACTAGTAGATTGAGTGGAAAAATCTCCATCCACATTTTCTCTCTCTCTCTCTCTTTTTTTCCTCTCATTTGCATGAAATAAGAGAAAATTCATTTCCTCCCTCTTTTTCAGCTATCGTATTTTCCTCCTAACCAAACATTACCTAAAATGCGTTTGATTACATTTGTCATCTACCGTTCTTGCTATTTTTCTTCTTCACGTTTTTGAGAATGGACAATCACATTTTTCATTTTTGTACAGTAGTTGACAGCTAAATTTTTTGCTATCTTTTCCTCTTTCTTCAAATAGGGACAGGTGTCATCATGCCTTTTTTAAATAGCACACATGACACTTTGTATATATTTAGATTTAGCGTATGTGCATTTCACGTTTTGCTTTTTCTATTTTCTATTTTTTATTATCCACGCATTTTAGCTTTTAGGAGACAAAGTGCACTGTTCATGCACTGTTCACGAGACCCACAATCATTTTATTCAGAAAAAAATATTAAAAATGAGTCCCACAGTACTATTCACACATTTAAAAATTATTTTGTTACAGTATTTTCAGTTTTTAGTTTTCAGTTTTCAGCAAAATAAGCTGTATCCAAACAGACAATTTGTATTCCATATAATCTATACATCAAGTCACATTATCACACGTTTCTTCTCAAAAAAAAAAAAAAGTCACATTATCACACACTTCCCTTTCACTAAAAATGGGTCGTCTTCTTAGCAAAATTCGCTTGGATAATTCATGCTGGTATTTCTTACATGAACACTAAATTCTGTGCAAGAACTTCATAAAGTGAAAAGTTAAAAATAAAATAAAAGAGAAGAATAAGAATAATAATGGTGACACTCTAGTTAAAAATAAAAGGTATCTAATATACTATTTGCCATATTTGATATATATATATTGACTTTAAACCTAGTCTAATCACATTTGAAGTTTTTTTATTAAGCCTAATTTAACTTAATATATGTTGGGATGCGAGATTCACTTACACGTCCACATGATTCACATTTAATTAAGCAAGGTATAAGTCCACATAATTCACACTTTTTTTTTTTTTTTGAGAATCCACATGATTGAAACTTAATTAATAAATGTTAGGTCATTTTGTAGTGATACTTCGGTTATGTAATGTATTATAAGTTTGTCTAAAAAACTCTATATATTACTTTTGTGTTTGTGTTCTAATAAGTATTACTGTTTTCTTAAAAAAAAATATTAATATCAACATTGTTATCTCATAAATAAAAATAAAAAACATTTAATATTGCTGTATATATATATATATTTTTAAATTTCCTTTTGGTTAACTAGTCGTAGCTCGTAGTGCTTCTAAGCTTTTAGGTTTTGGAGGGAGGGTTAGATATGATCATATGATGCCTAAATGTATTGCAATTCAATTATTATAGTATTACTTCCATGTGATTATAGAAATGATAAGGTGAGAAGAGTCTATTAGAGTTAAGTTAAGAGGATTGGGCTCCTAATTAATTTTGTGTCATGTGAATTGATTATTCAATGGTGCTCTTATTCAACTTGTAACGCAAATCCAACTTTAATCGAGAAAAACACAGAAAAGAAGACAAATCCAAGTTTATTGAGTTGAGTATATCCGGGTATTTATTTTTAGGTGGGTAAGGTCGTGCTCGTGTTGGGATTCATGAGTTTTCATTTTTCTAACTCATCACTCAAAATAGGTGGTCCCCACTCATAAGTCTTCCTCTTGATCTTAGCCCAAAAGTAAAGTAGTTAGTGTGCCATCCAATCTAGATATTTTACATTTTCTATTCCTTTGATTGTCCCCAATAAGCACAACGACACAAATTTTTTTTTATTTTTTAGAAGCACGACACAATTCCACTATATATTATAAGAGATTAAATTCTATAAGGACGTGGTGTAAAACCCATGTTTTACCCCTCTAATCCCAATATGCCACATCATCTTATCACATATTTAAGAATAAACACAATCACACTCAATCAATTCTAATACCCATATATAAATCCAACTAAATTGGGAATCTATCGAGATGTTATTAGGTGTGGTAGGATGTATTGAATTTTAATAAATTTTAAATAAAATGTTGATGTGACAATCACTTATTGGATGGTGTAAAACATAGGTTTTACACCTCATCCTTATAGAATTTAATCTCATATTATAAATGGCGTAGCAAGGACATGCATGATCAGATAAATATAATAATTTATTACTGTACTAGTATTCTGTATTCCTTCTACCCGTACTTTATAGAGGTGTGTTCAAAATGAACTTTGATATACGAGTCGAATGCAAAAAATGACACTCAACCTTTGCGCTACGGGCCACGTCACGATGATTATCCCTTGTTTTTTTTAAACGGATTTTATTAACATCTACCCAAATTAGTAAAACTATTTTAGGAAACAAAATTTTAATAATTTTTTCAATTTTTTATAAATTTCTTTTTAAAGTAGATGATTAATGTATGTCCTAATGACATACATTGATCGGACTCTTTTTTAAATTTGTAAGATGAAAGGTTAAGATAATTTATTTTCGTAATTTTATTGGTTTATTTTATATTCAAATACTATGTTAAACCCAAAAAAAAAAAAATACTATGTCGAACAAAAATAAATATAATTATAATGGTCATGCTAACGAGTGTCCTTAGGACACTGGTTAATAATCAATTTAAAAAAAAAATTTGACACCATTTTTATGAGAAATGAAAAAAGTTGTCAAAATATTAATTGTTTTTTTTTCCATATAAACTTTCTTTAAATAAATTGTTATTCATTGCCCTAAGGACATCTGTTAGCATTTTCTAATTATAATATAAAAAGAAACGGAATTTTAAAAAGTTGCATATAAAATGATGGCAAAAATAAACTAAATCTTAAATTTATTATAAACACACTATGACAACAAGGAAGTGAGGAGTCAAGGAGGGAACCAACTCTTTTCTCCCAAATTAACATTTTTTCGGGAGTTCATAAATGAATTGAATAGAATAGAATGAATAAATCATAAAAAAATGGAAATGAATAAAATGTATTTAAGTAATAGAAAGAAAATGGGGAAAAAACAATGAAATAAAATTAAGTAATTTTGTTTAGATATTTTAAAATAAAATAATAAAAATGAATGGAATAACAGTAATATTGTTTAGGAGTATCATGAAATGATTTAATGGAATAGAATCATCTTATAAAACACTATTGTCATACTATTTTATATATATATATATATATATATATATATATATATATCTCTCTCTCTCTCTCTCAAAAGGCTTAATTTATAGGGGTATTTTGAGAGTTCTAATCAAAATTTCATTAAAACCAATTTCATTCCGTCTCAATTCTCCAATTTTGGAAATGAAAATTTGAGATTTTGAGGGGAAAAAAAAATGAATTGGTGTTTTCTCTTACCTATTCAATTCTCTCTCACTTAAATTCTCAAACAAATGAATGATTTTTTCATTTTCTTCATTAAAACTCCTAAGGGATAAAATGAATATTTCAAAATAATTGTTTTCATTCCATTTGTTTCGCTTCTCTAAACGGAGTAAGAGACAAGATGTGAAGGAGGATAGAGAAAATTAGGGTGGCTCTCTCAAGGTTAAGAGCCCATGAGATGCTATTGTGTGTCAAAAACTGCATCAAGGATTATTTCTATTTCTTGATGTTACTGGAAAAAGCAGATTAAAAGGATGAAAGATTAAGGAGGAAGAAATAAGGAGGATCCAGAGTAAGAAGCAAGAAAATAAGGATAGATAGATCTGCGTCATTTAGTTTCAGGAGGGACTGCCATCATAGCGCATATATAGCTCACCTTAACACTTAGGAGTTGGGATACAATCGTTTCCCCCCTAGAAATCAGGGGGCAATCAATGCACGAACAAAATCATACTTACTTTGATTTGATGAACTCGGCTTAGTGGGTGTGGCCCCAAGTACCCAACCATCTTGACATTTTCCCTATTGCTACAAACACTAGGCTGTTATTTCTTGCATGAATCCTTTCTCAACATCCCAAGATCCCGAACAGCATCAACCACTTGTAAAGCTAACTTGCTATGGAGAGACCTACTACTAAATGGTATATGTTGGGAGATGCAGGGGATCGAGTAGGGTCGTTTTTGGTGTAAAAACTTCCTACTAGGTTATGTTTTTCTTCAAATTAGTTTGAAGAGAAACCTTTTAAACTCTTTTTATTTGTATATATTAAGAGGATTTGGAAAGTTAGTTATTGATTTTTTTACTATAAAAAATACCTCTAATCTAATTAGATAACCCTTATTCTTAAAAAATAAAAAATGAGGTTAAAATTGTAATTCAACAAAATTCAAAAAAAGAAAAAAAAACTACCAGAGAAACTTTTTTCCTAAAAATTAGCAAACTCTATTTAAATATCACGCACGTTTGATACATTTTTTTCCTAAAGAGTAGCAAATACTAAACCAGTAGTTTACTCCATTTCAAATCCTTTAGGGTAGTTTCTTCAAAATTCTTTCCCATGTAAACTCACTAACAATAGATAAATTCAAATTAAAAGACTAAAAAAACTACCAGATAATTCTCTGTATAACTTGCCACTAGAGTCCTAAATAGATTCAAACTTCTCTCCTATTTCTAAAAAACAAAAAATCTTTTCATCCCATGAACACAAATAAAACCACCTCCACCTACTCCTTCCCAAATACAGTTATTTCCAACACTTAACGTTTCTCTCCCACCTATTAGATTGAGGTAAAAGTGCTTCTACCGTCACTTAACTTTCTTCCAGCGTCTTAAAAAAATTGGTTTTGGAGCATGTTTAAAAAAACTGTTCATACAACTAGCTTTATTCTCTAAAAGAAGGTATGCAATATTTATTCTCTTCATCTAATGAGATTCTTCCTTATTTATAAGTCCTCATTTTTTTTTCATGAGTGAAGTTCACCATTAGATCTATAAAATCCAATTAATTCTCATGTAACTTTTGTGGGTTTGATTTTTATCTTCTCAATTGGAATTCACAATGGACTTCTTCGATGGTCAAATAAACTCATTTCTTCTGTTAATAACAATTTTTTACAGCCAAGTCTTTTCCCTACAATAATCCTTTTTTATTTGTTTGAAAAATAAATAAAAAAAATATTTCTAAATTAGAATAGAGGAAAATTATTAACTTTTACCTAAAAAAATAGAAGAGCCTTTGAACACGCGCGTGAGCGCGTGTTAAGAGGCTAGTATTTTTTTTATTATTGTGTGAATTTTGAAAATCTAACAATTGGATTATATGTTCTTAATATATCTTTCATGTATGCAAAATTTCAAGAAAATTAAAAATCAATTGCTACGTCACAATCAAATAAATTTCAAATTTTGTGGTATAAAATTATGCATAAAAAATAAGTTTATTGATCAAATAGTAAATAACATTTAATTTAAACGAAATTTGACATGCATGTTAAGAACAGAAAAAATATGTATTCTAACGATTAGATTTTCAAAATTCATACCCAATAAAAGAATATAAGAGAATTTTGAAGGGCTTCAATCCAAACTAGTTTGGAAAAAAACATTTTTCTGTTCCTAATAGATTTAAGACATGTTTGGTAAGGCAATAATAGATCTAATAATGGAATTGTTATTCGTATGTAATAATTACTTAGTTATTTGATTGCATCTTTATTGCAGGGAATGGTTATTTCTCTCTAAAATGTGATAATAGATATTACTTAGTAGATATAACGAGTTTTGAACTTTGAATGTCGAAGATATCTAGAGGTCTTTCTCAACTATTGCCATGTGTGACATTAGGATTCTATATCCCATTGTTGCCTAGAATCTCTCCCCTACCTCAAAGTTCTATGTCTCACTCATTCGCCTTACCTTACCTCTCCCCTTCTAACTTAATAATTGTGACTGTGATGTGGCTAACTCCTAAAACCTCAATACTAAAAGGTTATATATATATATATATATATATATATATATTTGATTATCTCTTAAACTTTAATTCATTTATAAGATAATTGAAATGAACTAAAAGCCTTATAATTCAATTGATACATCTTGGTATTTCCAAAGGAGATATTTAAAGTTTAAATCCTCTTTCCTCATTATATTTAACTTTGTTATCTCTTATAACAATATTAAAGAATCAGAAGGATGTCATTTCATTTTAAGTAATTCAAATATGCCAATTATTTTTTTAATAGCGACTACTCCAATAGAAATCCTTTATGTTTGAAATTACAAAAAAGGCTTTTTTTGTGTTTTTTTTTTTTTTTTAATGTAAATAATTAAATCCAAGACAAGACATCACTTCAAAATTAAAACGAACACAAATAGATGGACTTCAATACAACATAGGATCAATTACTTGCTATTAAATGCAAAATATAAACCGCCTTTCTCTTATTATTTCACTTGTAGATTGTATAAATAAAGTAGAATAAAGATAATGTAAAGAGGCCAAGTGCTCTATAGCATTTTTAACGAAAATGTCCAAGGTTCAATCTCTCCACACAACTATTGAATTATAAACAAGATAGAGAATGAAAAGAGGTTGAGAATTGAGATAGAGAGACTCATACGGTACTTATTTTGTCTCCTATACTATTCATCTTCCATAGATACAATGAGAAATAGAGAAGAGAGGTGGGAAGATGGAGCAATAACGATGAGAATAGAATGCAACCTTTATTTAGGATTATTAGAATACAAAAACGCAGTATTCACTCCTCTCATATGAATGGTAAATCTTATTAATTAAATTCATAACATTATCATTCATATAAGAGGAATGAGTACTATGGAGCGACACTTTAGTAATATAGAATAATTACTCACCTAATATGTTAAAAACAAAGAATGTTATGTTTATTTAAAGCTTAACATTCCAAATTTAAAATAATAATAATAATTAAACTTGACATTCTTTTAAAAGAAAGTCATTATTTTAAAGTTACAATGATCTTTGAGTGGAATTTGTGGTATACTTTTTTTGTTAGAATCTCATTCTCTCTCTTTTATGTGTGCCAGTTTGTGTTTGTTTGTTTCTTTAAAAAAAAAAAATGTTAAGTCATTTTCTATTAGTAATTATTAATTATTATTATCACTTGCGCAAATGATGCTAGTTAGAACGTAGTTTTTTTTTTTTAATGGAAAAACGTAGTTGTATTTGATCTCAAAAAAAAAAAAAAAAAAAAGGATTTAGTTGTATTTCAAATTTTATTAAAATTAAGTAAAAAGAATTGTGTGATTATTTATTATTATACCAAGTATTAATGTGTGGTATTCACTAATCACACGTGCCAAATTCACAGGAGCTACCTTTTTATAACTATATTATTTACAAATAAAGATGAAATATTCTAAGCATTTCTTTGCATATATGGATTCAATAATTAAGAATTAGGGCGATTCAGAAATAAAAATAAAAACTAGGGACCAAACTACTTCCGTGCCTTTGTTCAATTTGATTTAGATATATGTCGCTATTAGATTTGAAGTGGTAAAGGCCAGCTAACAGCGAGACAAAACTGCAATTTGTGTCTGATTCAATCAAATTGACATTAGCTCAACATATTTTGTGTAGAAACAAACATGTCTCCAACAAATTGGTTAGCCGCCAACGTTGGCCACCTAAGTTAAGAGAAACGAGAAGTTCAATTTGATAACGATTCTATCAAATTGACTTTAGGCTCTCATGACATATATTATTATAGATTCTAAAAACAATTTTCTCTTCCAGCAACGCGGTTATACTATTGTCATGCCGTATATGCACACAGAAAAAATTTAAATGCATTTTTTTTTTTAACTTTATAATGAATATGAATGGTGGTTTTGATTAGGCCAAAATTTATACAACCCCCCTCGGGCGCAACCTAAAGACAAAAGCATGGAAAACAATTAAACATTGAAAAAATTATTTTAAAAAAATTAAACATCGAAGAAATTTTATTGTTATGCTTCGAGAGATAACCTAAACTTCTCATAAGCTTAATTTTTCTCATAAATATTCTTATACCTCTTTATTATTGATAATAGACCTTATAAATACAACCAAATGTATGTATAATAATAATAATAATAATAAATCAACGCCTAAAGAGGGGTGCTACGTCCACAACATTTTCACAACAAATCATAGGTTGTTAGTTATTATTTATTCTAATTTGAATCTATCATGTGGGTTTCAGTTAGTTCAACTAGTAAAGTCTCTGATGGTTGTATAAGAGATCTGGGGTTCAATCCCCGCCTACACCAAAAATTGATTGGTGTCTTGGTCTGATAATAAAGATCTATTATCAGGAGCGGACGCCATAGGTTGAAACTTTCTCAAAAAAAAATTTGAATCTGATGATGTCGAAAAAATCACCAATGAATCACACGTTGCTCACACGCGCAAAAAGTCACCTGCACAGCAAGAAAGAGAAAACCTGCAGAGAGCACCAGTGTGGTGCCGGCCAAATACCCTCCGAAGGTCAAGTTAGAATCTTTTACCACTCCAGAGTGCTAGAGAGGGTCAATTATGCATACCTCGATTTGTGAGGGTATTGGGCTTTTATAGTGGTCGAAGATTGACCTATCTTCCTTGAAGTAGAAGTCTTTTCCTTATAAGAGTCTCCTTTAACAATCCCAAACGTGATGAACAAGACTTTTCCTTATGGAGAAGATCTCCATTAATGCGCGTATCTTCTAGAATCCTCTTTGCCTTAGAATTCCCTTTATACTAGGATTTTGAGATGTCCAAGCGTGGGCCGCAAGAGTTCCTTTCCTAGGGCTTCTTGAAGATAATTGATTCAGACACAGCATAAGTGTTCGACTCGTCGATGTGGAGCCCGTCCGCAAGGGGTCCGTCCGGTATGGGTGATTTAAGTCGATCCGTCATATAAGTGTAGAATTTTTCCTCTTCAGAATCTATCACTGAAATTACTTTTCTACCCCACCAATAACAACTCGTAACAATCTATCACATAAAATTTGTTGTGAAAATGTTATGGACGAAACATTTCTTACGCCTAAATGGTCAGGGTAGAAACAACTGCTATCCTACATTCCTACTAATTAATCTGATAAGGTCATAAGGATAAAGACAATTGCTATCCTATTGCTCTGTTGGACAACTCCCAAATTGGATTTATTGACTGAATAATAAATACTTGAAATATAAGATAACAACAATAGCTAAGAGCCTAAGATAAAGATAACTCCTGAACAATTCCAATTTCCAACTGCCAAACAACTTATCATATTCAAATAATCCCCTCGTGTAGCTGATCACCCTCGTGTAACTTATCATATTTTTGTCTTTAAACTTTCATAAGTTTTTTTTTAGTTACTGAATAGTGAATAGGAATTTTTGAGTTTTAACGTGATGATTTATTTTATTTTATTTTTATTTTAAATCTTTTAAAAGATTTTAAGTTCACCTAGGGATAGTTTTGACACTTAGTACTCATAAGGGCCATAGGCCACTAGTATCCGTTGAAGGTAGCTAGGCTTTTGTTAGCCCAATCCAATTTTCATTGAGTGAGATCCTACAATCCTACATGACCTTACGTGATCCTTATTATGATGTTAGGTTATAAACGATCGTGATACTCTTTTTGGGTAGGTAGGATCATACGATCTAAGTCGTGATTTTAACAACCTTGCTATTACATTATAAAAATGATGTTGAATAAACAATAATAATCCCAATAGCATATTTGAGGTGCACATATTTGTATTAGAATTAAAAAATGTATTTATATAGTAAGTGGTTATTAGGGATCCTGTCATGTATTAATAAATATCTCATGTATGGGAAATATGCATCATCCCTTTTATAATTTATAGACCTCATTGTAAGGCCCACACGACATAGGAAGAATGATGCATATATTAGATTTATAAAATACATTCGCTTCTTGTATGGTTATCAGGCCAACATTTAGGCATGTCCACTTAGGCCATTACCTAGGGCCTCTAATAGAAGAAAGCTCCGAAAATTTTAAATTAATAATTATTTTTGTTTGGGAAAAAAACATAGGTGAGCTCTCTTATTTCAAGCAGGCCCCAAAAATTGTGGGATAATATATGTTAGTGAAAACTCACAATTAGGTTTCTTCGTCTAGCTAGGTTCAGATAGTCGAATCTTGCAATAAAGAGCAAGTGAGAGGTTATGGCTTGAACATTGGTGGGGTGTTGGCCAAGACCCTTTGATGATTTTGTCAATGTTTGTGAGACTGAGATATAGAATAGAAAGCATAATTATAAGTTGTGTAAAGCGTACCTCTCAATGTGGAGTGGTGTTTCCTTTTATAGGTTGAGCCTTTGTATCCATTTGTTGTTAATTCCCTTAATTCGTGCATTTATGAGATTAGTGTAATGTCTAGATCATTTAGTGTGGCAAGGAGAAAATGGGCAAATGCCCTTTTCACGTAAATTATGTAGCATTTTGCCACCTTTTCCAAACTAATTAGGGAAATGCCCCTCTTTTGAAACTTGATTTGAGATAAATCGAATTAGGCCCTATAGCGGCGTTTTTAAAGAGCCTATAGTGACGTTTTAAGAACCTATAGTGGCATTTTGTAACTCCACCCCATGAAGTCAAGTTATAGGCAAAAAAAAAAAAAAAAATTCCTATAACTCGACTTCATGATGGTCGAGTTACAGAACGCCACTATAGGTCCTTAAAACGTTACTATAGGCTCTTTAAAACGCCGCTATAGGGCTCTAGAATTTTTTTTTTTTTTTTAACTCGATTTATCTCAAATCGAGTTACAAAAGAGAGGTATTTCTCTAATTAGTTTGACAAAGAGAGCAAAACGCTACAATTTTTTCGGTATGGCAACGACTAATCGTTTATTCCTTGGAGTAATTGTAGATCTTGGCAATAATTGTTGATCTTTGGCTGTTTATTCATCTATAAATGCCAGTAATGAATGCTGCTTCTATTTTTATTTTTTTTTTTTTTGTGTGGAGAAACTATGAATGCTGCTAGACGATGCTCTTTGACTTTGGACGATATATTATGCACTTATCAATATATATCCAACTCAATTAAAATCCAACATTGTGTGTGTGGGATTGTACCAATCTATCGTTGATGATTAATTTTCCATTACAACTTGAGACTTCAAATTTTATAAGTCAGTTTCGTAGTAGATTGTCAAGCCATCCAATCTCTCACATGGTCACACACTAAATAATATCTCTCTCTCTCTCTCTCTCTCAACACCAAAATTGAATTTGGTAATTAGATTTCAAATTTTCTTCATCACATTGTATCACTTTATTCCACTTTTTTTTTTTTTTTTAGAATATTAAGTATTTTTAACACACACACGGGAAGAGGGGAAAATGGAGAAGGTCTTAAAGAAACCGACAGTAATGTATTCCACATAAATTAAAACTCATTAAAAAAAAACATTTTATCACTTTTTTTGTTAAACTTTTTGTACATAAAACATGATATATTTGATTCTCTATGTACAAATAATCTTGATTTGGTTGGTATTAACTCATAAAGTTCTTATCAAATTTGTCTTTGTTTAGTAAGTTGAGATTGTTATGTGATTATGTTATTAAATGAAGTTGTAATAGTGACTTTATAAATTAGATTATATTATTCATTTTATTCAGTTATTTTTTTAATTTTATGTTGTAAATAGTGTTTCTTTTATATGTAAATATTTCTTAATTGAAAATTTATATTAGAAATATAGAAACATTGATCTGTATACAGAAAAACTTAAGGAAAAAAAGAGAAGAATAGAAAAATTAATTGAATCTCATATAGGATATCTTGATAAATTTATTATAAGGAATATAAAAATATAAGATAAATTTAAATGAAATCTCACAAATCAATGAGGAAATTAATAAAACAAGAGTGGGAATATAATAAAATAATTCAACCGAAAGATAACAATGAATATAATCATAATACACACAATATACTATTTGCATCAATATGCTCTCTCTCTCTCTCTCTCTCTCTCTCTCTCTAAAAAGTTGATTAAAAAAAAAACTAGCACTCTTTTGTGTTTTCAGTAAAGACATTCAAGATTATAATCCCTTCACCCCGATAATTGAATTAATTAATAAAAAAGAAAAAGTTGCATCAAAAATCAAAAGGCACAGTGTGTGTATTCACCATACTAAGGCTCGGTTCGGCCTATCATATTGTCCATCTGGGCCCTAAAGTTTTTAGAATTGTACGGTGAATACATACACATTAAGAACCAGAATGGAAGTTTGGGCCATATGTTATTCAATATAGGCCTGAGAGTGGTGATACAAATCCTAAAATCTTTTTTTTTTTTTTTTTGGTCTGGCTTAATTTATGGGCCAGTTTAAAAGGCGTAGTGAGAAAGAAAGAAACAACATGCTCCAGAACAAAATCTGCAGGTACTCTCAGAACCAAAATCTAAAAAATCATCATCTATTGTTCCATCGTCAAAAACCAGGCATCATAAGCAGACCACCAACTATATCACAATCATATGATAACCCAATGAACTTTGGGCTACTATCACCGTTTACACTGTCTATTACTAATCCAAATGCATCCACAATCACCACTAGTTTAGGTTTTTCATCCGCCATTGATCCAATCTTTCCTCGTGAATTTTTGAGCCAGAGCTTTTTGAAGACGACCCATGTTATCTGGGTAATCTGGATTCCTTGCTGCTTGCGTCTGTTTCTGGTTCACTTTCTAATTTTCAGCTGGACAGGGGATTTGATTTTTTTGAAAGGTCTCGTTCCTTAACAAATGTATCTTCTGCTTTATCTGAAGTCAACAACAAGCCCTCTCCTATTGAGTCCCCAATGTCACGAGAAAAGCATAATAAATCTGTGGTGGATATGCATAATAGTTTACCTGTGGTGGATGTGGATGAGGATGATGATAATGCTAATGCAAATGAGAAAAGAACATGGCAGATGTAGAAGTCTTCTCCTTTTGGTTTAGTAGGTGGGCTTTCAAACAGGCAAGATTACGTGCAAGAAAAATATGGCTTCTTCACTGTTTAGTCACTTTAGTGTTTACAAATGAGGACCATGTCCCATCTGTCATTCTTTCTCTGGATAATATATATATTTTTTGATTATGAACAGAATGGTGAGCCATGCAGCCCTGAAACTCGTTCAGGTGATACTCACCCCTGATTTCAGAAAGGTTTCTTTTCATCATTCTTTAAGTGAAAATTTTGCTCCCAAGGCGAAACCCAGAATGATATGATTTATGATAGAAATTGATTTTTTTTTTTTTCATTGTTATACTTATATGATGTGATTGAATGTATTTTTCATTAAAAAAAAAAATTTTAAGTTGTTTTAGAATGTTATTGATAGTAAGAATCGGTAAATTTTCTCGGCAAGTATGAAAGAAATTTTGGGATGACTAGAACATGAATTAACTGGAAGTCGTACATAATCAAAAAATGAGTTAACTGGAAGTGTCTTCTTGTATGAATTGTTTGTTGAGGTGGTTGTTTATATATGCTAGCTAGTTATTCTTGATTTCTTATTAGTTCGTTTTAGTCACGGGTCACTGCAGAATCAGTAAAACACTGGCCTTAGCTATTACTGTATTCATATTTTTTGCGAATTCTCTGACAAGTAGTGGCAAACCAAAACAGTCTTGAAATATAGGCTACACGCCTAGGCCTTCATAGTTTTGCCATTGCCATTGGAGTTTGGAGTGAGATGCGCACATGGATCTAGCGAACCTTTTATAAAGGAACAGCCATACAGATCGAACAAAGAAAGAAACCTTCTTGGTTTTGGTCCTCTTGGATATTGATTCAATCTTATAAACAAACTCTAGATGTTTGGATGGGAGGCTTTATGGGTCTATTAAAAAGTAAAGTGAAAAAAGAAACAACGCGCTCCAAACTCCGGAAGGATATTATCAACCAAAAAAAAAAAAAAAAGTAAACTACATATTTGGTCCTTAACCTTTTTATCATTTGTCAATTTGGTCCCTAACCTTTTGGTATTGTGTAAAAAAATGTCCCTACCATTAAGTGATGGATGAAAAATGATGACTTGGCTAATAGTTAAAATAAAATAATACTTTTATGCCACATGTATTGCCATGTCATCATAAACTTACAAAAAAAGAAGTTAGGTTAATTTTCGGGATTGAAATTATCTTTTTCATTCATTTCATTTTACATAGCTTTCTTGGGAACCAAACAAGGGTTAAAAACCCCAAAATGAAAGCTCAACCTCCTTCTTTTGACATTATTTTCCTAGCAACCAAAAATGAAAGACAAGTTTGAAGTTCAAGAAGCCTCTAACACAACCCACCTTGTTTATATTTGAATAGGAAGGAGGAAGGGAAGTGGAATGAGAGTGATTTGGGGTTGAGAAAGGGAGCTATGGGAGTAAGAAGATGAAAGATTAGAATGAAGAGTCGCTGAATGCATTGGAGGCTGTGGTAGAGGAGGAGAGTAGGAATGTCCAAAAGGAGGTTTCAGGTTCGGATTGTAGGTCTGTCGTGACATGTGCCTTGCCGTCACCGACAAAGAAGACAAAGGATTTGGATTGGGATGATAGCATCGGTTATTTCATCAAGAATGCAATTTGGTAATGGTAAAAAAAATATAGGGAAAGAATGATTTGGAGTAGTATTGTAAATATGCTTTAGTTCGGATTGATTCTTTGTGATATTGTTAGTCCTTGTTTTAGTGAAGCTAGATTTTCTTCTTTGCGAAGACCTGGATCTACTTTGTTAGATTGTCTGTGTTTCACTTCTTCCAAAAGGTCGCCTTAAGTAGTTTTAATAGTAATATTTTTTTAAGGGTTTAGTTATCACTGAAGTGGGGATGTAAAGAGAGGCTTCCTAAGCTTCTAAGTTGGTTTTTTCTTGTTTGGTTGCAAGGAAAATAGGGGAAGAAAACGAAGTTGAGCTTTTAATTCTGGGTTTTTAACCCCTATTTGGTACTCGAGAAAACAAAGAAAAATGAAATAGATGAAAAAGATAATTTCAATTCAGAAAAATAAACATTAACTTAAAAAAAAAATAATAATAAAGTGTATGTTGACATGGAAATACATATGGCATAAAAATATTGTGGGGGTAAAAGCCCAAGTTCGTATATTGGACCTTAGGCCCTATTTGAGGATGTGAGTACGTCCGAGGAGGAGTGGACTATTGGAGAATGCCCCAGAGTGGAGAATCAAGTAAGGAAATGATAAGGGAATATAATCCGAGGAGTGTATCATTCTCGGACACGATGAATATCAGTCAAGCAAGTACTTGGGCGATTTAGGTGACCTTCCAGGAAGATCCAACGATAAGGATGAACTTCAGGCACGTACAAAGATGATAAGAATATCGAAATATCTAATAGAAAAGCTGCTGCCACCGCATTAAATGCAATGCAGCCACTTTTCTGACCGTATTTATGTGGAGAAGACCTTGAACAGTGCAATCTCAACCACCACCATTCACAGAGAGCCAAAAAAGATGACTGATGGGACATATACTTAAGTGAAGACTTAGATGATTAACAAGTGTACGATCAAAATGATCTAAGAGGAAGCTATATAATGTAAAAGACCTCTCATAAAAGGAGGATCGGAAAAGATAGAGCAATAGAAGAGAAGAAGATTTACTGTAGCACTAAGGACTTAATTTTCATGAATAGTATTTTTAGTTCGTAATTCATCTCCTCGAACTCCAATTTGATTAAGTTTTAAGTATGTTTTCGTGCTTATTTATCTTCAAAAAATCCTTGTTAACCGTTGTCCAATTCACAAGTAGCCCAACTCTTTCACCCACTCTCTACAAATTCATTGTATTGGGCTCTTTTGGCTCTCCCCACAACTTTTGGGCTTGGGCTACGAATCGTGTCCTTACAAATATTATTTTATTTTGACCGTTAGTCATGTCATCATTTTTCATCCATCACTTAACAGTAGGATTTTTTACTCAATATCAAAATTGGTTATGGACCAAATTGATACGTTTGAAAGGTCAGAGACCAAATTAACAAATGACGTAAAGGTTTGGGACCAAATACGTAGTTTACCCAAAAAAAATTCCAAAAAAAAAAACCACAGCATATATTATTCTCATTTAGGAGTGGTTACAAGTTAGGTATGGGGTGGGTATCTTTAGCCCTACCCCTGTGACTTGCACCCGCCCCATTAACTAAACAGGGGCTTTTTTGCCCCCGTCCCTGCCCCTATGGGATCCCATGGGAGCCCGTCCTGTCCCACCTTAAATTTTTTTTTTATTTTTTATAAATATAATTGGTTTTCTTGAAGCCTAAATGCCCTAAATTAGGGCCCAATTTTGAAATCCAGCCCATATTTTTTCACTCAAAACAAATGAATAGTATGAAAATCCAACCACTATTTTTAATCTACAATAATAAAAACACATTGACTTCAAAAATCATAAACATGAACAACACAACATTTTGATTAGTCAACATAAACTTTCATTTCACAGGGAAAAAAAATAAACTGAGTTCACAGTAGGTTCCAGTTAGCTTAACTGGTAAAATTTCTGATTGTTAAATAAGAGATCTGGAATTTAATTCTCGTCTATACCAAAAATCAATTGGTGTCTTGGTCTGATGATAAAAAACGATCATCAAGCGGACGCCATTATATTAAAACTATCTCTAAAAAAAATAAACTGAGTTCACATGAGAAACATAAAATTAACTATGTTTCTTAAGAAGATAAAAAGACTAGTAGATAGAATTTGAGAGAAAATAAGATATACGCTTGGGATATTCAAAGTGAATATTTTTTTAAAGAATTCTAAGTGATATTTTTCATTCAAAACAAATGAATAATATGAAAATCCAACCACTATTTTTAATCTACAATAATAAAAACACATTGACTTCAAAAATCATAAACATGAACAACACAACACAACATGTAGATTAGTCAACATAAACTTTCATTTCAAGGTGGAAAAAATAATAAAAAATAAAAAAATAAACTGAGTTCACAGTAGGTTCCAATTAGCTCAACTGGTAAAATCTATGATGGTTAAATAAGAGATCTGGAATTCATTTCTCGCTTATACCAAAAATCAATTGATGTCTTGGTCTGATAATAAAGAGCGATCATCAAGCGGACGCCATATATTAAAACTATCTCTAAAAAAAATAAACTGAGTTCACATGAGAAACATAAAATTAACTATATTTCTTAAGAAGATAAAAAGACTAGTAGATAGAATTTGAGAGAAAATAAGATATAGGCTTGGGATATTCAAAGTGAATATTTTTTTAAAGAATCCTAAGTGAAATTTATAACTGCAAATGTCAACCGTTAGAAAAAAAACTGGGAAGAAAGTTTGTCCCTGGCATTACCCTTTTTTTTTTGTTTGTTTTTATTTTTTTTTTGAGAAACCCCTGGCATTACTTAATTGAACAGGGTAGATTTATATAGCCAGGCTTAGGCATTCACATCAGTCCGTGTATAAGTGTGTATAATAGAAAAAATGCTCAAATTTACACATTTTTGTTCAAAAACAGCCCACATCAGTCCGTTTAAAATTTTGCAAAATCTTCTAAAATTATCCACATGCTACAGTACCCGTGTAAATTTACATGGGTACTGTAGCATGTGTATATGAATTTTTAATAGTTTTTTCTCTCTCCCCGGTACTGTAGCATGACTTTGCCTGGCACTGTAGCACTGTAGCGGGTTAAAGAAATGAATATTTTATTTGAATAAATGTGTACAATAAACAAATTGATGTGGATGTTTTGTAAAAATAAGTGTGTAAAATAGAAAAAGTAAATTTTAAACTTATAAAATGGAAAAAATTTCCACAGATTGACGTAGATGCTCTTATTGATTTGAAAATTAGACATGATGAAGCCACATGTTTAAAAAAGATAGAATCTTTATCCAAGCCACATAGCTATGTCCTAGATTCGCCAAAGCACATCCATGCAGATGTCTCCTCTCCTGAAACATGGATGCATATGCATTGCATTACATTGACTATCATTTTGTTCTTTTTACCTTTTCTGGTTCAGGGAACAATAACCAAGAATTATCATTGCTATTATTGGCGACAAGCCATTTATTTATATTAGTATATATTTCAAGATGCTTCAAGATGCATTGCATTACATTGACTATCATTTTGTTCTTTTCACCTTTTCTGGTTCAGGGAACAATAACCAAGAATTATCATTGCTATTATTGGCGACAGGCCATTTATTTATACAAGTATATATTTCAAGAGAACATTGAGGGGGATGAATATGCATAGACACTAGCTGTCATGGCTATGTAGCCATTTTATTTTTGGATTATTTGGTCTAATTTTAGTTTTCGATCTAGAAGGGAACCCAAACTTAGACAGTGTAAAATGCATTTTTGTTTGAACTAAAAAATTAATAAAAGACTAAAAGTTGCACTCAACGAAGATAGAACACAATGTACTTAAAATTGCAATCATTCCATAGACAACACGGGGCACAATTTCTTTTTCCATACTAATATGCAAATGCATATGAAAGAGATGCATTTATTATAATAGAGATAAATTCATTACAGGGTATGAGAAATTATTACATAATTCAGGATTCAAAGATCAGGATGCTGACCTTGTAGTCCCAATTAATAAGAATATGCCACAGATGATATAATTAAAAATTGTTTTCATCAACTTACCTGCCAGCTCAACGCAATATTTGTTGTTTTGCTAATGTTTATTATCGCTTGAAAGCAAATTCAAATTTTTTAGGATGGCGGGACATGAAGCTCCTAGGCTGCAAAGGGTTTTAAAAATTTTGGGCCAACATCAATAATTAGATAAAATAAGTGAGAGAATGGTAAAACTATCCTAGGGTTTTGCCATCCTAGGGTTCTCAACTTCTCATAAAGCCAAAAAGATAACAAATGCCCAGCTTCATTAGTGTGCTATAGTGCAGAAAAAACAAAAGGGAAGCTACCGAATGAGACAAGAATATAATTGTCACACTCTCTTTTTGCTTCAACAACCAAGTATGGAAGAAATGGACTTTCAAAGTAATAAAGTTGTTTTTTTTCTACTTTAAATTAGTGATGGCAATTTACTAAATTAGGTGGTGCATGCATAGTTCACATGAATCATATGCTTTATACAATGATTTTGCATTATGAACGGGTTTTAATATTTGAAAAGGAAAGTCGAGATATTATATGTTGGGAATAATGCACAAAGCAATAAAGGAAGAATAAGGATAACACAAAAGACAAACAGAAATAGATAACTTGGAGGCACAAAATTGTTGTCCTTTGACAATATTTGCAACCCACACTCTTGTTGCTAAAGGGTTATTGCAAATTTGTCCCTAAGATACAACCAAATTGTTGGGTTCTACAAATAGCAATTTTGGAAAATAACCACAGGATTTCTTGTGTTTCTCTCTAAATTTCTATTTTGTGAATTTAGTTTTTTTTTCAAGTAAACACAAACCTCTATTTATACCCATAGGGTTATATTTCATCAAAAGGCACGTATGGAAAGTTAAAATGTTTCATTAAACCGTTCACAAGGCTTGAAACCTCTTCAATCTTTCAGAACAGTCACCAGAAAATTCAGTTATGTGAGTTTCGATCGGTCGAGAGTTCATTTTGATCGATCGAATGCTCTTTTCGATCGATCGAACAGGAATCAAGTATCGATCGAAACAGGCAGAGACTCTAGGATAGATTTTCTTACCATTTCGATCAATCGAGCCAAAGCTTCGACTGATCGAAAATACTGAATTTCGAATTTTCACTTAAAAAATTCCAGAACTTGAATTTTCACTTTATCAACTTTATGAAACAATACTCTCCAAACTCAAACATCATTATTACAACCAATCCATGTATATACCTATATATACAACATTATAATGGGACAAAGAACATAAAACAACATTAATTTCTATGTTCTAATGAGGTTCTTAAACTAGATGAAGATCTGTGAAGAGAAATATTCAAAGAACTAGATACTAGAACTGGTTGTAAAGTATTTGTTTGTTTCACGGTTGAAAATGGTGTTTGGGGGTTAGTACAATTAATCCAAAGCATAATCATGAACTTACATTGCCATCAGAGAGAGATTTGTTAAGATATGGTCATCATATTTCAAAACCTAAGACACATATAATTGATTCCATGGTTAATGCAAGTACAAGTACAAAAAAATGCTTATTTATATCTAACAAAAGAAGTTGGAAGGAGCGAGATATTGTAGGCTTTACCCAAAGAGATTGCTATAATCATGTGAATGAGCTAAAGATGACAATGATTTGTGTTGGGGAGGTTTAAAGCCTATTGAATCATTTTAAGTCTAAACATATAGAAGATCCCCCTTTTTTTAACACAATTCAAGTAGATTAAGAAAATAGCATGACAAATTTTTTTCCTAGAGATATGGGAGATGAAGAGTTGGCTATGATTTTTTTTGGAGATGTTGTGGTTTTGACATTATATACCGCACCAATAAATACTACCTCCGTCCCACTTTGTTTGTCCTCTATTCCATTTTGGGATGTTCCAAAATATTGTCCTGTTTTTAAAAATAAAAGTCATTAATTTACTAATATTCCTATTATACTCCTATTTTATTAATAATTTAATATTTTGATAAATTTATTTAAGGGTAGTTTTAGAAACTTATACATTTTTAAAAGGTAGACAAGACAATAAATAATGTTCCTTTAAAAAGTTTGACTTTTCAAACCAGACAAATAAAGTGGGACAGAGGGAGTATAATTTGATTTGAGCTCCATTTGTAAGTATTAATTACCATTAGTAAAATGTGATGTTTGGATGTGCGTTGCTTTTGATAGAATGATATATGTCACTGATTCAAAAGGAAGTCTCAAGAACATTCTTAACTAGGGGAGCACCTAAATCATTTTGTCATGATTAGGCAGGTGCCTCAATGGCAGCCCCCAAATAAATTCATATGTACTGCTTTAAATGAATACGCGGTAGGGGTTGTTAATGAATCGTCCTTACCTGATCAGTTTGCGAATGTGTTCAACAAGGATGCTTTGAATTGTATTATGTAATGGTTTCTTTCTAATGAAACTCGTTTGGCCTTTCAAAAAAAAATTATCAATAAAAAATTCAGATTTCTCAAAAAGAAAAAAAAAATTTAAAAAAAAAAAATCAAAGTTTTATATATGCAGTGCATCCATACACAGAGTGCTATATTATAATCATGTATAAGAATTAAGAAGGGTAAGGTGCACGCCTATGATATATTATTATTATTATTACATAAATGGCCGAATGTTAGTCCAATGTCATCACTTTTATTTTGAAGGATTCATCAAATCTAAATCATCCAACCACAACTTTACCGTGCCTGTAAAGCTGTAACAGAGGACCAAAAATGGAGCCAAATATATTTAAAATATAAAATGTTTAATAATACTCTAATGTTTATTTTCAGACTATTCTATTGGTTTCTCCTATGTACTTTTTAAAAAATAATTTATTTATGCTAAAATATAAAAACCATATCATCATACATTATAAATGTACATTTATAATGTATGATGATCACATGTGAACGGCTGTTGTTGATGAAAGCAAAAGAGCTAACACGTGGCATTTTCTTATTTGAGGACATAAGATAAAAACAAACGGTTATCTAGAAATTTCAATATTGAGGGAAGCTTGAGAAGAAAGATACACAAAAAAAGAGTAAGTAAGTTAGGGACATAACATTTTCACTAGTGTTGATAACTTGATATGATTTGTTGTAAATTGGCCAGCATCACTTTTATTGGGATTTATCATTAACATTATTTTTATTATATATACCAATTACAATATACTATATTAGAATTTATGAAAAATATTTTACTTTTATCCCTAAACTTATTGAAAGAATTGACATTCAAAGATCAATCGAATTGACATTTCTATTATGTAATTATAGGAGAAGTATTAGTCTCAATTTTAACCTTACGAGTGATTCAAAAAAAAAAACCTTACGAGTAATATAGCAACTAGTTTGATAAGTAATTGTGGGGACCTTTTCTGCTATGTTATGTTGGGCTGGGCTGCCCCTTCGTGATCGTAGGCCCAAGTATTCTGGGTTGCAGGAGTCGAGACCGGGCCAACTGGAACTCAACTTGGCCTGGCTTGTGCGCGAACTATGCCTCGTCACCCAGGGGAGTGCTTACCGCAGGCTAGGCTGTTTCGGAAAAGATGCTTGCGGCAGGCAGAGCTTATTTCAGAAAAATGCTTGCAACAGGTAGAGCTGTTTCAAAAAAAATGCTTATAGCAGGCAGATATAATTGATAAATAGAACCATACAATAGTTCTTTTAATGAGAAATGACCAAATAATCCATAACTATAATAACTCTTAACAATCTTTGACAAATAAGTAGTAAAGCAGAATGGTAATAAAAATTAATCGATAGACATGGAATAAGTTTCGGTTTCGTCCGTAGGAGTAAAGCCAAAGAGGAAGAACACCTCTTCTCAACGCGATTAACCTCCGAGGAAAAGAAATCCTGCCGTGAAGTTAATGGGTTTGAGGGAGGTGGACCCGAATGGACAATACCCGAAATAAGTATGGAAGAGAGTAGGGATTTGAGAGGGAGAGAAGGGAAGAGACCTATCGGTGCATGCCACTAACTCTCACTCTTTTTCTTTCTATCTTTCCTCTCTTTTTTCCTTTTCGTTTTTCCTTAGTTATTTCCACCTTTGTGGTTTTTAGTGTTGTGCTTCCCCTGTTTTACTAAGTGTGTTACAGAGTAGTTTTTTTTAGTATTGTATTACCTTGCTCTCCTTTTTGTTGTTCCTCCCCCCTTCGTACACGGCAAAGGCTCCCTTCTTATAGTGCCTGCCGTGAACGGATTTTACTATTCTACCCTCCAACCGTTTTTGTCTGGTCTGGGAGTACTTGCCGACATTACTGTTCTGTTTGTGGGTTCCCCTGTTACGGACACAGACACTTTTTGTTCGTTAGCCTGCCGCGGCATTTTCTGCCTGCCGCGGTGATGTTTCTCTCTCTCTATCCCTCATGGCATGCACCTATTGGTTCCAACTCAGCCTTGCTTCTTTTGGGTGGTATGTCATCTCAGCAGGACGTATCCCCCAAAAGAGTTTGAGCAAGAACCTTAAAACAGGCCTTCCCCTCTCCCCACCTCCAAACCGTGCCCTCTTACCTCTGACCCACGACCCCACCATGTCCTGTATTGGCTGGGGTACAGGCTGGTGGTGCCTGGGCCTTGCGCGTGTTTATGTCTGAATTCTGCCTGCTGTTCATGCATTTGCCGTGGACTGGAGACTTTGTTTGCCTGCCGCCCATTTCTGGCTTTTCACGAGTTGCTATTCCGATTTCCCGCTCCTTCAGGATCTGGGCTTTACTCAGTATTGGGCTTTGTGTTCCTTTCAGCCCAATTCGTTAATTGCCTTTGCTTCCTTTCGCGTTATTTAGCATTTCCTGCCGCGGTGACTTCTTCCTGCTGGGCCTTTTCTTAGGCCTACCATTCCATTCCTTCCCCCAGTGGCTCAATGGTGGCCATTGGTGTTCTTGCTCATGGGCTCTCATGTCCCTTTCTTTTCCCTTAGGCCTCTCCGGCCCATTTCTTTGGACATCCTTGGTCCGTTTACTAACTCCGCATCCCATGGGCTTTTACTAACTTAATTGGGCTTTCCCGGCCCAATTTCCTCATTCTCATCCTTGGGGTTCATGGGCTTGCCATTATCCCCTACTTTCTTTGTTTACTTTACTTTGGGCCTGCCGCGGCCCATTCTCTCTTTTCCACAACACATACTGCCCATGGGTGCTATTTTCTCTCTTTCCGGGCCTTTTAGGCCCACTTACTTCCTCAAGACCCATTCATTCGTATTGAGGGGCCTGTGACCCATTGTTCCTGCCGCTTGGGCCTAATGGTTTTCTCTTACTTGGTCTGCCGCTTCTCTGCTACCTGCATTGCTGGGTTGGGCTGCCTTTGTCTATTTTGAAAAAATGACCCTCAACAGTAATTAATTCATTACTAAAAATTATATTGCTTGAACTAAGGTTTTATTCTATTAAGTGTGAATTCCTTTACTTGTCATATTTTACCTGTCATATTTTACTATTTTATATTTGTAATTTAGAGTCCTTTTGAGTGAGGCAATTTTAATCCACCCAAGTAAAATTCATAAAATTTGGTAAACAGCAACTATATTTTTGTCCAACTTATTTTTTAATCCCAAACCACTGAAATAAGCTATCCCAATCTATGGGCCGACGGGTATGACTATGAACTTGATTTATTCAATGCAAAGTTCTGACAAAGACCACCAACTGAATATAGGAAAAATTAAACAATTGTGAAAATGATACATGTTACTTCGACTTAATAATCAAAAGGAAATACATGTTATTCTCAAAAAAATAAAAAATAAAAAATACATGTTTGTTTATTTTCACACTTGTTAATATAGCAGATTTGTTAGTAATAAATAAAAAAGTGATGTTAATGATGAGTCTAGATAAAAACCAGTCAAAATTTGCTAATTCAACTGTTATAAAAAATTTTGAAAATTTTTTGTGTACATAGTGTAGGGTCAGATTCTGCAGCCCAAGCCCAAGAAGGTGTGGATTTGGAGCCCACTGAACCCAAAACAATAAATTTGTAGAGAGTGGGTGAAAGAGCTAGGCTAATAATGAAAATAACAGTATTAAACGGCAAAGATGACAGGAAGATTTGAATTAATATGTGCTCGGACAGTTGTGAATGTCTCGTCCGAGGAGGTGATTTTCATTGATGAACTAAGGTTACAATTGTTGGAGCTACAGTAAAGTAATGCACTCTTTTCTCTCTCCTCTTTTTCGATCCCCTCTATCAGAGACCCCTCTCTCTTATATAGTACTGCCTTTCTACATCTCCACCGTCCACTTGTTCATCATCTGGGCGCCCACTTGAGTGCATGTCCCATCACAATTCCCCTTTAGCCCTGTCTGAGTGGCGGTAGCTGAGGATGCACTGTTCAGGGGTCTTCTCCACATAAATGCGGCCAGGAGGGTAGGTGTAGTGCATTAAATGCTGTGGTTGAAGTCTGTCTCCTTGATATTTCTATGTTCTTGTTACCTTATTGTGTGTCCGAGGCCCCCTTTCTCCCTTAACACTTGTCAAACAGATCACTTGAACCCCCCATACACGTGTCGGGCAAAAACCTCGTCGGATCCGAGGGTATCGGTCTCCTCGAGCATATGAACATCTCCTCGGACAGCGCACGTACTCATCTCCAGACATTCTCCTTTTACATGGGCCTCTGACTGAGTGTCTTGGTCTCCTCGGACGAACAGTATTCCTCATATAGGGCCTTGGGCCCAATACGTTGGGTTGGACTTTCTCCCCCCACACATAGCATTGCTTTTCCTTCACAAGTCTCATGAGCTACTGGCCTACTCGCATTTCATGGAGCTACCACTTTCATTTGATTACTTGATTTATTTATTTATTTTTATTTTTAAGTTTAAACATTTGCTTCTTATTCACCATGACATTTGGATTTTTTTTTTTTTTTTTTCCATTTCATTTTTATTTGTGATACGAATTTTGCTTGCATTAGGCTACCTAAGGTGAAGATTTTGACCATACATTTGAGTCACTTGCCCGCTTATATTGAAGCAAATATTTTAGACATAACCAAAGTTCAAAGATGAGTAAAGTCATGATTGTTAAAATTTCGACCTAGATCAAATTCAATCATAGAATTGCTAAACAATTTAAGTCATATAGAGTCTATAATTAGTAATAATGGAGTAAGACTTAGATCGAAATCGTGGGATAGGTAGAATTGCAATCTTATTTCGGTGATCCCAATTGATCCTAAAATTTGACATATTTACAGCTTAAAAAAAAAAGGCTTTTGTAAAAATTTTTATAATAAACCCATCACTTAACTAAAATAAATCCTTAGCTCCAATACCTAATTTTCTGTTCATTCCAATGGTCACATTACTTTGGTTGGGGTGCCTTGTGCTCAAAATTTAGTGTATACTACTCTTTCCGTCTCAATTTTTTTGTCCTGTTTGAAAAGTCAAACTTTTTAAGGGAATATCATTTATTATCTTATTTATCTTTTAAAAATATATAAGTTTCCAAAACTACCCTTAAAAAAGTTTATTAAAAAATTGAATTAGTAAATTAATAGGGGTATAATAGGAACATTAGTAAATTAATGACTTTTATTTTTAGAAATAGGACAATATTTTGGGACATCTCAAAATGGAATAGAGGACAAAAAAAAAAAGGGACGGAGGGAGTACTATATTTGTGACATGGAAGGGGAGGAAGTGGCTATGTTTTAAATAGTCTCGTCTCCCGTAGAAACTTTACAAACATTTTGGTAGATACATAAAATAACACAAATACTTAATAAATAAATAATAAAATGAATCTAGCACTAGAAACTTTACAAATGTTTTGGTAGATAAACAAAGTAACACAAATACTTACAAATAAATAATAAAATGAATCTATGGAAATGTAGCACTAGAAAATGTGTTTGGTGCAATGTGGCACTCTTGGCTCTTGGATACTATTGTTATTGTTATAATGTCTTGTGTGGGGCCAAGAAATCCTACAACCCAGCCCACTTCGTTCCTGGGCCGAACGCCCAAGCCAAGGAGGCACCTGAAACCCGAGGAGGAAAAGAAGAAGCCCAGGCACAAACAGAACGGGCCAAGGACGACCCCATCGTCGGGCGTCCGAGAACTTGAGGGACAAGCTCGTAACGAGCAGTCACCTCCACATTAAGTGTACCTGACAACCGCCCTGGCCGCATTAATGAGGAAGGGACTTCACACTAGCGTCGCCTTGGTTGCCGCGACTCTCCAAGAGACTGAGAGGGCGGCTGATGGGACAAGCACCTGAGCAAATGTCCTGATCGCTCAACAAGTGTAGGGCTAGGATTAGTTGGGTAAAGGATATATAATGTAAGGGAATCCCCCAGAAAAGGGGGTTCTCTGGAAAAAAAGAAAGGGGAGAGGAAAAAGATGGAGTCCAAAGGGGAGAAAAGCCTCATCGGCCGTGGTCCGAGGAGCATCCCCCAATTGTAAATTACTCTAAGCTTCTCATTAAATAAAAAGAGAACGGAGCCCACGCCCCGTGAGCGCCGGCCGGCGCCTAGACCTTCGATCCACTCTCTACAAATTCATTGTTCGGGGCTCGTTGGGCCCTTGACCCAGCTCCGTTGGGCCTGGGGCGCCAAAAATGCGGTCCCTACAATTGGCGCCGTCTGTGGGAAGGATTAGTGCGCCAGCCGGCGCAACGGGCGACTGTTCTAAACAGATATTCTACAAGAGTTCGGTGGTGATGCAAAAAAAAAAAAAAAAAAAAAAAAAAAAAAAAAAAAAAAAAAAAAAAAAAGAAACTGCCAAAGAGACATTGCAGAGAGATAAAGGCTCGAGACAGAAGGTTCAATAACAAAAAGAGAAACTTGATATTATTTCATAAAAGGAAAATCTACAAATTACAATCAGAGGCTCAGACAGGCTTGTTTTACAACTGTTCCTACCAGCTAGTCCTACAATCAGAGGCCCAGGCGGACCCGTCCTAAAACTAGCTAGAAGGAAGTGTCAACCCGTACCCTTACTGGCATCAAGAGAATGGGGGAGCTTGGCAGTAAGCGGACGGAAGGGGGGTGAGGCTGGCTTGTTCCAAGGTCACCCACAGCTCCTTTCTCGGGGCGGCTGAGCTTGAACAAAGTGAGGAGCAGATGCAGGGGCTCCGGGACGCCCTCCCCCATGATGTTCCCTTGATTTTCTCCAACCCCCACGAGCGACGGCCGTTGGAGACGGCAACACTCGGGCACCGCCCATGATGTGAGTTCGCATGTCTCCTCCGTCGGGGGTGCGCTCCAAGGAGGGACGTTAGGTACTTCAACGACATCCCTCCGGGCCACCTTGCATGGCGCCATCGGTGTCACGCCTAGACTCTGCCGCACTGGAAGCCCAGTCGGGGCTGCGGCCACAACGGCTTTTGGCACGGATGTCCTCACACCCGTCCAAAGCCGCCCCATATCTCCTAACTCCGGTCACAATTCCGGCGGGGTTATTAAAGGGGTGTGGGGAGCTGAAAGGTGGTGCTTCTTCCGTTTGTGTTGAGAGGCTCATGGAGTATGAGGAAACCATCCCCCCAGAAGGCTTTATATAGAGGAGGAGGGTTGGTGAAAATTAATTCACGTAGAATTCGAAAAGGGAGTTACCGAAGCGTTGGGCTTCTGTCAGTTCACGAGGCCATTAATGAAGGCGCGTCTCGTGCACCGAAGCGTCAGGCGCGGAACACGAACAGCCAAGAGACGTTTCGTGCAAGATAAAAGATGGGGCTCGAACTGGAGGCGAGATCAACGCCACGTGTAAGATCATCACCCCACTGAAGGAGGAATCGCCCCCAGTAAAACAGTCCGAGGGCAAACCCCTACTCACGGAGAAATGAAAGTATTAGACAGAACCAAGGCTCTGCATAGTCCTCGGACTCAGACCTATGGGGAAACTAACTACTTCAGAAGGACAAGTATTAGACAGAACCAAGGCTCTGCATAGTCCTCGGACTCAGACCTATGGGGAAACTAACTACTTCAGAAGGACAAGTATTAGACAGAACCAAGGCTCTGCATAGTCCTCGGACTCAGACCTATGGGGAAACTAACTACTTCAGGAGGACAAGTATTAGACAGAACCAAGGCTCTGCATAGTCCTCGGACTCAGACCTATGGGGAAACTAACTACTTCAGAAGGACAAGTATTAGACAGAACCAAGGCTCTGCATAGTCCTCGGACTCAGACCTATGGGGAAACTAACTACTTCGGAAGGACAAGTATTAGACAGAACCAAGGCTCTGCATAGTCCTCGGACTCAGACCTATGGGGAAACTAACTACTTCAGAAGGACAAGTATTAGACAGAACCAAGGCTCTGCATAGTCCTCGGACTCAGACCTATGGGGAAACTAACTACTTCAGTAGGACAAGTATTAGACAGAACCAAGGCTCTGCATAGTCCTCGGACTCAGACCTATGGGGAAACTAACTACTTCAGGAGGACAAGTATTAGACAGAACCAAGGCTCTGCACAGTCCTCGGACTCAGACCTATAGGGAAACTAATTACTTCAGAAGGACAAGTATTAGACAGAACCAGGGCTCTGCATAGTCCTCGGACTCAGACCTATGGGGAAACTAACTACTTCAGAAGGACAAGTATTAGACAGAACCAAGGCTCTGCATAGTCCTCGGACTCAGACCTATGGGGAAACTAACTACTCCAGAAGGACAAGTATTAGACGGGACCGGGGCTCTGCATAGTCCTCGGACTCAGGCCTATGGGGAAACTAACCACCTCAGATGATCCTAAGCGTTAGACAGAACCAAGGCTCTGTATGGTCATTGGACTCAGGCTCACGGGGAAACTAACCACCTCAGATGATCCTAAGCGTTAGACAGAACCAAGGCACTGCATGGTCCCAGGACTCAGGCCTATGGGGAAACTAACTCCTTCAGAGGATTCTAGGTGGTAGACAGAACCAAAGCACTGCATGGTCCCAGGACTCAGACCTATGGGGAAACTAACTCCTTCAGAGGATTCTAAGTGTTAGACAGAACCAAAAGCACTGCATGGTCCACGGACTCAAGCCTACGGGGAGCTAACCACTTAGCAACTGTACCTAGGTCTTGCATGGTCTTCGGACTCAAGCCTACGGGGAGCTAACCACTTAGCAACTGTACCTAGGTCTTGCATGGTCTTCGGACTCAAGCCTACGGGGAGCTAACCACTTAGCAACTGTACTTAGGTCTTGCATGGTTTTCGAACTCAAGCCTACGGGGAGCTAACCACTTAGCAACTGTACCTAGGTCTTGCATGGTCTTCGGACTCAAGCCTACGGGGAGCTAACAACTTAGCAACTGTACCTAGGTCTTGCATGGTCTTCGGACTCAAGCCTACGGGGAGCTAACCACTTAGCAACTGTACCTAGGTCTTGCATGGTCTTCGGACTCAAGCCTACGGGGAGCTAACAACTTAGCAACTGTACCTAGGCCTTGCATGGTCTTCGGACTCAAGCCTACAGGGAGCTAACCACTTAGCAACTGTACCTAGGTTTTGCATGGTCTTCGGACTCAAACCTGCGGGGAGCTAACAGCCTAGCAACTGCACCTAGGTCTTGCATGGTCCTCGGACTCAAGCCTACGGGGAGCTAACCACCTATACTGAAGGTAGCAACAAGACCAAGGCTCTGCACGGTCCTCAGACTCAGGCCTACGTGGAAACCAACTACATTGAAAAAATCCCAAGTGTCTACTTGAAGAAATTGTATCTGGCCCTTAGGAAACGAAAGGTGCACCAGGGCATACACAAGTAATAGTTGACGCCGCGATTGGCCGAGATACAACCGAAGTCAAAATCACACAAGTAAAGAAAAGGCGAATGGCGTGCAAATAAGCCAACAGGCACAACAAACAGAAGGAGATATAAAACACGTATTTCATTAAGTCCATAAAGATTACATGGTGAACACCACATTACAATCTAAAAGAAAAAGATGCAAAAGACGAGAGAGGCGACAGGTTCGAGGGGCCTGTCCTGCCCACTTATTTCCCTCCCTCGGCAAGGGGCTGGACCATGGCAGCTCCAGGGCCTTCTGACCCTTGGCCAGGGGGGACAGCCTATGAAGGCGCGGCAGGAACGGCTGCCTCCTCAGCGGCGGGAGCCTCAGCCTCAGAGGTGGACTTAGCAACCCCCTGGGGCGCCTCCTCAACAGGGCCCTTACTTGATTCAGCTACCTTGGGAAGGTCACTTCCTTGGGTGGGCTCGCCCGAGGGTTCTGCAATTGAGGTGTCCTCCCCCGCAGCAGCGCTAGCTTCCCCCACGGCCTTTTCGGCCTCAGCGCTACCTGGAGTCGCCTCACGGATGGCAGGAGGGTAGTACACGCTTTCCTCCTTCCACAAATCAGACGAGGGCTCAACCACGGCCTGTCTGAGAGCCTCCCTCCAAACCTCAGCAGAGTAGCGCCTGCACAACCCGGGGACTTGATCTTTAAAGGCTGCCTCTGTCTCTGCCATCCCAGCATCATAAGCCTTCTCCTCGGCTTCCTGCTTAGCGGCCAGGGCGTCTTCTTTGCCTTGGACAGCCTCAGACTTGGCCCTAACGGCCTCGTCTCTGGCCTCCTCTGCCACCCTCTTGGCTTCTTCTGTAGCAGCCACCTTCTTGGGCAGATCAGCAAGCAGCTCCTTTGCCATTTTCAGCTGCTCCCCCGCCTCGCCCAGGCGCTTTAAATGATCTTCGGCCTGCTTCTGGAAGCCGGCGAGGCCTGACAGGGCGGTATCCCAAGCACTGGTCATCGCACTCAGCCCATCCCGGGCCTTGGCAAGATCGGCCTTAGAGTTTTTAAGGACCTGTGTGGCCTCCAGGAGTTTCGCATGCTCCACGTCCATGGCCTTCCCCTGGTCATGGGCCACGTCCTCCAACCTATAAGTGGCCTGAATGGCCTGCCCAACAAGACGAGCACACGGTTAGCCAAGCTCAGAAAAGGGAGTGAAAGAACTAAAACTGGGATAGTCATAAGTGTTGAGGCATTTACCATTCCCAAGTACCTCTTGAGGCATAGGAAGACCTCTCGGCTCCTCATAGTCCCCAGCTCCGCCATATCAGCTGGGAGTAACAGACACCTTTCCAGCGCGTCGGCCACGTACGCGCCTTCACCCTCTCTGAAATCCCTGAGGGAGGAGTCTTCCCTCAGCGGCTCCCCATGGAGCGTTAGGGAAGGGAGCCAGGCCTGCGACTCGGGCTGGGCATCAGCCTGCTTTTCCTGACCGCGGGAGACTATCTTCAATTGTTTGGGTTGCCGCCGAGTGTCATCCCCCTCCCGCGGAGACTCGGAGCTCTCCTCAGCTGACCTTTTACCCTTATCCTTCTTCTGCTTGGGATCAGAGGGCTTAGGTCTAGAAGGCAGACTCGTCTTGGACGGAGAGGGAGGAAGCCTCGACTGGGTAGAGGCCGACCTGCCCTGAGCAGAACGGGTTTTAGGAGGAGGAAGCTCTGGCTTTGATTTCCCCGGCTGGCCTTCAATCAGTTCCGACAGGCTAGGATGGGGCCTCTTCTTGTAACCCATTTCGTGCCGAGAAGAGGACTTGGACACTGAGAAGTCTGCTTCAGTCAGACTAGGGTCACCCAAATCTCCGGGAGTGTTTTCGGACTGTTGGACTTGTCCGAACATGTCAAACTCGTCCTCGGCAGGGCCAAAGTCAGCAACCTCCTCTTCCCTCTCTAAGCCTACTTCGGCGGGCTCCGAGAGTCTAAGGGAGAAGGAGGAGGGACCCGCAGGCGTGACGCTTTCTGATGGAGAGGGCACCTCGGGGAACCGAAACCCGTCCTCGGTCACGGTTATTTTTCGAAGCCGAGGATCCTTTGCTCTGATCACGTACTTCGGCGCCGCAAATGACTTGTGAACCGGGTCGTATTTCAAGATCTGGTGAGCGGCCCTAACCTGATTGTCAGCCTCGTTCACGAAAACCTCAGCCCTCAGCGCCTTTTGCAAGTCTTTCCGATTGATCAGGCTGAAGTGGCGCGTGAAGGCGTATGGATCTGCAAGAGGAATCACATTCACATTAGAAGCCAAACGGTACAAAAAGAAATGGACGAAGTGGAAGATGGAACCGATTAGGGTCCGAGAACCCTATCCCCATCTTCCTATTGCCCCACCTGGGGTCCCCTCCATCGTCGGGCAATGAAGGCCATCGTGCCACTCTCCGGATACGATGAGGAAGTCCTTGTTCAACCCCTTGCTGGACTCAAGGAGGCACTGAATGAGCCGGACCCTGTCATCCCTGGTCTTCAGATAGTAAGTTTCACCCTTCAAGCACTGGAGGTTATAACACCAGTTGACGTCATGGTGGGTCAACCTCAATCCCATCTTCTCGTTTAGGGCATCCACACAGCCCAGAATCCTAAAGACGTTGATGACACACTGGGTGGGGGCTAGCCGGAAGTGCGTCAGATAGCCCCTCATCACCGGCCCCATGGGTATTCTCATGCCACCCTCAACGAAGGCAACGATGGGTATCACCACCTCGCCCTCCTGCCTCCGAAGGCGCCACTCGCCCTCCGCGCAATACCTCAAGCCCACGTTGGCAGGTATCTTATAATCGGCGATGAATTTCTCCATCGCCTCCTCAGTGAAGACATACTTCTTAAATATACCCATCCCAGACGGTGCCTAAGCAAGCTAAGAGAGAGCAAATGAAAAAGAGGAAGTTCAAAGAGAGGGAGGATGACTTACAGAAATGCGTAGGGGCTCCTCGGACCAACTTTATATGCTGGAGATGTAGACTCTTGTGTGCGAATGAACAGAGGAACCAGTTTTTCAAATGGGCATTTATACCCACCAATCAAGGGGTCGTGCGGGTTTTTCCATCCCCAACTGCCAGGCGAATCCCCACCGTTGGATCGTCATCCTCCCGTTGAACGTGGGGGGCACAGAGCCGCCCGGATTTAATGAAGGTAACGTCACGCCCTTCGAAGCGTCAGTAACGCATCTGGGGCAGATGAAAGGGCTCCGGAACTGACAGGGGATCAGACTTAATGGGACGCGTGGCAGGCCCGAGGACATCAAAATCCTCCTTTCCGCCCGAGGATGTGGATAGCATGATTTTGAGGGGCTATTGTGGGGCCAAGAAATCCTACAACCCAGCCCACTTCGTTCCTGGGCCGAAGGCCCAAGCCAAGGAGGCACCTGAAATTCGAGGAGGAAAAGAAGAAGCCCAGGCACAAACAGAACGGGCCAAGGACGACCCCATCGTCGGGCGTCCGAGAACTTGAGGGACAAGTTCGTAACGAGCAGTCACCTCCACATTAAGTGTACCTGACAACCGCCCTGGCCGCATTAATGAGGAAGGGATTTCACACTAGCGTCGCCTTGGTTGCCGCGACTCTCCAAGAGACTGAGAGGGCGGCTGATGGGACAAGCACCTGAGCAAATGTCCTGATCGCTCAACAAGTGTAGGGCTAGGATTAGTTGGGTAAGGGATATATAATGTAAGGGGATCCCCCAGAAAAAGGGGTCCGCTGGAAGAAAAAAGAATGGGGGAGAAGAAAAAGATGGAGTCAAAAAGGGAGAAAAGCCTCCTCGGCCGTGGTCCGAGGAGCATCCCCCAATTGTAAATTGCTCTAAGCTCTTCATTAAATAAAAAGAGAACGGAGCCCACGCCCCGTGACCGCCGGCCGGCGCCTAGACCTTCGATCCACTCTCTACAAATTCATTGTTCGGGGCTCGTTGGGCCCTTGACCTAGCTCCGTTGGGCCTGGGGCTCCAAAAATGCGGTCCCTACATCTTGCAACTAAAAACATTTTTTCTTTTTTGATCCTTTGCAGTTAAAAACTTATTTATATTTTATGATATATATGGTTTTATGTCTTTAATATTTATATTTAATTTATAATAAGTTATTGATCTTAAATAATCCCCATGTTAAATATACTTTATCACATATTCACATCATTATTATTGATAAATTTTCATTCAATTTTTTAATGAAAAAAAAAAAAGATAAAAAAGAACTATGATTAAAATTGTATATAAGCTATTTTTCTTTTCCCCTAGTTTGGCCTTTGTTATTTTATTTGTTTAGAAAAAATTTGTCCGATAATTACTACTAAGTCCAATAGTTTCTCTTCCATTTTGTTGTCCATTATAGCACTTGCAGCAATGGTGCTAAAAAACTATTTTTAGCATCACAAACTTAAAAATTGGAGCTGCAGCAATAGAGGCATATATAAAATTTTGAGCTACAGTGCACAACCAAAGATAGCTGTGCACTGTAACTCAAAGTTATACCAAAATAATAATATTTTATTTATCTTTTCAATTAAATAATATTTACTCTCATCACTGTAGCCCGAACACACTTCAACTCTTCTCCAGTTTTTTTTCCCCCTCTATGGAGAGATCAAAGATGGACAATGTTGATAATTTCAGTGAGGATCTTGGTGTCGAAATGGTGAGACTAAGCTTGGCAACGGTTAGGTTCGGTGCCGAAACAGTTCGTGGGTGGTCTTAGTGCCGAAATGGTTGGTGCTCTTCTTTCCTCACCTCCACTCCACCGTTGGGTTGTGGTTGTGCTCCGATGTCGTGGATCGAAGTGGCTTTCCATGAATCGGAGTGCTTGCTCGTGGATCGGAGTGGTTATCACTCGTGGTTGTGCTTGCTCGTGAATAGGAGTGGGTTTTGACATACTGGCATGGTGAATTTCAATTTTGGGTTGCTGAATTTGGGGTTGCTGTGGGTTTATTTTGTAGTGGTTGTGAATTTGTATTATTTTATTGTGATATTTATATTATTTTATTGTACTAAAAACTAAAATAAATCCAGTCAAATCATCCAAATTTATCTTCAACACCACCCTCGCAAAATCATAAATCTAGCATTTCGATTCACGACAAATCTCAACAATCACAAATTCAATTCTCCCACAAAATTCCAAACCCATGCACCGAGCCACTCAAAGTTTCAAGTTTTTACCAATTCCCAATATCCAAAAATTAAAAAATTAATTAATAATAGTAAAAATAAAAAAAAAAAACCCCTCTAATAAAACTAAAAAAAAATAATTCCACTGAGAAAAGAATATTAAAAGAGTATCTCTGTATTTTACAAATTAATCCTGCGCCTTTTCTAAAAAAAAAAAAAACCTAATCCTGCAAAAATTTTCATAATATGAACTCTCAACGAGTGAGACTGAGTTAACTCGGCCAGAAAAATCTTCAAAAAAAGTAAAGAATTCTCAGGGAAAGAATTCAAGAATCATGATCATTATCTTGGGCTTGGGCTTGGGACATGACTGAGAGGCGACTGGGCCTGGGCTGAAAAGCGGCACGGCGGCGCTGTTGATGCGAAGAAGGCCTAATGAGAGCCGACAACGCCCGTTTCACTAGATCACCGCCTTCCACCGCTCCAATCCTCACCAAAGAGTTCGTCATCGCCGACCTCCTAAAATTCAAACCATACGACGCCGTTCTCTGCCCACTGCCACGTGTACTCGAAGTAGTAGAAGAAGAAGCCTTGTGTAGAGAGCACCGGAACGAGCCAGGGTGCGTCGTAGGAGAACACGAGCACGTCTTCTTTTGAAAATTGCGAGCAACGCGATTATGAGACGATGACGAAGACGAAGACGAAGACGACACCGTGTTGTCGATCTTTTTGCTGGTTTCTTGTTTGGTTACGGAGATTGACGAACGGCCGGGAGAGTTGGGCCGTTGGTCGATGGAGAACCGTACGGACGGCGACGGAGAGCAAGAGCGGCGCGTGAAGAACGTGGGTGACTTAGACGCGAAGGTGGAAGCCGAGGAGGAAGCGAATGGTTTGTGGAACGCGTGGAAACCGTGCGCGTGGGATTTGTTTCTTGGAGCCGAATCCATTACCAGAGAGAGAGAGAGAGATTTTTGATTTTGTTGGTTTTTATTGTTTTGTTTGGGAAAGCGAGAGAGAGAGAGAGTACTGTTGTGTTGGGGAGTGAAGTTTGGGCAAACCTAGAGAAATTGAAGGAGAGTATTTATAAGGGAGAGGAGTGGTCTATTTGTAATTTAGCTGTGGTTTTGAGGGGGGTTTTATATGTAAAGTTGTAATAAGTGTAGCGGCCCGTTGGTTTAGTGAGAGAAACCGGAGTTGGGAAAGTGGAATGGGGTGGAGTGGGTTAGTTAGTTAGGGTTTCACTTTTGGGGAGGAAAGCTATGGGCCGATGATTGGGAATTTCAACTCTCTCTCTCTCTCTCTCTCTCTCTCTCTCTGTATATATATTTTATAATTTTGGATTACTTTTTATGCAAGCACCCACGTCTACAGGCAGAAAAGTGGTAAATAAATTGTTATTAGTTCTAAGTGTAACCACGTGCATATATACGGGTATAATTAAAAATAATCGCAACTACACGATTCAAATTATATATTGTATTTTTTAAATAAGATGTTCAAATCATACATGACATTAGCTTACACATTTATTAAACCATACATTTATAAAATATGTAATAGTTTCTCATATTATATATATTAGTCTGTAACTTGTGCTACCGCATGAGAATGGTTAATTGTGGTGATGCTATTGGTCAATTCTTTTTGTTTTTGTTTTTTTGGGTTTGTCACGCAGATGATAGAATTAGATAAAACAATGAAAAAAAAAAATATTGCATTTTATTACTTAAGTGATGCTATTGGTCTTTTTTTCTTTTTCTTTTTCTTTTTTTGGTTTATCATACGGAGAATAGCATTAGATAAAACAATGAATAAAAAAAAAGAATATTGCATTTTATTATTTAAGTGATGCTACAATGAAAAAAAGAGAGAGAATATTGCATTTTATTATTTAAAATATATAAAGGGACATTAATATATTGTGGCTTAAGCATTGCGTTCAAGCAAAGAAGTGCAACATTTCTTTTTTTCAAGTCTGAACTCTAAATATGCAAAAGGCACATCTTTTCGCGCTTTATAGTAAAACTGGTCTTGTACACTAAAAAACCTAGAAATTTTAGCAAAGGGGAGATTCTTTCCAAACTTAAAATTTAAAAGTTTGGGGGACTGTAGATATAGAGCTCTAGTATGGATTTAGGAACTAATTTATGTGGGAAAACAAATCATGCCATAGTAACACATATTTATGAATTATATCAAACAACTTGTGAGAAGCCAAAAACAAATACGGAAAAGACTTCCAGTTTGAATTCATTCAAACTTAGCTTGATTTGCCTCCATCTAAAACAAACTTTCTAACAAAGAACACCTAAAATCACTCAAATGAGTAGCACCATCGACAACATAGACTATATATTAATTACTATCTTAGGCATTGCAAAGGTAATCAATGCTTTTACTTCAAAAACTTAGCAGTCTCAATTTTCAAAAGGGGGAAAAAAAAACTAATCAATCTAATGCCTCCGATAGGTAATTTGGCTAGATTTTTATCATTTTAAATTATTGTTGCACTAGTTCTTGCTTGAATTAGATTGATTAGGTTTTTTTTTTTTTTTTTTTTTTTTTTTTTTGTAAAGAAACAAATTTGGCTAAAATATGAAAATCACAAATACACCAAATGGACAAAGACTAATACAAATTATGAGATAAGTAGAAGGGAAATCAAGCTATCCTAACCTATCAGTTTGTTTTAGCAACTCTTCTTGAAGATTAGATCTAGCAATTCAACAAAAAAATTTTTTTTGAGAACAATTCAACAAAATTTAGATCCACGGATTACTGTGTAAATAAAAAAACCATACTAAGTAAATAATCCCTTAACATGCAGTAACACAGTGTTTAACAAAATCTTCACTCTAAACTTCAAATTCGGCTATTAAAATTAGTTTGTAATGAAAAAAGCAAGCTAAAACATGCAAATCAGAGCCATTTCAAACACAATAAACTAAATTGACAAAATCTAATACGAAGTATGAGATAAATTGAAGGAAAGTTAGATTATCCTAACCTATCAACTTGTTCCAGCAACTCTTCTTGGAGATTACCCAGGTGTTGTAATTGGCAAAGAACTCAACAAATTAGAATTAAGCTTTCAGATTTGACTATTAAAATCAAGGGTGACACTCCCAATGTCATCAAAACAAAAGGCAAAGATGATAAATTAGGTTTACAAATTAGGTATAAAAGATTAAATTATATGAAATGAAATTCTTGGTAAGTAACTAAATAGAATAGACTAAAAATAACATAAGAGAAGGCAGATTTGTTTAATACAGTATAGAATTTGTCATCATTTAAAAAGTAAAGACATTTTGGTTTTGAACTCTAGTAGAATAACCTACTAATAATTTAATGAAATTGATTCCTGGAAAACAATTTGGTTTTACTACAAAAGAGACCAAAATATTAATTATAAAGCAATAACATTTGATCTATGTTTGCTAAGGTCTTAAAGGATATTAAGTATAAAGCAATAACATTTGATCTATGTTTGCTAAAGTCTTAAAGGTCTTTATAGACACACTACGCCAAAGGAATGAAATAATTACCTTCTCTAAAGGGCATTTGAAGCACTCAAAAGATTCATTATCTTGTGAACCATCAAAAGATTTTTCAGCAGTAACATAAGCTAAATTAGAGTATTTGATGTCAACTACAGAGTCATCAACACAATCAACACTCACTACAAAAAAACGGGTTTCTAGCCGCGTTTCAAAAACGCGGCTATAGACCCCAAAAACGCGGCTATAGGATTAGAGCCGCGTTTCCTTAGCCGCGTTTGCAAACGCGGCCTAAACACCGCAGCAACAGGTCTATAGCCGCGTTTTCCAAAAACGCGGCCATAGGTACTACCTGAAGCCGCGTTTTCCCCCTTTAAGATGCATTCGGCCCTCTAGGCCTATGGCCACGTTTTTCGAAAAACGCAGCCATAGGTCCACCTTGAGCCGCGTTTTTAAACGCGGCTACAGCTGGACCTATAGCCGCGTTTTTGAAAACGCAGCCATAGGTCCACCTTGAGCCGCGTTTTTAAACGCGGCTTCAGGTCTAGCGTGAGCCGCGTTTTCAGCCGCGGCCACAGTGTGGACCTTTAGCCGCGTTTTATAACCGCGGCCATTTTATACCTGTAGCTGCGTTTCTACAGGAACCGTGGCTTTTTCAGCTACATTTGAACAGCCTATAGCCGCGTTTTGAAACCACGGCTATAGGGTTTTTTTTTTTTCCCCCCCCCCTCTCCCCTAACAACATCACAGCTTCCTGATATACAAGCTGTTCCCAACATCTAACTAAGATATATCATTGTTCACTTAGCTATACAATCAACTACTTCACTGTCTTCTCAGGGAAAAAAAAAAGACGAACAAGCCAACACTGATGAAATCCCACAAATTGAGTAACTACTAGTTCATAGAAATGAAATTTATAATTTTGTAAAGATAAGTTCCAAAAGATAAGAATCTTGCTAGAATTTAAAAACGAGCCACTTGTCATGCTCATGCGCCCTTACTTTCTAAGTTGTGTAATAATAACTAATAATAAATAATGGATTGGAAAAAGTACCTAATGGTTACTGCTTCATCAACCAACGACTGAGACTTCTTATGAGACTTCTTAGAAGGTGCTGTGTATCCTGGCTCATATTGCTGCAAAAATTCACATTTTCATTGTCATTAATAATGGAAAACTTGTCATGTCTCTACTTATAAAAGCTATGGATATTGACAACAATTAAAAAAAAAAAAAAAATGTATGTAGTTTTTTTCAGTCTACCAAATGAAAACCATTAGCCTTGATTTAATTAGGTTACACCAAGGGAGATTACTATGAAACATTATTGTGTATGCTCTGTTTTGAAAAATAGGACAGTTGGGATTTTTTTTATTTGTTGGTGGGAAGGGAGGAGGGGGGTTGTTACATGTTCGCTTGAGCCTTGAGTAGTATACATAGTTGCATATTGACCCCCCACCCCCCACCCACTCTCATGACACAAGTATGGCAGTGACCTTAATGAATTTAACACATTATGGCCTTTATATGAGGTAAAAGAGCTCTAACTTCATTCTTAAAGACTTAGAGCACAACACACAAAAGTTGCAATTCCTTGTATTCTAATTTATTTTTTGAGGCCTTAAAATACACACAAAGAAAGATCCTTGACTGATTTTATGCATCAAATCAATTCAGTGCTTAGCATTCACATTCCATAGAGGAATTTTTTTTGCCAGTAAGGTACCTCTAACTTCATGCGTAACAGCAAAAAAGATATGCAATGAATGCTTATACATGATTTTTTTTGTAATGGAAGTACATAAGATGATTCAAGACACCATAAGAAGAAAAATCAGTTGCTACAAAGAAGTCATATTACAAAATGACCCAGTAAACACTTGTCAACACCCTCAAATAAACTGTCCAAATTAAATACAATCTAGAAATAGGGGAAACCAACTTTTTAAAGAAGGAAAAGAAAAAAATTCAGAGACTTAACTGCTTATCTTCGTCAACAATTGCAGCTTTCTCAGCATGCTCCAGACCAGTCGGTGTCTTGTGTTTGAGTGAACCTGGCTCATAAGAACAATACAAATGGAGAACACAGTTTAGCATAAAACAAAGGTTGACAAGAAAGATCTGTTTTAGTAGGGACTATGGAGCATACCGATACCTTTGAGATTCTTTTCATGCTTTAGTGTAGAATTTAAGTTCTTGTCTTGTCATTAACCCCATAAAAATAAAAAACCACCATTGTACTGCATTGGATTATGCAGAAATTTGCTACAAGTACAAAAAATAAAAAATTTAACAATAATAACAAGCTAGGCTTTAAAGTTTTTAACAGATCTTAATAATAGGCTCAGCCACCTCCCTAAAGAAACTCAGAGAGTTAAATTTATGAAGAAAGAGGAATTGATTAAATGAAAATTTGCCAGCGGGAAAATCAACACATATAGACATACATAGACATGCATGGAACAAAGAATTAGGAATATAGGTAGTCAACTAGTTGACTGTTTTTTTTTTTTTTTACTAAAAAAAATCTAGTTAAATAGATTCTAGTTCAGATCCCCACTATAAAAGTTAGAAAGTAGAATACCTTCACTCTTCTCGTTAAGGACTATAAGTTTGTCAAGGACTTTTATAATTTTCTCAAAACCACGCATTCTATATTGGTGTAAGCAATCATCATTTTATGCTTATTGACTTCCTAATAAACAGGGAAGAACTAGTGCTACAAGCACTCAATCCATACACTGGGACATGCCAGTACCACATGGACATATAAATATGCACCTCCATATGTAATTCAAAATGTCTTTTAGATGTAAAAAAAATTCCTTCAAAGAAAACTTAGAATTGGAATATTAATAACTACCCCTAGTTTGTATTCCTATTTCCTATGAACAAATCAGCCAACTGCCAACTTCAGCTATTAACAAGTGATTCAACTCTATAACTGAAAATTATAAAACTACATTTCAGATCTATTGAACCTTTAAGAGTTAGATATCTTTATGTGAAAGAATTGTTAAAGCTCTAAAACACCAACTATTTATCATTGACTTTAATTTAGTAAATGGTTTAACGTACAAGAATGATGAAATCATTGGTGGGCCTATTTTCATTGTCATTGGTGTACAAGAATAATGTCACTCAATGTCCAATTAAAAAAATAATAATTAAAACTTGCAGAGATCAATGAGAAATAACCACCTCAGTGTCAAATTCTCCTGATTGAACGGCAATATTGATGTCAGTTATGATCTTTAAAAGATCCACCAATAACCCCGGGCAATCAGCTGTTTCCACAGAAAGCAAACTGCAAAAATAGTATTATGGAGGCGGGCAACTTCTTTTGTTGCTCCCTAGAAAATAAAAAAGAATCCCACTATGAGCTTGAGATCATAATTTGTCGAATGTGACAAATGGCTAGAATCAAATTACCTGCAGGTTATAACTTTTAACGTATCATCAACAGAAATGGCAGATTGACCCTGAAAATTTATGACAAATCATTCGTTAACTTTTCGTTTTATGCAAAAACTAAACAAAAAATTATAAATAAAGGAAAAAACAGGCGCAGTGTCACAACCAACAACACTTTGCCCAACGACTTGACAAACCAAAACAACCCATTATACTCCTAACCATGATCCCATCAATTAAGTATTATTGCATCATGAAATCCCATACCAGGCAATGCTGACTGTAGATGACACAGCACACAATTCAAGCCCTCTTTGGGATTGTCAGTTATTCGAGTATTTCTCATTTACAATAACAATACTAAAGGTCCGATCAAACCCAAACAAGTCCATTGTCTTTTACAAAACTATCGCATTTCGTATGCTAACAGTCACCAAATTACTGCAGAGTTTAAAACCATTTATCATTATTTAAAAAAAAAAATTAGTAGAGATCATTTCAATTCTGCGAAGAACACAATGGTTAAAAAAACCAATCTTTAACAAATCACATAACAAAAATGCTTTAAAGATTATACTATAAAGAGAACCACCAGACACAGCCACCAAAACCCAGCACCGATCTCACAGCCAGAATCACGCCAAATCAGCAACTACCAGACCCACGCCGATCTCGCAACCACTAGACACCATCACGGCAACAACCCACCCCACCACCACGGCAACACCATCAGAACCCACCCAAAATCAAACCCATTCCAAAAATCCAACCCAAACCCATCGAAACCCAGCCACAACTACGGCCCCATGCCATCACTGCACCTCCACAACCAAAACCCCCATGCCACCACAACCCACCACAACCCAGACCTGCCGCAACCCACCAACCCAAAACCCACTCCCACACAAATCAAAACCCCACACCCACACCGCCAAACCACATCAAAGACCACCACACAACCTAGATCAATCCACACCACAAACCATCACAAACCCAGATCAACCCCACCATCACAGACCACCCCAAAACCACCGACCAGAGTGAGAGAGAAGAGAAGGAAACATTGAGAGAGATATACCTTGAATAGTTAGTAGATCGGTGGCAGGACAGGCTTTGTCGGTGGCGGTACATCGAGCTTGATCAGCAGCGCAAGAGGCACAAGGATTGGTGGTGAAAGAGAGTAGGAAGGGTACAGTTGAGCTATGGATCACAAAATTTTCCATAGCTCAAAAATGAGATCAGAGAGGGGTGGGTTGAAGGTGAGGGTTTGGGAGTCAAAGGGAAGAGGGTGAGAGAGAAGATGAGAGATCGGGTTAGAGATCAAAGAGTAGTTTAGGGTTTTTTTTTTTTTTTTTTTTTTTTTTTTTTTTTTTTTTTTAATTTATGCCAAACCTATAGCCGTGTTTAAACAAACGCAGCTACAGACATGCTTTAAGCTGCGTTTATGTAAAACGCGGCTTAGGTATATAGTTGTAGCCGCATTTATAGAAAACACAGCTCTAGGTAGGGCTTAGGCTGCGTTTTTTAAACGCGGCTTCAGTCCTAGGAAGTAAACGCAGCTCCAGCTTCAGAAAACGCGGCTTCAGACCTGGTCTATAGCCACATTTTTGAAACGCGGCTATAGACTAGGTCTGAAGCCGCGTGGCTCAAAAACACGGCTCGAAGTCTTACCTATAGCTGCGTTTTTGAAAAGCGCAGCTCAAAAACGCGGCTCAAACCAGCGTTTTTTGTAGTGACTGCTTCCAAAACCTGTATGAAGCACCAAATCAATATTAGCATCCAACTTCTTCTTTTTTTTCCTTTTTTTGAAAAGTACTATCAACACCCAAATTTGAGGCATGAATGTGAATAAATTAATATGAATAAAAGGAAAACATTTGTACATTATAACAATTTCTGTAAATTTACATTAGTCATGGTTTGGAACCTGATTTGGAATATATTAGCAAGAGGATTATAGTGTCTTATGAATAAGGACTATCCTAACCATAAATATATAATCCCATCTGATGGAAGATTTGAAGCATTCTTATGCATTCAGCTGAGATTGGTGAAAGTTTGGTTGCATTTCAATTTTCTTAATATCAATCAAAACACGGTGAGATTGGTCAAAGTTTTGCTTGAGGGAACTTGTATTTCAAAATTTGAAAACCAATCCATTTCTGAAAGATCTTAAGCATTTTCACAAAATAATAACAATAAAGAAAATCATGTTTTTTTGCTTTAAAAAAAATTACCTAAAGATTTTGTATGATTCTAAAAGAAACAAATTTCTTCAATAATCAATCAATGCTCCATACTTAATAATATGGTAGTACCTGAATTGTAAGAAAGGTCTCAAGACTATTAGCATTGCACAGAGGAGGCAGGGACCATTTATTTACTTCTGCAAGACCACGCTCTTTATTTCCGTTCCACCTCCATGTATTAAGAATTCTAGAATAAAACAAAATATCAGTATTTTTTTCAAACAAATTGTGTATAAAAAAAAATAAAATTGTTCTATTAGCATAATTAGAAAAAAGATGTTAGAAATGAAAAATAAAGTACTCCTTGTTTTTTAGTAAAGATAAAGTAACTAATTTGAAAATGGCAACAGATGGCTATCTCCGACAATAACAATCCTAATTCTTGGGAAGATCCAAAAGAAATACCCCCCAACACCCCCCCCCCCCCCCCAAAAAAAATCAAAACCATCTAAATTTCAAACATTTCTTCAAAAGTAACCACCACTAATGTAAAAACAGAGAAATGTAAGAAAAAAGAGGTGTTACCTTCAAAATAATAATTCATTGCCACAATTGTTGCCAATATTATAATCTTAAACAAACCAAGACAAAAACCTTAAGATTAACAACTTTTGTGGACTCATAGCAAACTCGTAGACAACTATAATCAAACACATTGTAGGCAATCTATTAAGTGACTTAACAACATCAAGATGTAATATATACAAATATATACAAATAACAAATAAAACTGAAATTTAGCTCCACAAATTGAACCAAATTTGATTACCAAATAGAGAAGCAGATGTTCAGGACCAAAGTAATTGCAAAAGTATTTTAAAAACATAGCCAAGTTTGGGACAAAGACTTTGGAATACCTTGGTGTCATTGTCATTGTTGTTACTGTTGATGCTTGGATAGGTTATGGCTATGGCCCATGACCCATTGTAGTATCTAGACTCATATTAATCACAAACACAAACAAAAATACCATTTAAAAATCAAACAGATGAACCACAATACAATGGGAAGTCAATTTCCCAAACTTTGGTGAGTAAATTCAAATAAAATTCTAATGACTATCCAATTTTGTCAATATCCTTCTAATTTTACTATTATTTGGTGTCAAGCGTCTCTATAGATTTTAAATGCACACCAATTTCATGCCAAGTATAATTCCAGTTATACTTTAATTGTGTGTTAATTATATTCACATGTTAGTTCATGTATCTAAACTTGGAAACTTTTTTTTTTTTTTTAATTCAAATTTATTATGTTTCTATGTAATACAATGAATGTGCAGTCTATTGAGCATTTATTTATTATGTAAATTCATGTATCTAAAAATAAATGTAAAAACTAGTCCAATTCAGTTTTTAAAATCTTGAGGTTTGTTTGTTGTTCAAGTGCTAGAGTGGAGTTGAAATCATATCATATCATATACTATGCTATATAATAAAAGTTTGGCTTAGAAGTCATGGTTGCACCAAGTGACTACACCAAATTACTATACCAAATTACAGTGATTATTTTAGATAAAAACAATAAATCATTCATTCTTATATCACTTTTTTGCAACAATTTTAAGATATAAAAAAAGTTAATAATTAATATCAACTTTTTTTCTCACTTTTTTTTTATTTTTTTATTCTATCTTATGTTCACTTTGCCACCTATACTGCTTTAAAATACTTCAAAAAAATAAAAAATAAAAACTTATTTGTTCTAATTAACCTAATTACTGCTCAAGAAGTACTCTAAATGATCATATTTTTATAATTGTCTAAATTCTAGATGATGTTATTATTTTTTATTTTTCTAATAATCTTAATGTTCCAATATAATGGTTGTTATAGAATGAGGACACTATCACAACTTTTATCGACAAATGAGAGAGATATGCTCAAAAATGGTGATAGTGATCTAATTAATATAGTTCAATATCACTGCGTACCATTGGTGTGACAGTCACTCTACAAGTATAAGTGCTTATTGGGTGTGGGGAGGCAAGGGCCGGAGTTCAAGTCTCCAGGAGGGAGTTTCACATACATATACACTTAGATTAAATTAGAGTAGAAATTCTATCTTGTATAAAAAAAAAATTTAATATAGTCCAATAATCATAGCCCTACCTCAGTCAAATAAATATCCCATATAGATAATTATAATAATTATTTATTCCTATAAAGATTATTCAAGTTAGCCGTATACCTAATCTAGGAGAACAATTTAATGGCTTCCAAAAGATTTTTGAGAAAGTAAAAACTTCTTGAATGAATGGTCATCCATTGTTCCACCGTAAACCTAAATGATCATACCGCCCACGTTCACCCACGTACATTTCCCTAATATATTTTCTCATACCTTCTTGATCTTTATTTTCTATCACTATTTTCATAATTTCTTCAATTATTTTTTGTGCTTTACAAAGAAAGTTACGCACGAATCAGTGGTGGTTCCAGTTTTTATTTTTTTTATTTTTTATTTTAGGATGGTCATTAAGAAACTTAAATCATACAAAATCTTATATATGTATATATATATATATAAAACTTCATATATTAACAAAAACACACACACGCAAATACATAAGGTCTTACAATTTTCTTTTACGAATTTTCTTATTTTAAAATTATTGAATGATAGTCTCATTATCAATATTGCAAGCTATATCTCTTTTAAAATTTTAGTTAAATAAAATTATTCTTGGGCTTTTTCTTATGGTTAAATGGACCAAAGTTTAAGGACAAAGTTTGACTACAATTTTAGTTGTAACCTAAGGCTTCAACTTTCACCAAAAAAATTAACATTGTGACGCATTTTAAAAATCTAACCGTTGAATTGCATGTTCTTTATGTTCTTAAAATACATGTCAAATTTCATGCTAATTGAATATTATTTACTATTCGATCCATAAACTTATATTATATGTATAATTTTAGACCGCAAAAACTCAAAATTTATACATTTGATTGATAACAAAACTATTGATCTTTGATCTTCTTGAAATTCTACAAGTATGGAGGATATAAGAAAAAAAATGTAATTAAGTGGTGAATTTGTCAAAATTCACATCTAATAAAAAAATATCGAGTGAAGTTTTTGTTTTAATCTACAACTAAGTTTGTTGCCATATTTTGTCCAAAATTTGATTATGTTGGGCCTCAAAAAAATTTTGGCGGCCACAATTTTTTTTTTTAAGGATAAAAAAAATCATAAAATCATAAAATTTTAAAATTTATATATAATTATTATTATTTTCCAAGTCAAGGTGGTCTTGTGACCACTTTGAACTCAATGTAGAGCTGCCCCAGGCATGAATGGACAGAGCTATCTCAAGTCTCAACGCATTTTGGAGCATAAGGGCACAATGAGAAATGAAGAATTAGTAGTTTCTTCCAATATCCTAATAGTGTTGCTTGATAAACACCTTTTTGTAATGACATTAATTTGACATTTGTCTATTTTAAACAACTTTAGTTCAATTAAATTGATATCTTTGTACTAATACCAGGATGATTATTCCAAAATCATAAAATACTAAGCATTTTATTGACATGTTAAATGTTTTTCATGCAAAATATGACCACATTACTACTAATACTTTATGGATTTATTATTGATAAGGTTTGTGGATTTAATATTATTTTTGTGCTTAGTGAGTAAGTGGGGGGTTTTTTTTTTTTAAATAATACTTTTTTTTTTCAAAAATGATTTTGTTAGATTTTAGGCACAACTTAAATACAGTGCATTAGATTTCTCAATTGAATTTATAGACTTAGTTGCATTAATCAATAAAAAAATATAATTTTCTTTTTATTTTTCAAGAACAATTCAATTCAAGATAATACGGGATCTTTAACCGATAGACTCCAAGATGGTTGTTCTTTGTGATAGCATCGCTAATTCCATTTTGAGCATGGTGTGTTTTTTTTTTTTTTTTTAAATAAAATGTGGTACAATTTAAACTTTTTTTGGTATGCATTTGATCTTCTTTTTTGCACGTATTTGTTTCAACATAAAATATTTTGCGACTGCAAAATATTTTTAATAAAACAACTTGCTTTCTGGTGTCTAATTAATTGTGTTTCTGAAAATACTCAAAAAAAAAAAAAAAATTGCAGACGTTTGACTTGTATGGAAAATAAAAATGTTCAAGAACAAAAAATTCACCAACCAATAGTATAATCTCACAAAATCTACACAAATTCACAATACCAACAAATCCATAATACCAACAAATCCATATAATACCATTTGTAACCTTCTAAGCAGGATTTACGAGTTGCAACCAATAACGTCGAACCAAGGCTGCTGCGCAGTTGTACTTCGTTGATTGCCACTAGTAGGGCTGGGATTTTACTTGAGCGGGGCAAAATTTACATTTGACACAAACATTTATGCATAGCAGACGGACATAGACATAGTACTTGAGACCAATTCTAAAAGAACATGTTATTTACATGGATGCTAAGCCATATTTGAATGCGAGAAAATCTCTGATAAAAAATTTTATTCATTATATTATGTTTATTTATTAAGATTTCTTCATACATGAATAATCTGTTTTTTTCCAGTTTTATTCATAATTCTACTTACTAATTGAAATTAAAGGTTTTTAGTTTTAGATAGACATCATGTACAATTTACTTAATTTTTTGTGATTTTGGTATAGCTATAAGTCTTTTTATTTTAGCTTACATGCCAACTTATTTTTATCTCTAACAAATTTATAATTTTTTAAAGCCTCACTTTTTTTTCTAAATAGATTGTACTTTGGTAGAATAAGTTTATTTTTAAACAAAATAGCTCAATGGGAAAAAACTTGTCCCAAATTAAGCACTCTATAAAACATATACGTACCTAATCTTTAGAGCTTAAATTATTTTGGCAAAACCTTTACTTCTTTGTTTTTTATCCTACTATTGTTTCCCTTTTATAGGTATCGAATATTCAAAGACATTGAAAAAATAAGAATATTTTTTTAATTGTTTTTATTGAAGTTTGACATATAAAAGAGAATAGTTTATTAGTTTTAATTATTTATTTATTAGTAGATTAACATACCACAACCAAAACTGCAAATTTATTAGTTATATCACTAGGAAATAAATAAAAAATCAAAATAATATTATATTATTATATGAATTTAATATAACAATAGAATTAAATTTTTTGGCCGGGGTGCATGAGAGAGAAATGCCCCCCCATCCCATCCCTATCTTCGTCCTTCGTTGCAACCCTCTACACCTCAGAGGGTATCTCATGAGACTTTCATCTCTTAGTATGTGAGACTAAACCCGTGTAGGGTACACATATTATGAGAGAGAGGTCGAATGACAACGTTTTATAAGATACTTTTTCATATATTATGGTTTAAGCTAATAATATAGTAGCTCATGGTGTATCTCCCTCTTCCCTAGCTCACAAGACTGGTTTTTTTTTTTTTTTTTAAATTAATAATTTAATAGTCTATATATATGGTGAAGATGAGAGAAATTCAAATTAGAATTCCAAATTAGAGTTTCAATTTTGCCTCATGTTTCCTAAATTATTTATTCTTAAAGAGTTTTATTTTTTAATTTTAGAATCAAATGTGGGACCACATCATAAATATTCATCCAAGTAAGTTATTAAGTACAAAAATCAAAGAGTTTAGATTAATAAATGAATCGTAAAAAAAAAATGGTACTTCAAATGGACAATTTACATTTTATACCTAATAATATCTTTAAATTTTTTTTAAAGAGTTAACAAAATATAAAAATGACTATCAATAGTATTTAAATTATATATATGAATTATATTATGCATTTTATTGTATATCTTTAAGTGTATCTATGCATATGCATGAGATTACAAGTTAGTTACAATAATGAGTAATGGAAGATTTGAAATTTTTTTATCCTTATAAAGGAGAGTAGGTAATATTGTTGAGTTACAATACTCTTTGAATGTGACCATGAGGACTATATTTTTGCTATTATGTGTGAACGAATCACTTGGAATAGTGGAGATAGTATATCATGTTTCGGGTGTATATAACATCTCTCTCACAACAGCTGGGTCCCACACAGTTGTGGGACCCAATTGCTGTGAGAGAGATGACATATACACCCGAAACATAATATAATTTTTCAGAATAGTGATCATCTTTATTTTGACGTGGAAGTATGTGCAATCCAATAGCTTTTGCCACATGGATCTCGAACTCAACAATGTTGAATTAAAAATTTATTATTTTGTATAACAGTTGTATATAACGTCTCTCTCCCTTATAGGTGCCCCCCACAAACGTAAGATTCACCTCCAAATAAGAGGAAGGTTATACGCAACTATCATACAAAATACCATTTAGACTTATTGTGGCGTTAGATTTGAATACTAAGATATGTAATCTTGTTTCATATGTTTTTTTACTAGTTTATAAAATTTCCATATTTAACTCCAAAAAAAAAAAAAAAAAAATCCTCTAGTTTTGATATGAGCAATTAGATTCCGGTTGACTCCTCTTTATTTAATTCTAGAGATTGACAAAGGAAACATCCTAGATAGGATACATGCACATTGGGCAACAACATAAAGGGCGCTCGTATAAAAGCTTTGCCAAAGCAAGAAAAAAAAAATCTATATATATATATATATATATATGGATCAGTCAGTGAATCAATACCTGAACATTGTCGTTTCTCAAAAAAAAAATACCTGAACATTGTCTACTTGACTAAAACAGTTTTTAAACATTTAATGAACTAATTTATTTGGAGCAATTAATCTTGACTCGTTTTCGACACATGTACTCAACATTTCTCATCCATGTTAACAATATTCTATTTCGAGATTCAAATGCTGTAATTTTCATGAAGAAAGAGAAAAGAAAAAAGAAAAAAAAAAAACAATAGCATTAGTTTATCTTTGTTTTAGTTTTGTTTCTCCAAAAAAAAAAAAAAAATCTTTGTTTTAGTTCAATCCGTCAATTTTATTTTCAATTATCAATTAAGATATAACTTTTTAGAATTTTCTCAGTATCAGCTTATATTTAATTTTAGATTTTTTTTTCTTCGTACTATTTTATTTTTATATACCTTAGTTTTTTTTTTTTTTTTTTTTTTTTAACTTTACCATGCAAACATCTACTTTTACATAGTCAATTAATTAATTAATTAATTAATTTTTTTTTTCTAGTAGTTCTGTGAACGTTATCTAATTCTCTAATAGAGAGTAGAATTTGGATTAAAATCCATGTTCCAACTTATTGTAAGGAAAAAGAAAAAGAAAAAAAAAAAAAGAGAGTCCAAAGATTCTTTTTGAAGACATATTTATGTGTCTCTTACCATATTTTTTTAATGAAGGCAAGTAGGCAACAACTTGTAAATGATTCTTCATTCTTATTAAGTTGATATACTAGTGAAAGAAACAACGTATACGTATTTCTTTTTTTGTTGCAATATAGGTTTATTTTCTTATTTTTGTTTTATTTTTAAATGAATCCGTTGCAATATTGTAGGTTGTAAAATAATAATCTTCCTCCTACAAACTATGAAAAATCAAAACTATATATATATATATGTAAATATAAAATTCACTTGTCAAAGGATGGAAAAGTAGTGTCATCCACAATGATCTGATCGAGGTCCTCCTTTCAATACCCAAAAAGGCAGTTGTTGGACAAACAGCAATGGCCTTTTGACAATTCCCTTAAATCATCCGCAGATTCTGAAACTTTCTGTGGACAAACGCACATTGTTTTTCGTAACAAAGGGAAACATGTCCCTGGTTTTGTTAATTTCTTTACTATATATAAAACCATGCACTCGACTCCTGGCCTAGGCGTTTTTGAGTTTTGACTATGTCCTACTTTTGTTTTTGCTAATGATGCGAAATAGAATGTGTAGTAGAGTAAGACCTCATTTTACCGTACGCAAACCTTTACTGGCTTTACATATGTTTATGTTAACGTTGTTGTGTGATTGTGAGTGATTAAATAATGAGTGAAAATACGAAAGAGAAAGAATACAAAGGATTACGGTGAAAAGATCTTAACAGCTACACATTATCTATTATGACAATGAACTTAATTTAAGATTTATATATTAGAAAATACATGACTAATTCTCGATTAACTATATATTAACTCAATATTATGTTGCATATTCTACAAATACATATATAGGCCTACAATTCAATTGGGCCACTTGGGCCATAATATATCTAACACTCCTCCTCAAACTAAAGGTAAAAAGCATGAGTTTAGAAGGTCGAACTTGAATGTAAAAGTTGACTAGTTAATTGATCAGCATAAGGGTCACATCGGCTACACTGTCATCTTCATGCAACATGGGGCATTAGAAATATTTTGGTGGAACAACAAAACTTGTGACCCGGGTTGATGGCAGGCGCAGTGATTTTTTGTTTTGGTTGAATTATATATAGTGGCTTATGGCTTTGACAGAAGACAAACAAAATTTGAGAGCCAAGATCAAATTTTGGCTTTGATAACATGTTAAAGTTGTTGTGTGATTATGAGTAATTGAATGATGAGATGAAACATAAAAGAGAGGAGCAAACATGAATATATAACTAAGTCCTAAACTAATTATATATTAATTCAAAATTAAGTTGCTTGTTTTACAAGTGCATGCCTACAATTTGTTTAGGTTACTTGGGCCATAATATATTTAACAACGAATATAACATATTATTTGAATTTATAGGGAAGAACTCTAAAATTTATTAAATTGTCTAAAATTTTGTTATATATAATACACTTCAATTTCTTTTTTCTTTTTCTTTTTTTTTGGTTTAGGGACCAGTTTATACTTTATAGGCTCCAAAAAAAACTATAATACCACTGTACAAATTATTACTTCAATGCTGTTCCTCTTCCTTTTAGCTTTACACCTTAAAAAAAACGAAAAAAAAGAAAAGAGGAATACATCATACAACAATTCCCTACCTCGTTCTCCAAAAGACCACTTCATTGTTTTCCAAAAATTCCAGCTTCCTCTCATCCTAATTTCCTTTTGGGGTCTTTTGGGTCAATGGGCTTCCATAATCTCTTGTCATTTCACTCTAATTCCAGAGACAACATTAACAATTAATCTACCCAAAAAACCCGGCATGCATGGCAATATGGCATCTACCAAATATTTAATGTGTGAAAGAAACTAGTTTTTTTTCTTGTTAAGAGATTGTTATGAGGTATATGTTTCAATTCCGCAGAAAATTCAGGGGTGATTTTCTTGTTATGATATGTTTATGTTAATTCCAAAATAATTTTGGCAATGACATTAGGATTTACCGTGGGTGCACATTTTGCAGATGTAACCGGAAATGAAATGCTGCATAATCTTGATGGTTATAAATTATAATTGTTAGTTTGAATTGCATGGTTAATGAATTTTATCTTCTTATCCGTCTGTCCAATAATTTTAAATAAAATTGAAAGAGAGAAGAATGCCTTTCACATTGAACGAAAAATCACATTTGGCAATTGGCACCACCCAGATGTTGAGACTTGAGTTAAACAAGCAGCATTCTTAAACCGATATAGTCAGTCTCTCACACACATTCAAAGTTTATTTTTTAAACAAACAGTGTAGAGTATATATAATTGTACCTAGAAATAGAAGTGAAATTTTAGAAAGTTGTAATTAGTGGCGGAGCCACTTGAGGACCGGGGGGGCCGGGCCTTGGCCCCCTCCCAAATTTTTGAAAAAAATTAAATTTTGTTTTTTGAAAATATCTTAAATAATTTGAAAATTTTTAAATAATCTTATCATTTTGGCCTTCATACCTGATAATATACATATTTAAGAAAATCAAAAAATAAACATAATTTTCATTTAAATGAAATACAATCCATAAATACATATGTCCACAAATTATAATAATTAAACCTTCAATATCTTTAAAATGAACACACAGATATTTTAACAATTTCCTCAACAAATAAAAGAGAAAAAAATTCTAATCTTCATTCCAACACATCTATGTCTTACTTGTATCACAACAGTAAAAAATTGAGGAGTCAGAAGTTTTGTTGATGTGCTGCACCACCAAATTCCCCACACAGTTGCTCTCTCTCTCTCTCTCTCTCTCTCTCTCTCCGTTGGCGACTTGGTGTTTGCCTTCTTTTTTCAGCTCTTTCCTTTTCCGTGGGCCCCTCATCCCTTGACTATACAGTGCTCTGTGCCCCTAGCTAACCAACTAACCCCTTGTTTTTAACTCTTTCCCAGTACTTTGCATTTGCTTTCTTTTGATTTTTTTACTTTACTTTTCATTTGCTTTCTTTTTTATATTCCTTATAATATATTATTTATTATTATAATAATCAATATATTATATACCGAATGGCATTATAAATTATAAATGTACTTATAAATCATAAATGTACTTGATTAAAATATACCGTATATACTACTATATTAACATTTCATAGTTGATTAAAGATATTAAATCGTTATGTCAATCTTGTCTCATGATTGTTTACATTTCACACACACACACACAAAATTACATATGACCCGCCAAAGATAAATTCCTGACTCTGCCACTATAATTAAAAGAAAAACTGTAGGCACATTTGGTATTATTGCAGTTGCACACCTCTGCAATACCCTCTAATTAAAGTTCATAAATCATGCCCACTTTTAGCATTTGCTTGTGAAGAATGTCAAACACTTCATTACTCTGTCTCAAATTTCTCGTCAAGAAATTATAAACATAATCTATGAGGATTCTCTTGCCTATACTAGCTCCTTTGCTAGCAACTACTTCACCCTCACCAATTAAGTGAACAACTCCTGAGTTCCAAGCCTTGTCCACTTCCCTAATCTCTCTCTTCACAACCTCTTGTCCCTTAACTTCTTCAACTTCCTTAACATCCTCATTGTCAATTAGTGCCTCTTCTTCTTTGATTTCCTCTACTTGTTTCATCTCATCATTCACTTCTCCATCCTCCTCACCATTATTGAGCATTCTTTGAGACAACCAAAAGTCATCACTAATGAACTCTTTCAATCTTTCTACCAAAATCTTCTCAAAGGGCTCCTGCTCATTCCGCACATCTGTGTATCCATATCTCACAACACACCGGAACACGTTGAGATCTTTAGGCTCTATTCGACGAAAAAGGAAACGCTCTTCAACAGGAACCTTGCTTATCGGTAATGTCTTGATGGAGACGAAAACAAAGACTGAGTGCAACGCAGGCACATTTGCTGCATAGTGTTTGAAGATTGGTGGGATGCCATGAACAAGTTCTGAGTAGAACAAGGCAAGCCTTGGTATACGATAAAACTTTGTGTCATCAAGTATTTCCTTTAACTTGTTGGAAGAAACTTTGTGCTCAAGCTCATAATAGTACTTCCCTTGGAACAAATTGTTCCAAACAAACATTATAGTGATTAGAACTGCTGCAAAGACTAGAGAAAGATATCCTCCTTGGTCAAATTTGTAAAGAACCGAAGTTAAAAAGAGAAGCTCTAATGCGCCAATGATAACAATGTAGGAAATGGCAAAAATCATGTGGATTTTCCATATCATGATCATGATTAGAACTAGGAAGGATGATGTGAGGGTCATTACGAAAACCACTGCTATCCCTGCACGCGGTAAACAACTCATCAATTGATACTCATATCTCACAGATTGAATTTAAAATAAAAATCCTCAATCTCACTCTTAGTATTTCATTTTTATGCTCCATCAAATGTAGTATGTTATGTTTCTTTAAAAAAAAAAACCTCGAGTGATTTATAAGGGAAAGAAAGAAAGTATGGTAGGCTATAATTGATGGAATATAATGTCAAACACAAAAGGTGTGACGAAAGAATTTTTATTCTTTCAAACTCTTGAATTTCAGCATTCAAAAGAATAAATATATAAATAAGTGACTAGCTTGCATATTATTGTACATAATACAAAAAAACATGGATGCATAGTTTAGATATAGTTAAAAGGAAAATGTGAGAAAATAAATTACCGTAGGCATTGCCAATCTTAGCCGTGGTCCTGAAACCCAAAGTAACTCCTACGCAAGCCAGCATAAGAAGGTAATTGATTTCTGGTATATAAACCTGTCCTTCATACTTTGCTGATGTATGTACTATTTTCACACGAGGGAAACACCCTAGAGAGAGGGATTGTTGGATTATAGAGAAAGTCACTGAAATCATTGCTTGACTTGCTATGATTGCCGCCAATACATAGCTTCTGCATCATATTCAACCGCTTGAACAAATTATACTCTTATCACACACCAAAACAAAAAAGAGAGAGTAACATAAAAAATGCATTGCTGTACTTGGTATAGAGCTGTAAAAGACACTTCCAACGAGTTCATTATTCTTGCGAAGAAAAGCGGCTTGTCCCGTGTATGCTAGAACGATAGCGGTAGGTTAGGCAACACATGCTTATTTGTATGGACCGAACAATGAAGTGGCCTAGATCAGCAAATAAAGCCTCACAACCTGCATATTTTACAAGTAATAATACTTCATGAACATGCTTAATGTCCAGGTAATCCAAAACAGTAAGATAAAGGGTATTCGTATCTAATATATATGTGAAAGAAATTGCAACCTTTAGTGCAGAGGACAACGCCACCAAGAGAAATCCACGCTTCTTTTTTGTTCCTCCGAAAATATTCTATAATGTACATTGGATTTACGGCTTTGACAACACTTGGATCAAATTTGAAGATATTGTAGATGCCAATGCCAAAAATGAGTACAAACCAAACGCAAAGTATGGGGGAAAATGTATAACCCAGTTTATCAGTTCCAAATCTTTGAATCAGGAATATGAGGATCAAGATGGCTACTGAAATCCAAACGATCAAATCTGTATATATATACATACATACATACATATATGAAAAGAAAAAAAATTTAATCATTTTACCATTATTTTAACACTAATAAAAGATAGAATTTGATAATAATAGTTCCACCTGAGGTTGTATTGACTGTATTACAGATAATCTAAATTGACTAATCAGAACTCGGATTCTTGTTTGTAGGAGCTCTATATTGATAGAATGTTGAATGGCTACTTACCGTCTGTGATTTTAGATGTAGCTTCCTGGAGTCCTCCCACAGCTGACAAAACTGTCATCACATAAATGGAACAGGGAAGACTTGTTAATTTTTTTCTTTATTAATTCCGAAGTCAAATACATAATGAGAGAACAAAGAGACAAACACTAATCGATGTATGAACTAGTAATGGAAGAACAGATACACCACATGCATGGCTTTGCAAGCACTATCTTAACAAATAAAAAGTGAATAGTAAACCTGAGACACAAGGAGTGAGAACACCATCTCCTATCACCATGGAAGTTCCAAGCGTTGTGGCAAACAGTAGCAAAGACTTAGCAAAATTGCTCTTCTCTAGCTTAGACATGAGCCACGAAGCCCTTTTCTGACGGCGGTTTGGCAACTGAAGCCGGTAATTTGAGACGTCTTGATCCTCAACTTGTTGATTTGGGATCAAACTCACCTTGGCATACCGGCATATTAGAGAGTACAAGGCAAATGTCCCACCTGAAAAGGAAAAAAAAAAAAAAGAAAGAAAGAAGCTTTCTATTATGTTCCAAGTGTTAGTAGACGTATATTATAGCTCAACCTTAATATTCAGAAATCAAAATGACACTTTGTAAAAATTTTGAAGTACGAGAAATATAGCTTAACCTTAATATTGTAATACTCTCCTTGCTACCATTTTGTATAGTGAACAACGACTTAGTTCATAAGAGGTTAGTTCAAATTACACTCAGATCTAATCACATGTACAGATAAAAATTGATGTTAGACACAGCCATATCATTATCTAATTAATAACACAACCTAGCTTCATTGTCACTTAACGTGAGATACAAAATGACATTAAGCATGTAATTCATTGTCATTGTATGTTTTTCTTTACGAGGAGAATAATGCTTGGAATGCCCTCACATTTATTGTTGTACCTATTAAATTATCTCTCAAAAAAATAAACTAATAACGAATAAGACTTACCAAATGCTCATTTCAAACAAAACATCCTCATTATTATATACTTAATAATATAAAGCATGATTTAATATTTGTTTCTATTTGATCAAAATGAATGAGGAAAAATTCATGAGCATTTATATATAGTTAGGACCAAGGTTATCATGATTGAGATCCTACACAGATCAGTGAGAGGGTTCGTATAATTATAACTCATAATATATATTAAAGAAACATTAAAAAAAAAAAGTAATTTTTGGCACAAATTAGTGAAATTACTCATAATAAAAAGAAAAGTACCAAATTATAAATAAATAAACAAAGTTCAAAAAGTTTACAAGTTGCAACTCATAAATTTTAGGTTCTAAGTTAAACAACTCAAAGTATACATAACGTCTCACATAAACTACTCAAAGCAAATAACAATGTCAATACCTAATGTATCACATAAATAACACAAAGCAAATAACAATGTTTCAAACAACACCACAAACACACTCAATCATCAAGACCAAAGTTTTAGTTATCATGGATGGGTTCCTCAAAGTACGGTTGATCATTATAAGAAACATTCACGTTATTGTTAGTAGATTTTTTTTTTTTTTTTAAATCACCTTCATTGTCAATGGTCTCTCTTACTATCAGATTTTTCAGCTTCTCGTACTCACCTTCTACTCTCTAGTAGTCTGTTCTCTTCTCTTCTCTTTTGTCTTCTTTGATTTGGTTTATTAGGTTAAGGTGATGATTGACGACTAACACAAGCCTTAAAGTTTTATTTTTTGCTTTTTTTTTTAATGTTTTTTTAATCAATTCAAGCTAGGGCCACTGAGCTTATCTGGTTATTACATTATTTTTTTTATTAGTTTGGGGTTTTTGGGCTACATTTGGAGGGCCGAAATAAGCAAAAAAAAATTTTGAATTTTCCTTTATACACTACAAGAATTTTGGTCTTTAGCGACGGCATGTAGTCATCACTAATGCTTTAAATATCGTCGCTAATTATATTGGCAACGAAAAATGTCGTCACTAACTTTCGTTAAACGAAAGTGGTAACAAAAAAGTTTTTTAGTGATGATATTAATGTCGTCGCAAATACAATACTATTAACGACTACAAAGTCATCGCTAATACTGACAATTGTCGTCATAAATAACTCGAGACCCCAAGACGAAATGTTGTCGCTACTAGCTCATTAGTAGTGACTAATTTTTTTGTTGTCGCTAGTAGATTATTATTAACGACAACATTTTTATTGTCGCTAATATGTCATTACTAGCGACGACGCTTGCTGTCGTCACAAATAATGATATATAAGTGACCACAAACATGTCATCACTAAAAATTGCATATTAGCGATGATATTGTTTGTCGTCACTAATGATATGATAAAATATTAGCGATGACATTGTCGTTGCAAATAATATTTTACATTTTTTTTTTCTTTAAAATTTACATTCTGAATTTTACATGGGTACCTGTTGGGAAATAATAAAGCACAATCCTATGCACATAAAAAAATTTCAATCACAAATACTCATATAAGCATAACAATTGCTCAATCAATAACTACTAATAAGGGAAAATAATACCCAACTTCAATATCATATACATAATAAAAACTCCAATCTATTCACTCAAATACTAATCAAATGATAACGAATTCCTCATGAAGATATGCAACCAAGCTGAAACTTGTTGCAATGAACAAAACACAAAACAAGAGCCAACAAGGAACAAGACAAAGAAGAAAAAGAAAAGAAAAGTAACCACTAAAATTCCATATCCAATTTTCTCAGTATTTCCAAACTAGTTTCCTTTTAAAAAGTACTCCATAACTCAAATTAAATTAAGACCCTTTTTACAATTCACCAATCAGTTACACCCAAAACACACAAAAACTCCAAAAATCATTCAAAACCCATGAAACTCTAAGACACAGAGACCCACAACTGAACCATGAAACAGTTGCTAATTTTCAAAGATACCCACAACCGGTTTACCAAAATTAAGGAATACCCAGAAGGTAAAATGAAGAGAGATCATCAAAAGTACCTCAATTTAACACAACCAGGAAAGATGTGAACTTTGACACTCCCTAAAGTTGAAGTGTCAGACTTTGAGTTTAGTTTCTTCTTCTATAAAAAATAAAAATAAAAACTTTGTTTCTTTCACATAGTGTCTGGTAAACGCCTTGGACTTACAAGTTGAACAAAAGAGTGAGATCGTGCTCTTTTCTGATCACGTTTGTGCCTTCAAGGCGAACCACCACTGGTATTTTCAGCATAACCTTCAAAACAAAACCCAGCAGAAGTTAACTCTTCAACAAATGGCTTGGAGGCAATAAAGTCATTAAATTAAACTGAAGGTGAAAGAAAGTAACAATTTAAAATGTTATGATAGTTCAATTATCACAAAGAGTCTTTTCCATCATTCCTTTTTCCATTTAATTTTTCATTAAAAGATGTAAAAAATGTTCATCTGTTTTCTTAAACTCTCAATCTGCAATCACACCCACAAAGCTATAAGAAAAGTTGCTAGAGTTTTCTTAAACTCTCAATCTCTATATGAATTTGGTTGGTTATCTAAGGCCTTAAGAAATAGAAGAACTATTAAAGGAAAAAGGACTTGAAAATTAAAAAGAAGACTCATGGGCTTGGTACAGCCAATTAATTCTCATTTTAGTAAATCTTGAATTTGCCAAATTATGCATCTTGCTAAGACTCATCAATGACGAAAAAAAGCTTTTGAATGGTGCCAATAAAATTTTAGATTTATACGGAATAATTTACAATAACATTGAATTATAGAAGTAAACACAAAAGGAGGGAAAAGAAAGGGAGACTACTCACAGCCTTTGAAGACCAGGAGACTTGAAACCGAAATGTTGGAGGACTTTGACACTTCACCAGCCAAATTGTTCAGCTCCACAACCGCAGCAAAAACTAGTTCTTTTGCTTAAAAAGCCTCTTCAGCCAATTTTTTATTCTACACACATAACCCACTATTCTCCTCTGAAAGCTAAACATGTTCCAAATTAAGTTTCTCATTCTCAATCTCCTATCCAAACAAACAAATACAACAATGAGTTCCAAAAGTGCAGGCACTTGTCAAAATGTAGAATGACACATAAACAATGTGCTTTAATACCAGACAACTGTGTAGTATATTTTGTAGATGAATTAGGAAGTTTCATAGTATGAGTGGGTCAAGCAGCTGAATCTTCTACAAGGATCACATGCTAGCCATTTGTGAATTAGATTTTGCCAGGTGGATTGCCATGATGTAGAAGACAAGGTGTTATTTGTATGTTATAAACAGGAGTCTTAAATTGGGCTAAAAAAGAGGAACTCATGATAAGGACAATCAGGTCGCTGCCATAATAATCCGACTTTAATAAACCATAATTCCACACATCACAAATTTTCAATCACAAATACTCGTATAAGCATAACAACTACTCAATCAATAACTACTAATAAGGAAAAATAATACACAAGTTCTATATCATATACATAATTTAAATTCAAATCTACTCTCTCAAATAATAATAAAATAATAACAAATTCCTCAAGAAGATATACAACCAAGTTTGCAATGAAAAGTATCTCCCCTCAACATCATCAGTAGCCCAAGGCATGCGACATTTTAACCTGAAATAAAAAAAATAAACCAATGCAAAGGTGAACTAAAGTAGATGACAAAAATGTGTACAAAATAGTTTTAACATCCAAGTAAAACTTTAACATTTTTATTTTTGAAAAATACCATAGCTGAGAAGATATGAAAGCTTTATGTATTTAACAAAACTTAACCTGCATCAAAACTCAATTTAATCTTCATCCCCAAGATCTCCAATAGATTCATCATTGCTAGATAAATCGTTTTCTTGATCTGAGCTTGAAACATCGTCATGACTATATGTTTCTTCTTCATTGTTGGAATTTGTATCCCATTCCTCATTAGACAAGTCATCATTGATGAACATACTTTCATTAAGTTGCACATATACATCATCAATAGGTATTAAGTCCCCTAAATCTATTGCTTGCACACCATCTCTATGTAACAAAGTTGAGTCTTCATCATTTTCTTGTTGAACTGTTGCATTAACCCCAATACATTCACTTTCTTGGTATACCGCATCACCATTATCTTCTTCATTTTCTTCATGCACTTTCTCTGTGCCTGTGGGAATATCATACATGTTTCTATGCGTCATATGTTGCACCACTCGCCAACTATTGCCCAATTTGGTATCATTCAAGTAAAAAACTTGTGAAGCTTGGCATGCTAAGATAAATGGGTCAGAATGATACCATGTACGAGATGTATTCACACTTGTACAATGCTCATCCATATGCATTCCTGTTCCATCCCTAGTGTCCCACCAATCACACTCAAATAAATACACATGATTATTGCCCAAGTAGGTTTGCTCCAAAACATTCCTCAACTCACCATAGTAGTCAGTTTTTGTTCCACCATCTTCACCTGAAACAAAGACACCGCTATTTTGAGTATGACGAGTATGTTCACGATCTTTTGTGTGGAACCTAACACCATTCACAATGCAACCTTGGTAAATTGCAACTAGAGCATCAGATCCGCATGCAAGACTATATAATTCTTTTGACACATTTGTCACATTACTCCCACATATACGATTTTTGAACCAATTTTCGAATTCAACTTCATGCTTATGATCAATGTCAATGATGCCTTCTCCTTGAATCACCAAATAATGCTCACTACATTATAAATACGTAAAAACACTTCATTTTATTTTCAAGTAACATGAAAATTTTCTTTAAAAAAAATCAATGGATCTTCAGATAACGCTTACTACATAATAAAAACATATAAGCACTTCATTTTATTGCTAAGTAACATGTAACTTGAAAAAAAAAATTCAATGAAACACTTACTTTTTGTACGAATCAATTTCTGAGCAATTGCTAAGCACATACCATTGAGCCTGTGTGAGATGCGTATCATCAAGTCTTACATATTTTGCTGCTCCTAAAGGACGTAATGGTTGTGAAAAAATAGACAAGCCTACATCCCTTTCCCCTTGGCACCTATCGCTAATCCACTCCTCACAACTCCAAACTGTCTCAATCTCACGAAGATACATGGATCAGAATGTCAAACATTCAATAGATAAATATCCTTCAACAATTGACCCTTCTAGACATGCTCTATTTCGTACAAACCGCTTTAATTTACCAAGAAACCTTTCAATTGGATACATCCAGCGAAATTGAACAGGGACTGCAAACTCTACCTCTCGAGGTAAATGAAAAGATAGATGTATCATTATATTGAAAAAAGTGGGTGGAAATATCATTTCCATTTTACATAAAATCACAACAATGTCTTCCTTCATTTGATTTAAGACATCTAACTTCAATATTCGTGAACACAAGTCCTTAAAAAATAAACACAATTCAATCAATGTTGTACGTATATTATCATTGAAATATCCACGAATTGCAACAGGAAGTAATCATTGTAAGAGTACATGAAAATCATGGCTTTTCATTCCTAAAATCCTACCCTCATTGGTGTTCACGCATCTACTAATGTTAGATGCATACCCATCAGGAAACTTCACATTTTTCAGCCAATCAAAGAATCTTGTATTCTCAGCTTTTGTCAATGTATACTTTGCTTGTGGCATTTTTGTAGATGTACCAATTTTCTATGAGTGCAATTCTTTACGTATGCCCATATCTTCTAAATCCTTTTGTGCATTAGAAGTGTCTTTATTTTTCCCTTTTCTACTATCATACATCAGTGTACCTAAGACACTGTCACATATATTCTTCTCAATATGCATGACATCTAAGTTATGTCTTAGTTTCAATGTTGACCAGTAAGGTAACTCAAAAAAAATACTTTTCTTTTTCCAATTCAACTCGATCTTCGTGCGCTTTCTTTTTCTTGTAGCTTCATCATTTCCAAATTGCACTTCTGGAATATTCATTAGTTGTTGTAACAGTTGATCTCCTAATAATTCAATAGGGGCTATCCTATGCTCTTCAGTTCCATCAAAAAATTCTTTTTTTTTTGGCGCCAATTATGCTCTAGAGGTAAGAATCAACGATGACCCATGTAACACAATTTGTGGCTAGACTTCAAATAACTCGACTCTGTATTCTCATTACATATGGGACATGCTAACTTTCCCTTGGTAGACCACCCAAATAAGTTCGCATATGCAAGAAAATCATTTATAGTCCATAATAATGCTACATGCAACTTAAATGAATGTTGTGTTGATGCGTCATACGTCTTGATGCCCTCATTCCATAATTCTTTTAAATCATCCACCAACGGCCGTAAGTACACATCAATTTTGTTTCCAAGTGCCTTACGTCCAGGAATAAGTAAGGACAAAATCATATACGAATCCTTCATACACCTCCATGGACCATGGAGGTAAATTATACGGCATAAGTATTACTGGCCACATGCTATATGATGTACTCATGTTACCAAATAGATTGAACCCATCGCTTGCTAAACCAAGTCGCACATTGCGGGAATCTGCAGCAAACCAAGCATGTTTTTTATCAAACTCTTTCCACACTATTGAATCGACAGGATGTCTAAGGTAATCTCCATCTTCAAGTCGCTTATCTTTGTGCCACCTCATGTCTTTAGCTATATCTTTCGACATAAACAATCGCTGCAACCTTGGTTTAATTGGGAAATACCTTAAGACCTTCCAAGGAATTTTTTTACCTTTACCGTTGTCCTCTTTCCATCTTGAAGTATGACATTTTGGGCATTCTTCTTTATCAGCATGTTCTTTCCAGAAAAGTGTATAGACTTTTTTGCATACATGTATCAACTCATAGCTAAAACCCAAGTCTCACCTAAACTGCTTTGCTTCATAATACGATTTTGGCAATGACTCCCCATCTGGGAGCGCCTGCTTTATCAAGTCAATCATCAAATCAAATGACTTATCACTCCAATTGCAAAGTGTCTTTATATGAAGCAGCTTCATACAAAAAGAGAGTTTAGAAAACTTCTTGCAACCTAGATAAAGCTCACGTTGGGCATCTTCCCACAACTGATCAAAAGGTCTTGCTTTGTAATCATTGTTTGATGGACTTGGAGAAGTGGAGGATTCACCTATATTTGCATCTGGAAATATCCCCCCATAAATGTCATCTAACATTTCTCCAATGTCATCAATGTCCTCTGCTTGTGAATTATCATCATTATGCTCAGCTTGCACATGTTTAAAAAATGGATCTTCTTCCCCATGAAATATCCATTCGTTGTAATTCAAATCAAATCTATTCACAATCAAATGAGTCTCCACCGCGTTTATATGGTGATAGTACCGATTTGTGCATTTACGACATGGACACTTAATCCTACCAACTCGATTCGCATGACCACGTGCCATGTTAATGAACTGCTTAACACCTTCACTATATCGTGTACTAGTTCTATCAATTTCATGCATCCAACTTTTATCCATCTTGATGTCCCTATCATAATTTCAACAAACACATTCTTACTTGAGATGAAGTGGGTTGATGAGTTAAACAAGTTCTCTATTATGATGTCTCTATCATAATTCATAGATGTAAAAGAAGTGAACTACTTACCAAGTATAACTCAATTTTCGTCGGAAATAAAACCAATTAAAAAATATAAATAAAATTGCTTGTTATTGAAACAACTACAATCATAATAGACTATTTTCAGCAATACTCTTGCTTTATAAGTAAAAACTGTTCATATTAATGCATACACTTATGCATCCATGCTCGCATGTATATAACTTGCTTTAAAAAATGTCTGCATGTTTGTATAGATATGATATGCAACTGCAACTCTAGTACAAAAAGATCCAAGCATAGCGGCATAGATGTAGAATTAAAGGGTGCGGCAGGAATCAGGTAATTGAAATGTAACATTGACCAAAAGTATGCAATACTATTGGATCTGATATTATCTTAAACTGTTTTGTTAGGTGTTTTTTATTTTTTTTATTCCCATTTTCCCTGACCCATTTTCCCTCCAAATACAAACAATCCTAACCCCTTTTCCCTCCAAATACAAATAATCCTTTCTCTCAAACATCTCTAAACTGCAGTTAAAATCCAAAAAAATGAAATAAAATAAAATAAAATAAAGACAGAAGCACATACAAAAAAAGAATTTTGATACCCATTTTCCCTCCAAATATAATTTTTGGCCCATCCCTAACCCATTTTCCCTCCAAGTACAAATAATCCTTTCTCTCAAGTATTTCTAAACTGCAGTCAAAAGCAAAATAAATAAATAAATAAATAAATAAATAAAATTAAAAAGACAGAACCCATCTGGGATGCATTGAGGAGGAAGATGAGATAGATTATGTGCAAATCCGCCTCTTGCCCTTGCTGTTTGCACGGCTCTAAGTGGTAAAAATAAATATAAGATAAAAAGAGAAGAGCTTTACAGACTTGAGCAGCAAAAATGAAGAAGAAGATAGGTAGAGAATATAAACTATAATGCTTGAATCTTGAGATTTACAGACTTGAGGAGCAAAGATGAGACGTGAGAACTTAAAACATTCCTTAAGAATATTAACTATAATGCTTCCCAGCTATATATTACTAGCCTATAGCTACTATTTATTTATTTATTTATTTTTTTGGTTAAAGCCTATAGCTACTATTACTAGCCTATATAGTTACTATTTTTTTTTGGAAATTCTTACCTAGTCCTCAAGCTGACCTTGTAGTCCCAGCCAATAAGAACAAAACATGTAGGAAGAAAGTGCTGACATCATTTGAATAGGACAGTTCATCAACAAATGCAGATGTCCCCAACGTTAATTCTCAAAAAAAATAAAAATAAAAAGTCTCCACGCTAGACAACCAGTTAACGTTAACGTTATTAAAAGAATAAAATATAAAAAAGGGTGCTAGCCAGCTGTTTTGCAATTGGGACATAGGACAAAGAGAACCTTTTAGGGTTCTCACTCTTGTGAACAAAAGCCACAAGTCTTACTCCTTAGTGCCGAAAAAATTTAAGTGCACAGTATGACCACAAACAAAGGTTGCTATGAGTGATTTTTTAGCGAGATCAAGTGAAAAGTTCTAGTATAAAGAGACAAAATCTTGTTCACATAACCATGGAAGAACCCAATTTTCAAAGTAATGGAGGTATAATTTATTTTGTCTTGTTGTGTTTTGTTTCATTTTTTTTAAGAATGTATTATGATTTGTTGTGATATGTTTGCTCCTAAATAAAATATATGGAAATGTAATGAGATATGAATTTAATGCTTTTTTTTTTTTTGTGAAAAATTTAATGCTTTGTTGTGATATGTTTGCTCCCAAATAAAACATATAAAAATGTAATATCTAAATATGAATTTTGTCTCTATATAGGAAATGGGTTGTGTAAATGTTCCATTTACAACTATGTTGCAAGGTACTAATGTTATAACGCAACTTAGTCAGGTAAATTGACACAATTGATTATTTATTTGAAATAAAATAAAATATCCATCATTTATGTATTAACATGTGTACAAAGCTTTTTTTTGAAATAATGTTTTCTTATATTTTGATCTTTATAGAATCCAACAACTTATATTCCCTCACAAATAAACTCATTGGTGTATAGTTCCAAGCAATCAAATTCCACACATATGCAAGAGGTAGATTTGAAAATTCTTGTGGTGTGTTTGCATTATCAATTTTATTACTTATTTCTTGTTCCTAAGGATGACTTACTTTGTACAATGAATTTTTTTTTTTTTTTTAAACAAAAGATGGTCAACAATGTAGAACAACAAGGTTGGAGCAATCCAAGAGTCTCTAGATAAGAGAGTTCCAAAGGTATACTTCATTATTGATTATTTTAATTGGGGTTTGGTTTTTAAGTGTGATTGAATCAATATGCTAATATGATTTTTATATGTTTCTAGTGGGAAGACCGAAGATGCCATGCAGCCAAGAACTCTAGGAACTTCACAAATCTAGCACAAATTATTGGCTTGGAGCCAAATTATTTTTGAGGAATACATTTGTTCTCTTTGGATTTATTTTGACTTGTTGCCAAGTGAAAGTTATGTATTAACTATAGTTTTAGTGTTAATGGAGATAGGAGTATGGCTTTGGAGTAGAAAACTGTGATTTGTAGTTTGCATTATTTTTCATTGATTGGTAATACAATTCTCAAAAATGTCCTGGCAATGGCGCATACTACGCACATATGAGAGGTCTAGTCTCTTGTAAATTACAATTCATCCAGTTCAGCATTTAGAATCTTCACAATGTTTGATGGCCTTTATCTCTGTTGCAATTCTCACTTGCTGTTTTGGCCTTTATGTGTTCTTAGCTTTTGTAAGCTTCTGTAAATTATTTTGACAGTTTTTACATTAAAGTTCATGTTGAAATTGGAAACGTATTACCTAGCCATCCACACACACACACACACACACACACACACACACACACACACACACATACACATACAATTTTAAGTTAATCCTTTGTTTTTTTTTCATATGCAAATATTTGTTGACTTTCATATATTGGTATACTTTTTTTCATCTGCCAACTCCACACACACACACACATAACAACTTTAACGCGAAAAACGTTATCGCTACATTTGATTGAGGCTCTTTTGAGTTTATATGTGCTCAGGTTGCCATTTTAGGGTAAGGCTTCCATGAGTTATTTTCAATTAAACATGGTTGTTTTCAAAAAAAAAAAAAAATCATCCAATTTGGACTGCTTTCACTAAGAACAACATGACTTATTCTACAACCTATAGGTGTGTCACAAGCATGGTTGGACAAGAAATAAATTTAAGAAAGAACCATTGGGTCTATGTTGAAGCCATTTAATGACAAAGGTAGAATTCTATTGACCATCCATGATTCTATTAGCAAAACAGAGAAATGATCATTTGTGGCTAATTTTCCATGATCCCTATGCTACAACTAAAGCCAACACAGAAGGCCTCTATTGTTTCCCAAGCTGTTCCCCTGTTCCCACCTACTAAAAACAGAGGGTCATGTGTTTAGGCCGAAAGTTGTGTCATGAACAGCTGGCTAACGCTCCTTCCAAAATCACCTTTAAGCACTTATGATTCCATGAAAATGGTGATTACAACATAAATTTGGCATCAAGTTTTTCCTTCTATTTTCTCTGGAACCAAATAGAGGCTAAGAACTTCATTGATGATTCAGAGCACTATAGACAAAAACGTAAAACAACACTTAATTGAGTAAGAGAGTAACACACTTTTTGAGCCTTTGAAAGGAGAAAAAAATTTGTACAGCAATGGAAACAGTGGTTAATTAAGACATTTACAATTGATTTCACATCCAATTTCTCAGCAATCAAACAGAGGCTAACACAAATAAATAAGTTCAGTAACTTAGAAAGAGAGAGAGAAAGAGATATTAGAGAGTGCGATTTCGTTGTCACCTTTTGAACCTTGTGGATTTTCTTGAACCCGTGCATGTTGATGATCTACAAAATTAAACACAAAACATGAGAGATGAATTTCTAAGTTTTCAATGATAAACAAAAAATGAAAAAAGCTACAAGAAGGTGAAAAAACCAGTGAGACCATGGCTATGTCGGCTGGGAGAGAGTTACAAGAAAGTGATTTTCATTTTTTATGTCGAAGAGGAGAAATGAAATACAAGAAACAAGCAGGTGGATTGAAATTTGAAATTTGAAATTGAGGTGGGCTCGAAAACTTTTGAAACTGGTGAAAGAATTGTTGAAAACAGCTTGCTAACGGGAAAGTTAACGGAAGACCAGCGTCTGCATTTGTTGATGAGCTGTCCTATTCAAATGATGTCAGCACTTTCTTCCTACATGTTTTATTCTTATTGGCTGAGACTACAAGGTCAGCTTGGTGACCTTGTAGTCCGGGACTAGGTAAGAATTTCCCTTTTTTTTCTATTACATAACATGTCAGACCTGAAAATTGGATGCAATGACCAAGGTGGACTATATATAATATAGCCTATATAGCCTATAGCTACTATAAACCATGATGGGACGTCTCAAACTCATTGAATGCAATGACCAAGGTGGACTCTTGAAAGTAAGAGACTCAGATTTTTTTTATTTAAATAGTGGAAGAAGGACTAGATAAGTAAAAACTAGAAGCTAATTAACGTGTCTAAGCGGAGAACTTAAAAAGCTAGGTTAGGAGTTGTGAAAAAACAGTAAAAGTAGGGTGTCAGTTTTTTGGGTTTTATCACCTTCTTTGATTAATTAGTTTTTTTAAAATATATTTAATACTATTTTGCTAACCAAGGCAAAATAATATAAAAAATAAAAAATTATCATTAAAAATTACTACCACAATATTTTCACAATAAATTTTAAGTAATAGATTATTATTAGCAAATATTAGTAAGTAAAAAATCAATTTTTTGTGAAAAATTCAAATTAAAACTAGTAATAATTTTTTACATAATTTGTGGATTCATTTACCATTTCTTTTCAATGTTGTATTGTCTTGTTATTGTTCACTTGTAGACTTTTTTTTTTCCAACCTGACATTGGTTTTATGCTTTTTTATGTGCTTCACCTTACTTAACTTTTTCAGGTTCCAAATTCAGCCTCCTTATTAATTTATTTTAAATAAAATAATTTTATATTTTGCTTTATTTTTTTGTGTGTATACATCTAAGATAAATACAAACTTCACATCTTTTCTCTTTTATTACTTTTAAAAAAAGAAAAAAAAAACTTCAAATACGGTACACCAAAATACATCTAAAAGAAGAAAGAGAAGCCGACAAAAAGTTTTATCAATGAGAAACAAGGGGGATTCGAACACATGAGCAAAGTTAACGCACCTAGGAACTAACCACTATACTATTGCCCAGCATGTTTGTTCTAAATGGAAACTAAATTAATTTATTCTAAATCTAGTATGTATTTCAAGTTTTCAAAGACAATAAAAACACACAATTTTTTTTTATGAGAAGTTCTACGTATAGAAACTAAATTAATTTGTTCCAAACCTAGTATGAATTTCAAGTTTTCAGAGAGAGTGAAAAAAAAAAAAACACACACACACACACATTTTTTTATGAGAAGTGTTACATTTACAACATTTTCACAACAAATCATAGGTGGTTAGTTGTTATTGGTTTAAAATTGAACCTAACGCTAACATTACTTTTTTCCCCAACAATAAGAACCAGTAATAACCTACCACTTAGAATTTGCAGTAAAAATGTTGGTGAAATTTGAGAACAATTGCATGGTCAAATTAAGAGAGCATAGTCACAAAGGTACACAACACACGTCCATCATATGCCATCCTTGGATTTGAAATCTAACTGTTGGATTCAAAGAGTGAAATGAAATGTTAATTCTAGTAAATTATGGTCACAATCAAACGGCTGGATTTAGAGAAACATGCAGTCAAAATTTAGTTAAAGTTGGTCATATCCAGTCAAACTTAGTAGATGGTCCCGAGACCACTAGACTTTGTGAAATTTATATTCAAATCTTGATCATGGTGATTGAAGAGTATGGTGACATATTGGTATTGGTGAAATTTGAGAACAATTGGATGATCAGATTGAGAGAACATAGCCATAAAGGTACATAACATATGTCCATCACGCGCCATCCATAGATTTGAAATCTAACCGTTGGATTCAAAGAGTGAATTGAAAAGATAATTCTAGTAAATTATGGTCACAATCAAACGGCAAGATTTAGAGAAAGGCGCGGTCAAAGTTTAGTTAAAGTTGGTCAAACTTAATAGATGGTCCCGAGACCACTAGACTTTGTGAAATTCATATTCGAATCTTGATCATTGGGATTGAAGAGTATGGTGACATATTGATGTTGGTGAAATTTAAGAACAACTGAATGATCAGATTGAGAGAACATAACCATAAAGGTACATAACATATGTCCATCACACGCCAGCCTTAAATTTGAAATCTAACCGTTGGATTCAAAGCGTTAAATGAAAGGATAATTCTAGTAAATTATGGTCACAATCGAATTGCTGGATTTAGAGAAAGGCGCGGTCAAAGTTTAGTTAAAGTTGGTCATACCCGGTCAAACTTAATAGATAGTCCCGAGACCACTAGACTTTGTGAAATTCATATTCGAATCTTGATCATTGGGATTGAAGAGTATGGTGACATATCGGTGTTGGTGAAATTTGAGAACAATTGGATGATCAGATTGAGAGAACATAACCATAAAGGTACATAACATATGTCCATCACACGCCATCCTTAGATTTGAAATCTAACCGTTGGATTCGAAGAGTGTAATGAAAGGATAATTCTAGTAAATTATGGTCACAATCAAACGGCTGGATTTAGAGAAAGGCGCGGTCAAAGTTTAGTTAAAGTTGGTCAAACCCGGTCAAACTTAATAGATGGTCGCGAGACCACTAGACTTTGTGAAATTCATATTCAAATCTTGATCATTGGGATTGAAAAGTATGGTGACATATTGGTGTTGGTGAAATTTGAGAACAATTGGATGATTAGATTGAGAGAACATAGCTATAAAGGTACATAACATATATCCTTCATGCGCCATCCTTAAATTTGATATTTAAATGTTGGATTCAAAGAGTGTACTAAAAGGATAATTCTAGTAAATTATGGTCACAATCGAACGACTGGATTTAGAGAAAGGCGCGGTCAAAGTTTAGTTAAAGTTGGTCAAACCCGGTCAAACTTAATAGATGGTCCCGAGACCACTACACTTTGTGAAATTCATATTCAAATCTTGATCATTGGGATTGAAGAGTATGGTGACATATTGATGTTGGTGAAATTTGAGAACAACTGAATGATCAGATTAAGAGAACATAACCATAAATGTACATAATATATGTCCATCACGCGCCATCCTTAGATTTGAAATCTAAACGTTGGATTCTAAAAGTGTAATAAAAGGATAATTCTAGTAAATTATGGTCACAATCGAACGACTGGATTTAGAGAAAGACACGGTCAAAGTTTAGTTAAGGTTGGCCAAACCCGGTCAAACTTAGTAGATGGTCCCGAGACCACTAGACTTTGTAAAATTTATATTCGAATCTTGATCATTGGGATAGAAGAGTATGGTGACATATTGATGTTGGTGAAATTTGAGAACAATTGAATGATCAGATTGAGAGAACATAACCATAAAGGTACATAATATATGTCCATCACGCGCCATCCTTAGATTTGAAATCTAAAACGTTGGATTCGAAGAGTGTAATAAAAGGATAATTCTAGTAAATTATGGTCACAATCAAACGACTGGATTTAGAGAAAAGCGCAGTCAAAGTTTAGTTAAAGTTGGTCAAACCCGGTCAAACTTAATAGGTGGTCGCGAGACCACTAGACTTTGTGAAATTCATATTCAAATCTTGATCATTGGGATTGAAAAGTATGGTGACATATTGGTGTTGGTGAAATTTGAGAACAATTGGATGATCAGATTGAGAGAATATAGCCATAAAGGTACATAATATATGTCCATCACGCGCCATCCTTAGATTTGAAATCTAACCGTTGGATTCGAAGAGTGTACTGAAAGGATAATTCTAGTAAATTATAGTCACAATCGAACGGCTGGATTTGGAGAAAGGCGCGGTCAAAATTTAGTTAAAGTTGGTCAAATCCAGCCAAACTTAATAGATGGTCCCGAGACCACTAGACTTTGTGAAATTCATATTCAAATCTTGATCATTGGGATTGAAGAGTATGGTGACATATTGGTGTTGGTGAAATTTGAGAACACTTGGATGATCAGATTGAAAGAACATAGCTATAAAGGTACATAATATATGTCCATCACGCGCCATCCTTAGATTTGAAATCTAAACGTTAGATTCGAAGAGTGTAATAAAAGGATAATTCTAGTAAATTATGGTCATAATCAAACGGTTGGATTTAGAGAAAGGCGCAGTCAAAGTTTAGTTAAAGTTTGTCAAACCCGGTCAAACTTAATAGATGGTCGCGAGACCACTAGACTTTGTGAAATTCATATTCAAATCTTGATCATTGGGATTGAAAAGTATGGTGACATATTGATGTTGGTGAAATTTGATAACAATTGGATGATTAAATTGGGAGACATAACCATAAAGGTACATAACATATATCCATCATACGACATCCTTAGATTTGAAATCTAACCGTTGGATTCGGAGAGTGTACTGAAAGGATAATTCTTGTAAATTATGGTCACAATCGAACGGCTGGATTTAGAGAAAAGTGCGGTCAAAGTTTAGTTAAAGTTAGTCAAACCCGGTCAAACTTAATAGGTGGTCGCGAGACCACTAGACTTTGTGAAATTCATATTCAAATCTTGATCATTGGGATTGAAAAGTATGGTGACATATTGGTGTTGGTGAGATTTGAAAACAATTGGATGATCAGATTGAGAGAACATTGCCATAAAGGTGCATAATATATGTCCATCACACACCATCCTTTGATTTGAAATCTAACCGTTGGATTCGAAGAGTGTACTGAAAGGATAATTCTAGTAAATTATGGTCACAATCAAACGGCTGGATTTAGAGAAAGGCGCGATCAAAGTTTAGTTAAAGTTGGTTAAACCTGATCAAACTTAATAGATGGTCCTGTGACCATTGGAATTGGTGAAATTCGTATTCAAATCTTGATCATTGGGGTTGAATAATATGGTAAAATATTAGTGTTGGTGAAATTTGAGACCAATTAGATGGTCAGATTGAGAGAACATTACCATACAAATACACAACACATGTCCATCTCACGCCATACTTAGATTTGAAATCTAACCGTTGGATTTGAAGAATGTAATGAATAGTTAATTCTAGTAAATTATGGTCACAATCAACTGTTAGATTTAAAGAGAGGTACAGTCAAAATTTTGTTAGAGTTGGTCAAATCCGGTCAAACTTAACAGATGGTCTTGAGACCACTAGACTTTGTGAAATTAAGTTCAATGGGAAGGTTTTTAGTGGATTATTGGGTATTGGAGTAGTTGTTAGAAAATGTTAATAAATAAATAATTTTGAAAGATGATGAACATCATGTTAACATTAACTTAGATAAAGTTGATTAGGCAAAATGATGAAATTTTTTATTATTTTCGCTCATATATCATGTATTATCACTTCTAATTTTAATTAATTTGAATATGTATGTTATAAATATATTTTAATTTGATTTACTTACTTACTTTTGGTAAATATTATTATATAATTGATGATTGAATTGGTTATTAGTTGAATATATTATGAATTTATAATGAATGTACATTTCATATATTTATAATGAATTTATTAGTTTGGTAAATATTGACTAATACCTTTCTTATGACACATGATACAGAAAAATCAAAAATTGATTCATGATATGATTCACATTTTGATAACTATGAGAATTAGTCAGTATTTTGAGTGAAATCAGAAGTTTCTCAATTTTTATTATTTTATCGATTTCAAGTTTCAAATGGGTAACATTATGATTTGAGAGTATTTTGAAGCAACAAGCCCTTCGTTGTCTCATTTTTTTTTTTTTAAACTGATTTGAAATTTTTAAGTTACTTTGGAGGTTTCAAGTTTATTTTGGTCTTTATATAAGTTTGGGGGTATTTTGGTCATTTTGACGAGGTTAATGGTATTTTAATCATTTCAAATATTTTAAAGTAATTTATGTCATTTTAAATATTTTAAGAGGCATTTGGAGGATTTGATAATATAAAAAAAAATCATATTATATCAAAATTGTTTTAGCCACATATTAGTGACGACAATCTTTGTCTTCATTAAATGATCCCTTATAGCGATAACCTAATTCGTTGCTAATATATAATCTGCTTCCCTCCAATAATTCCCACCACTTTTTGAGAGTGAGAATTTTACCCTCAATTATATTTCGGTAGATATATTTGTGACGACATGTTATGTCATCGCTAATAGCCTTCTAATAGCGACCACTAATGTGTCATCACTGATAAATAAAGCATATACATAATGTACTTACCATATATTTTTGGCCACATATCTGTGACGAAACATAAGGTCATCACTAAATATGATTATTAGCGACGATAAATGTCGTCGTTAAAATAAACCTTATTTTAGCGACGTAAATGTCGTCACAACAAAATTTATTGTCATCGCTAAAAGTTTCCCTGCATTTTCCAAAAGTAAATAAAATTCCCTCCATGACATTAGTGACGACTTATTAGCGACTACCTTAGTGTTGTCGCTACAATACACTTATTAGCGATGACCATTTATTATCGTCGCTAATGTATGCCTAATAGTGACGACTTTTTGGTTGTCGTTAAAATATTGGTCGCAAAATACCAAAATTCTTATAGTAGCGTAGAATCTTTAGTATCTCCATCGGATCAGAATCCTATAAAATTCAAAGATCTAGAAAGGTATCCCAGTCAAATTTCACTTTAGTAGAGATCCTAGTAAGAATCAAGACGTTTTAAGGATTTATAATTTTAGGATCTTAAGATTCTAAGATCCGGATCGAGATACAAAAATCCATGGTTAGGACAACTAGTTCTTAGCTTCTTCCTTCTTAAGCCATCATTGTTTGAAATATATATAGAAATGATCGGCTGTTAAACAACCAATCTTAGGGTCTGTTTGGATACCGCTTATTTTAGTAAAAACTGAAAACTGAAAACTGAAAAAAAAAATAATAATAATAAAAAATTTATTGTTCACTCTTTTTTTACTGTTCATATGCCTTGGTGCACTGTTCATGCATGAACAGTGCACCAAGAGCTAGTCTTAAAAAAAAAAAAAAAAAAAAAAAAAAACCGCAGACGCAAAATGCGCTGCATTTCAGCTATCCAAACCACACCTTAGTAGGAAAGTGGAGATATAAGATAGGTGGGTTTTTCTTAAATGAATCTTAAACTTTTTTCCAAGCACAACATGTGAACACTTTCAGAAATTGGGATAGGATAACTTGAAAGAGGGAGTCCAGATACTTCCATTTCCATCATGGGAGGGAGCCTACAAGCTTGGCTCTTACAAGTTTTAGGGTTCATTTGAGGGAGATTTCATTTTCAAAAAAGTTTCAAATCATCTCTTTGTTAATTATGCTCTTGCTTAAATTGCCTTCATATCATATCTTTTTTTAATTATGTTCTTGCTTATAAATTGCCTTTATTTTCAAGTCCTTTAAATTATGTTCTTGGCTTCTTGCTTATAAATTGTCTTTATATTCAAGTCCTTTAAATTATGTTATTGTTTATAAATTGTCTTTATTTTCAAGTCTTTTAAATTATGTTATTGTTTATAAATTGCCTTTATTTTCAAGTCTTTGATATTATGTTATTGCTTATAAATTTCCTTTATTTTCAAGTCTTTTAAATTATGTTCTTGCTTATAAATTTCATTTATTTTCAAGTTTTTAAATTATATTCTTGCCCATAAATTGTTGTTACATTTTAAGTCCTTTAAATTATGTTATTCATTGCTTTTAACTCATTTCTTTTACCTTTAAGTTCTCTTTATTTTCCTTATTATCATTCTCATGGGTACTAGCTCTCTAGCTAGCACCATGAACCCCAGATTACCAAATAATGAGAAGTTTGGGTAAACAATCCTCTAAAAATTTGTTTTCCAAAAGATTAAAAAATGGGCTCCAATGGCCATCCACTTTTTCTGAAATTGATCTTTTCAAGGAATAAAATATGACTTTCTTTTGAGTTCCTTTTTAGCAAAATACCTTCTGTGGGGCTAAGAAATCCTACAACCCAGCCCACTTCGTTCCTGGGCCGAAGGCCCAAGCCAAGGAGGCACCTGAAATCCGAGGAGGAAAAGAAGAAGCCCAGGCACAAACAGAACGGGCCAAGGACGACCCCATCGTCGGGCGTCCGAGAACTTGAGGGACAAGCTCGTAACGAGTAGTCACCTCCACATTAAGTGTACCTGACAACCGCCCTGGCCGCATTAATGAGGAAAGGACTTCACACTAGCGTCGCCTTGGTTGCCGCGACTCTCCAAGAGACTGAAAGGGCGGCTGATGGGACAAGCACCTGAGCAAATGTCCTGATCGCTCAACAAGTGTAGGGCTAGGATTAGTTGGGTAAGGGATATATAATGTAAGGGAATCCCCCAGAAAAAGGGTCTCTGAAAAAAAAGGGGGAGAGGAAAAAGATGGAGTCCAAAGGGGAGAAAAGCCTCCTCGGCCGTGGTCCGAGGAGCATCCCCCAATTGTAAATTACTCTAAGCTTTTCATTAAATAAAAAGAGAACGGAGCCCACGCCCCGTGAGCGCCGGCCGGCGCCTAGACCTTCGATCCACTCTCTACAAATTCATTGTTCGGGGCTCGTTGGGCCCTTGACCCAGCTCCGTTGGGCCTGGGGCGCCAAAAATGCGGTCCCTACAATTGGCGCCGTCTGTGGGGAGGATTAGTGCGCCAGCCGGCGCAACGGGCGACTGTTCTAAACGGATATTCTACGAAAGATCGGTGGTGATGCGAAAAAAAAAAGAAAAGAGAAACTTCCAAAGAGACATCGCAGAAAGATAAAGGCTCGAGACAGAAGGTTCAATAACAAAAAGAGAAACTTGATATTATTTCATAAAAGGAAAATCTACAAATTACAATCAGAGGCTCAGACAGGCTTGTTTTACAACTGTTCCTACCAGCTAGTCCTACAATCAGAGGCCCAGGCGGACCCGCCCTAAAACTAGCTAGAGGGAAGTGTCAACCCGTGCCCTTACTGGCATCAAGAGAATGGGGGAGCTTGGCAGTAAGCGGACGGAAGGGGGGTGAGGCTGGCTTGTTCCAAGGTCACCCACAGCTCCTTTCTCGGGGCGGCTGAGCTTGAACAAAGCGAGGAGCAGATGCAGGGGCTCCGGGATGCCCTCCCCCATGATGTTCCCTTGATTTTCTCCAACCCCCACGAGCGACGGCCGTTGGAGACGGCAACACTCGGGCACCGCCCATGATGTGAGTTCGCATGTCTCCTCCGTCGGGGGTGCGCTCCAAGGAGGGACGTTAGGTACTTCAACGACATCCCTCCGGGCCACCGTGCATGGCGCCATCGGTGTCACGCCTAGACTCTGCCGCACTGGAAGCCCAGTCGGGGCTGCGGCCACAACGGCTTTTGGCACGGATGTCCTCACACCCGTCCAAAGCCGCCCCATATCTCCTAACTCCGGTCACAATTCCGGCGGGGTTATTAAAGGGGCGTGGGGAGCTGAAAGGTGGTGCTTCTTCTGTTTGTGTTGAGAGGCTCATGGAGTATGAGGAAACCATCCCCCCAGAAGGCTTTATATAGAGGAGGAGGGTTGGTGAGAATTAATTCACGCGGAATTCGAAAAGGGAGTTACCGAAGCGTTGGGCTTCTGTCAGTTCACGAGGCCATTAATGAAGGCGCGTCTCGTGCACCGAAGCGTCAGGCGCGGAACACGAACAGCCAAGAGACGTTTCGTGCAAGATAAAAGATGGGGCTCGAACTAGAGGCGAGATCAACGCCACGTGTAAGATCATCACCCCACTGAAGGAGGAATCGCCCCCAGTAAAACAGTCCGAGGGCAAACCCCTACTCACGGAGAAATGAAAGTATTAGACAGAACCAAGGCTCTGCATAGTCCTCGGACTCAGACCTATGGGGAAACTAACTACTTCAGAAGGACAAGTATTAGACAGAACCAAGGCTCTGCATAGTCCTCGGACTCAGACCTATGGGGAAACTAACTACTTCAGAAGGACAAGTATTAGACAGAACCAAGGCTTTGCATAGTCCTCGGACTCAGACCTATGGGGAAATACAGAACCAAGGCTCTGCATAGTCCTCGGACTCAGACCTATGGGGAAACTAACTACTTCAGAAGGACAAGTATTAGACAGAACCAAGGCTCTGCATAGTCCTCGGACTCAGACCTATGGGGAAACTAACTACTTCAGAAGGACAGGTATTAGACAGAACCAAGGCTCTGCATAGTCCTCGGACTCAGACCTATGGGGAAACTAACTACTTCAGAATGACAAGTATTAGACAGAACCAAGGCTCTGCATAGTCCTCGGACTCAGACCTATGGGGAAACTAACTACTTCAGAAGGACAAGTATTAGACAGAACCAAGGCTCTGCATAGTCCTCGGACTCAGACCTATGGGGAAACTAACTACTTCAGAAGGACAAGTATTAGACAGAACCAAGGCTCTGCATAGTCCTCGGACTCAGACCTATGGGGAAACTAACTACTTCAGAAGGACAAGTATTAGACGGGACCGGGGCTCTGCATAGTCCTCGGACTCAGGCCTATGGGGAAACTAACCACCTCAGATGATCCTAAGCGTTAGACAGAACCAAGGCTCTGTATGGTCATTGGACTCAGGCTCACGGGGAAACTAACCACCTCAGATGATCCTAAGCGTTAGACAGAACCAAGGCACTGCATGGTCCCAGGACTCAGGCCTATGGGGAAACTAACTCCTTCAGAGGATTCTAGGTGGTAGACAGAACCAAAGCACTGCATGGTCCCAGGACTCAGACCTATGGGGAAACTAACTCCTTCAGAGGATTCTAAGTGTTAGACAGAACCAAAAGCACTGCATGGTCCACGGACTCAAGCCTACGGGGAGCTAACCACTTAGCAACTGTACCTAGGTCTTGCATGGTCTTCGGACTCAAGCCTACGGGGAGCTAACCACTTAGCAACTGTACCTAGGTCTTGCATGGTCTTCGGACTCAAGCCTACGGGGAGCTAACCACTTAGCAACTGTACCTAGGTCTTGCATGGTCTTCGGACTCAAGCCTACGAGGAGCTAACCACTTAGCAACTGTACCTAGGTCTTGCATGGTCTTCGGACTCAAGCCTACGGGGAGCTAACCACTTAGCAACTGTACCTAGGTCTTGCATGGTCTTCGGACTCAAGCCTACGGGGAGCTAACAACTTAGCAACTGTACCTAGGTCTTGCATGGTTTTCGGACTCAAGCCTACGGGGAGCTAACCACTTAGCAACTGTACCTAGGTCTTGCATGGTCTTCGGACTCAAGCCTACGGGGAGCTAACAACTTAGCAACTGTACCTAGGTCTTGCATGGTCTTCGGACTCAGGCCTACGGGGAGCTAACAACTTAGCAACTGTACCTAGGTTTTGCATGGTCTTCGGACTCAAACCTGCGGGGAGCTAACAGCCTAGCAACTGCACCTAGGTCTTGCATGGTCCTCGGACTCAAGCCTACGGGGAGCTAACCACCTATACTGAAGGTAGCAACAAGACCAAGGCTCTGCACGGTCCTCGGACTCAGGCCTACGTGGAAATTAACTACATTGAAAAAATCCCAAGTGTCTACTTGAAGAAATTCTATCTGGCCCTTAGGAAACGAAAGGTGCACCAGGGCATACATGCCCTCTCATTATAATAGTTGACGCCGCGATTGGCCGAGATACAACCGAAGTCAAAATCACACAAGTAAAGAAAAGGCGAATGGCGTGCAAATAAGCCAACAGGCACAACAAACAGAAAGAGATATAAAACACGTATTTCATTAAGTCCATAAAGATTACATGGTGAACACCACATTACAATCTAAAAGAAAAAAACGCAAAAGACAAGAGAGGCGACAGGTTCGAGGGGCCTGTCCTGCCCACTTATTTTCCTCCCTCGGCAAGGGGCTGGACCATGGCAGCTCCAGGGCCTTCTGACCCTTGGCCAGGGGGGACAGCCTGTGAAGGCGCGGCAGGAACGGCTGCCTCCTCAGCGGCGGGAGCCTCAACCTCAAAGGTGGACTTAGCAACCCCCTGGGGCGCCTCCTCAACAGGGCCCTTACTTGATTCAGCTACCTTGGGAAGGTCACTTCCTTGGGTGGGCTCGCCCGAGGGTTCAGCAATTGAGGTGTCCTCACCCGCAGCAGCGCTGGCTTCCTCCACGGCCTCTCCGGCCTCAGCGCTACCTGGAGTCGCCTCACGGATGGCAGGAGGGTAGTACACGCTTTCCTCCTTCCACAAATCAGACGAGGGCTCAACCCCGGCCTGTCTGAGAGCCTCCCTCCAAACCTCAGCAGAGTAGCGCCTGCACAACCCGGGGACTTGATCTTTAAAGGCTGCCTCTGTCTCTGCCATCCCAGCATCATAAGCCTTCTCCTCGGCTTCCTGCTTAGCGGCCAGGGCGTCTTCTTTGCCTTGGACAGCCTCAGACTTGGCCCTAACGGCCTCGTCTCTGGCCTCCTCTGCCACCCTCTTGGCTTCTTCTACAGCAGCCACCTTCTTTGGCAGATCAGCAAGCAGCTCCTTTGCCATTTTCAGCTGCTCCTCCGCCTCGCCCAGACGCTTTAAATGATCTTCGGCCTGCTTCTGGAAGCCGGCGAGGCCTGACAGGGCGGTATCCCGAGCACTGGTCATCGCACTCAGCTCCTCCCGGGCCTTAGCAAGATCGGCCTTAGAGTTTTTAAGGACCTGTGTGGCCTCCAGGAGTTTCGCACGCTCCACGTCCATGGCTTTCCCCTGGTCATGGGCCACGTCCTCCAACCTATAAGTGGCCTGAATGGCCTGCCCAACAAGACGAGCACACGGTTAGCCAAGCTCAGAAAAGGGAGTGAAAGAACTAAAACTGGGATAGTCACGAGTGTTGAGGCATTTACCATTTCCAAGTACCTCTTGAGGCATAGGAAGACCTCTCGGCTCCTCATAGTCCCCAGCTCCGCCATGTCAGCTGGGAGTAACAGACACCTTTCCAGCGCGTCGGCCACGTACGCGCCTTCACCCTCTCTGAAATCCCTGAGGGAGGAGTCTTCCCTCAGCGGCTCCCCATGGAGCGTTAGGGAAGGGAGCCAGGCCTGCGGCTCGGGCTGGGCGTCAGCCTGCTTTTCCTGACCGCGGGAGCCTATCTTCAATTGTTTGGGTTGCCGCCGAGTGTCATCCCCCTCCCGCGGAGACTCGGACCTCTCCTCAGCTGACCTTTTGTCCTTATCCTTCTTCTGCTTGGGATCAGAGGGCTCAGGTCTAGAAGGCAGACTCGTCTTGGACGGAGAGGGAGGAAGCCTCGACTGGGTAGAGGCCGACCTGCCCTGAGCAGAATGGGTTTTAGGAGGAGGAAGCTCTAGCTTTGCTCTCCCCGGCTGGCCTTCAATCAGTTCCGACAGGCTAGGATGGGGCCTCTTCTTGTAACCCATTTCGTGCCGAGAAGAGGACTTGGACACTGAGAAGTCTGCTTCAGTCAGACTAGGGTCACCCAAATCTCCGGGAGTGTCTTCGGACTGTTGGACTTGTCCGAACACGTCAAACTCGTCCTCGGCAGGGCCAAAGTCAGCAACCTCCTCTTCCCTCTCTAAGCCTACTTCGGCGGGCTCCGAGAGTCTAAGGGAGAAGGAGGAGGGACCCGCAGGCGTGACGCTTTCTGATGGAGAGGGCACCTCGGGGAACCGAAACCCGTCCTCGGTCACGGTTATTTCTCGAAGCCGAGGATCCTTTGCTCTGATCACGTACTTCGGCGCCGCAAATGACTTGTGAGCCGGGTCGTATTTCAAGATCTGGTGAGCGGCCCTAACCTGATTGTCAACCTCGTTCACGAAAACCTCAGCCCTCAGCGCCTCTTGCAAGTCTTCCCGATTGATCAGGCTGAAGTGGCGCGTGAAGGCGTGTGGATCTGCAAGAGGAATCACATTCACATTAGAAGCCAAACGGTACAAAAAGAAATGGACGAAGTGAAAGATGGAACCGATTAGGGTCCGAGAACCCTATCCCCATCTTCCCATTACCCCACCTGGGGTCCCCTCCGTCGTCGGGCAATGAAGGCCATCGTGCCACTCTCCGGATACGATGAGGAAGTCCTTGTTCAACCCCTTGCTGGACTCAGGGAGGCACTGAATGAGCCGGACCCTGTCATCCCTGGTCTTCAGATAGTAAGTTTCACCCTTCAAGCACTGGAGATTATAACACCAGTTGATGTCATGGTGGGTCAACCTCAATCCCATCTTCTCGTTTAGGGCATCCACACAGCCCAGAATCCTAAAGACGTTGATGGCACACTGGGTGGGGGCTAACCGGAAGTGCGTTAGATAGCCCCTCATCACCGGCCCCATGGGTATTCTCATGCCACCCTCAACGAAGGCAACGATGGGTATCACCACCTCGCCCTCCTGCCTCCGAAGGCGCCACTCGCCCTCCGCGCAATACCTCAAGCCCACGTTGGCAGGTATCTTATAATCGGCGATGAATTTCTCCATCGCCTCCTCAGTGAAGACATACTTCTTAAATATACCCATCCCAGACGATGCCTAAGCAAGCTAAGAGAGAGCAAATGAAAAAGAGGAAGTTCGAAGAGAGGGAGGATGACTTACAGAAATGCGTAGGGGCTCCTCGGACCAACTTTATATGCTGGAGATGTAGACTCTCGTGTGCGAATGAACAGAGGAACCAGTTTTTCAAATGGGCATTTATACCCACCAATCAAGGGGTCGTGCGGGTTTTTCCATCCCCAACTGCCAGGCGAATCCCCACCGTTGGATCGTCATCCTCCCGTTGAACGTAGGGGGCACAGAGCCACCTGGATTTAATGAAGGGAACGTCACGCCCTTCGAAGCGTCAATAACGCATCTGGGGCAGATGAAAGGGCTCCGGAACTGACAGGGGATCAGACTTAATGGGACGCGTGGCAGGCCCGAGGACATCAAAATCCTCCTTTCCGCCCGAGGATGCGGATAGCATGATTTTGAGGGGCTATTGTGAGGCCAAGAAATCCTACAACCCAGCCCACTTCGTTCCTGGGCCGAAAGCCCAAGCCAAGGAGGCACCTGAAATCCGAGGAGGAAAAGAAGAAGCTCAGGCATAAACAGAACGGGCCAAGGACGACCCCATCGTCGGGCGTCCGAGAACTTGAGGGACAAGTTCGTAACGAGCAGTCACCTCCACATTAAGTGTACCTGACAACCGCCCTGGCCGCATTAATGAGGAAGGGACTTCACACTAGCGTCGCCTTGGTTGCCGCGACTCTCCAAGAGACTGAGAGGGCGGCTGATGGGACAAGCACCTGAGCAAATGTCCTGATCGCTCAACAAGTGTAGGGCTAGGATTAGTTGGGTAAAGGATTTATAATGTAAGGGAATCCCCCAGAAAAGGGGGTCTCTGGGAAAAAAAGGGGGAGAGGGAAAAGATGGAGTCCAAAGGGGAAAAAAGCCTCCTCGGCCATGGTCCGAGGAGCATCCCCCAATTGTAAACTGCTCTGAGCTTCTCATGGAATAAAAAGAGAACGGAGCCCACGCCCCGTGAGCGCCGGCCGGCGCCTAGACCTTCGATCCACTCTCTACAAATTCATTGTTCGGGGTTCGTTGGGCCCTTGACCCAGCTCCGTTGGGCCTGGGGCACCAAAAATGCGGTCCCTACACCTTCCAAAGGGGTATGTTTTTAAAAAACCCATTCAATTCCCATTTCAAAATCCTTTTCCAAAAAAGGAGGTTAAGTTTGATTCTTTCTTTTTACACAAAAATGAATAAAAACCATGGATCCCTTTCTTCTTAAAAACCCTTCTTTTTAAAAAATAATTTTGACCTAAGTTTTAGGTTTTTTCTTTCAAAAAGACGTGGAAATTCTTTTTCCCTAAAATAAGATGATTTTAATTTTAAACCTTTTATTCTTTCAAAATTCTTTTTTCAACTAAGCTCTTTTTTAGTTTTTTATTTTATTTTATTTTATTTTTATTTTACCTTAAAAGATGAACAAAAACTATGGTTTTCATCAAAACCATGGAACCCCCTTTTTCTTAAAAACCTTTCTCCTTTTAGGCCTCGTTTGGGAGGAGGGAATGGAATGGAAATGAATGAAATGAATCATTTTAAAATATTCTTCCATTCCCTTGTTTGGGAGTTTTAATAGGAGGGAATGGAATGAGTATGAGGGAATACTCATTCCTCTCTATTCCCTTAAAACCTCAAATTTTCATTCCCCCCGAAATTGGGAGGAATGGAAGGGAATAGAATTAGATTTAATGATTTTTTTTACTAAAACTCCCAAAATACCCCTATATATTCAACTCTTTATTTTAAAATAGAGGTCTAATAATAATATTGTCATAAAATGATTCCATTACATTCTCTCCATGTTGCTCCCAAACAAGATTACTTACATTAATTCCATTCATTTTCATTCCTTTATTTTAAAACATCTAATCAAGGTTACTTAATTCCATTCCATTCCATTCCTTTCCCTTACTTAAATACATTCCATTCCATTCCCTTATGATCATTCCATTTCATTCTCTTATGAACTCCCAAACGGAGCCGTAATGTTTTTAAATCCAAATATAAGTTTTAGGTTTTTTCTTCCCAAAAATTTTGGAAACCCCTTTTCTTTCCCTAAAAAACAAGTTTTTAAAAAGATTTTGAGTCTTAAAGTTTTGTTCATAAAAGTTCTTTTTACTTTCCCAAAATCCATTTTTCTTAAAATTAGCATATTTTTATGTTTTCTCATAAAAATATAAATAAATAAATAAACCATTTTTTCATGTAAAACCAAGAGAATCCTTTCTTTTTTTTAAGGATCTCTTCCAATAAAGCGTTAGTTTTAAAGTAAACCTTTTTTTCCAAAAGTCATGAGATTTTCTCAAAAGAAAACACTCATCATTCTAAAAGAAAATTATAGGCTTCCTTTTATAGAGAGTTGCTTTTAAATCTTTCCTTTAAAAATTGCATCATTTTTAAGAGGTTTGGTATGTGTCTATGATTCACTTCCATTGAATCATTAGACTCCCATCAAGCTAACATATCCCCCCTCCCCTTTGCACTAATAATTTTTGGTTTGTTGTGTTTATGCATGAGAATGAAACTTGGGCAATAAAATGGGCTTTATAAATGCATAAAGTGACATCATTTTTAAGAGTTTTTTTATGTGTCTATGATTCACTTCCATTGAATCATTAGACTCCCATCAAGCTAACATATCCCCCCTCCCCTTTGCACTAATAATTTTTGGTTTGTTGTTGTAAAGTTGTTATTTACAACTATGTTTTTTTGTTGGCTTTTATTCCGTGCCAAATTTGATTGTAATTATTATCAATCGTTTATACCCTGTATTTATTGTGGGATTTGTTGTAAGGGTTGTGTGATAGAGAGAATGTGTGAAAACTCAAGCATTTGGAGGCTGAAGGATTCTTGTACGTATGTCGCGACCTAACTTCCTGCGAAGTGAAGCATGTGCCCTGCACGTGCTGGAATGCGAAGAGTCAGGCCAGGTGGAGACAGCTGTCTCTCGCGAGTATCTCGCGGGTAAGGCCTTCCCGCGAGACACTCGCGAGACATGCTGTTCTGCCAGCCTGTACTGACTGACTCACACATTTTGCACCTATCCTATATATACCCTCATTACCCACAATTGTTGAGGCATGCTTCAGAGAGAAAACCCTAGCCAAACACATTGGGAATTAGAGATAGTCATCCCCACCTTTCTCTATACACTTGCTTGTAGTATCTCCTCAACCCTTCCCTCTCAATTTCCATACCATTGAGAAGTTGATAGCTCAAACACTTACCACATCCTTTAAGAGTGTTGAGTGACGTTTTGGTGCTGCTGGGAAGTATTGGAAGAAGCCTGGAATGGCAGATGCAACATGGAGCTTGTTGCGGGATCCGGGGTGCTAGACAAGACACGGTTCCGAGAAGCCTTGTTGGAGTAGGAGCTTGGAGGGCTTAGGTACATCGGGTAGATTAGGCTTGGAGGGTCTCTTGCTAACCCATGTATCCTAACTGATTGTCTAGTGGATCGATTTCCGCTTGGAGGGCGGCGGAGAGGTTTTTCGCCGAGTTCTTCGGTTTCCTCTTCGAGAACACGTCTTGGTGTTTTATGTGTTTGCATCCTTCTTCCTTACTCTTTTATATTTCATTATACTGCTGTGTTGCTTAGTTTATGGATTAGAGTAGCTTACTTGTTCATATTCTCGCATTTACACTATTCCGCACTTTGTATTAAGTTTGTGTAAAATCTATCGAGCCGTAATTTTAATTGGGGGTCTAAATAGCTCTTGTGTTTTCAACACATTTTCGAGCTTTCAATTGGTATCAGAGCGGGTACACTTGCTGTGGTTTTAATACCTAAGTGTGATCCTAGACCCCTTGGTGTGTTTTGAAAAGTGTTCTTGTTAAAACTACCATGAAGGATTTGAAAAGTGTTTGTGAAAATGACTCAATGAGCATACTTGAAGATTGTTCCAGTAATGCGCTCTTAGAGTTATTTAAATCTAAGAAACATGCTAGAATTTTTTGTCACATGCTGAAATCATTAGTTCATAGGAACCATGATATACATAACAACCTATGTGAGTCAAAGTCCTTAATCTATGAATATGAGAGAAGAAATAGACAGTTAAGTGATAAACTTGGTCGTTTAAAAAGGAAACTTCACTCATCCTTGAATGAAATAAGGAAAAATGATTCTTGTTTTGATGGTCAAGAATGTCTCTCTCATGCATGTCTTTTTGTTCATACCACATTGAAAGTGTTTAACTCATGTTTGTGGTACCTTGACAGCGGGTGTTCTAGGCATATGACTGGAGAAAAATCTGTGTTCAAAACTCTTAAAGAGAAGGAAGATGGATTTGTGACATTTGGAGATGGTAGTCATTCACAAGTTCTTGGAAAGGGAACGGTGGATATTCCGGGTCTGCCTTTGTTGACTGATGTGCTGTATATTAAGGGATTAAAAGTGAACTTGTTAAGTATCACTCAGATTTGTGATGAAGATTTCTTGTCCAATTTTCAAAGAAAGGGTGTCTAATTTTGAATGAAGAAGGTGTTCAAGTTCTAAAGGGACTAAGGACCACTGATAACTGCTATGGGATCATTCCAAAACCCAGCATAGCATGTCGAAGTGCTTGGGTAAACCTCTTGGAGTTGTGGCATCAACGGCTTGGACATGCAAATTACAAACAAGTGGTGAAAGTCTCGAAGCTTGAGGCTGTGGTTGGTCTACCTAAGTTTGGGAAAATTGAGAAGAATATTTGTGGTCCATGTCAATTGGGAAAACAAACAAAGTCAAGTCATCCTAAAGTGAATGTGGTTGCAACTTCTCGTCCATTAGAATTACTGCATGTGGATTTGATGGGTCCTACAAGAACAGAAAGCATGGGTGGAAAGCGGTACATTATGGTGATAGTTGATGATTTCTCAAGGTATTCTTAGGTGGACTTCCTTAGAGAGAAATCGGAAGCATGTGATAAGATGGAAAAATTGTGCAAGAGATTGATGAATGAAAAGGGAGTACCTATCATCAAAATCAGGAGTAATCATGGGAAAGAGTTTGAAAATGCAAAGTTTGAAGCATTTTGCAATGAACACGGTATCAAGAAGGAATTCTCAGCCCCAAAGACTCCACAACAGAATGGAGTAGTTGAAAGGAAGAACCGAGTGATTCAAGAAATGGCTCGAGTAATGTTACTCAACAAAAATCTTCCACAGAAGTTTTGGGCTGAAGCTGTGAACACTTCATGTCACATTGGGAATAGGATTTACTTCCGAGCAGGAACGAAGAAGACATCGTATGAAATTTGGAGAGAAAAGAAGCCGAAGGTGAAATATTTCAGAATATTTGGGAGCAAATGTTATATCCTCAATGATAGAGAGAATCCCGAAAAATTTGATGCTAAAAGTGATGAAGGGATATTTCTAGGCTATTCATTAAATAGCCGAGCGTATAGGGTGTTCAATAAACGCACTAAGACGGTAATTGAGTCAATAAATGTGGTCATTGATGATACCATATCTGAAAGGGAAAGGGATGACGGTGAAGGATCGAACCTGAAGAAGGGGGAGGTTGAGGACAACATGTCACAAGATGATGAGATCGAGAAAGAATCACCAGAAAAAGAGTCTACACCCCCTGTACCAAGAAGGGAGACCAGATCAATACAAGGGCCCTCTAGCCCTCTCACCCCTCCGGAAGTTCAACCTCCAATCTCTCGAGATGAAGAACCTTCTACCTCCAAGAGACCGTCATCAAGGGTAACCCTCAATCATCCATCAAGTAATATCATTGGTGACGTAAATGAGGGACTTCGGTTGAGAAAAGGACCAAAATACAGTGCGAATCATGTGACGTACAATTGTTATCTTGCTCAATTCGAACCCAAGAAGGTAGAGGAAGCCCTTAGAGACGAAAATTGGATCGAGTCTATGCATCAGGAGTTACATCAGTTTGTCAGAAATGATGTATGGGAGTTGGTTCCAAGACCCAAAGATACCCATGTCATTGGCACCAAGTGGATCTTCAAGAACAAAACTGATGAAGACGGTGAGGTAGTTCGAAACAAGTCTAGGTTGGTAGCTCAAGGATATACTCAAGTGGAAGGCATAGATTTTGATGATTCGTTTGCACCAGTAGCAAGATTAGAGTCAATTCGAATTCTACTATCCATCGCATGTGTTATGGATTTCAAACTGTACCAAATGGATGTGAAAAGTGCATTTCTGAATGGTTTTCTAAATGAAGAAGTATTTGTTGAGCAACCAAAGGGATTTCAAGATCCTCATTTTCCGGATCATGTGCTAAGGTTGAAGAAAGCACTGTATGGTTTGAAGCAAGCACCAAGAGCATGGTATGACCGTCTCACAACATACTTGTTGGATCGTGGATTCAAAAGAGGCCAAGCTGATCGAACCTTGTTTGTAAAGAGAGATGAGAAGTCTCTCCTAGTTGCTCAAGTATATGTGAATGATATTGTTTTCGGATCCACAATTGATCATTTGGCTCATGAATTCTCCGAAGAAATGAAAAGGGAGTTTGAGATGAGTATGGTGGGGGAGCTGAACTACTTCCTTGGGCTTCAAGTGAAACAACGGAAAGATGGGATATTCATATCCCAAGAGAAATATGCCAAAAATCTTGTTAAAAGATTCGGTCTGGACTCTAAGAAACATACTTCCACTCCAATGAGCCCCTCATCAAAGCTGAGTCGGGATGCAGCAGGTATAGAAGTGGATCCAACGCTTTATCGAAGCATGATAAGCAGTCTCCTATATCTCACTGCTAGTAGACCAGACATTGCTTTCAGTGTAGGCGTGTGTGCTTGATTTCAGGCAGCCCCCAAAGAGTCACATTTAACAGCTGTCAAAAGAATTATCCGCTACATAAATGGCACCTCTGATTATGGAATTTGGTACTCAAGAGATTCAAATGAATGCTTAGTCGGATATTCTGATGCTGATTGGGCCGGGTGCATTGATGAAAGAAAAAGTACTTCCGGTGGATGCTTTTATCTTGGAAACAACTTGGTGTCATGGATGAGCAAAAAGCAGAATTCAGTCTCTTTATCAACAGTCGAAGCTGAATACATTGCTGCTGCAAGTTGCTGTGCTCAATTACTATGAATGAAGAAGCTTCTTCATGATTATGGAATCACTCAAGACACGATGTGTGTATATTGTGATAATACAAGTGCCATAAATTTGTCAAAGAATCCAGTTCAACACTCGAAATCAAAACATATCGAAATTCGGTATCATTTCATTCGAGATTTGGTGGAGGAAAGGACCGCGTATTTAGAGTTCATCAACACTGAGAATCAGAAGGCAGACATATTTACTAAACCTCTAGATGGCCCAAAGTTTGAATCTTTGCGTAAGACCATCGGTGTCGGTATCATTCCCTGAACTCTATCTCTTGTGTGAACCTATACTACTCTTTGATTGAATACTTGTTGTTGTGGTTCCACATGTTTAGTTTCTAGAAGTTTTTCATTTATCTGTTGTGGTTTGTACCAGCTGTTTTTGTTGATCTTTCTTTTCTTGTTCTGTTTTGGATGTGTTCAAAAATTTCAAAAACCCATAAAAAATTGAAAAATCTCAAAAGTTTGATCACTTTGTTGAGTTTTGTCTCAAAGCATGTTTTGCCATGTACCTTTGTACTTATGGCTTTGTGCATTTAACGAGCTTAGCTTGTCTCTCATGCACTCATATCATTGTGGAAGAAATTCTAAAATCTATGTGACTGTTGTAAATAGATCTTCAACCTTGTCATGAATGATTAGTGAATGGTTTTGTTGATCTTGAGACATGCATAGACTCATGCCTATATATCTTCCCACTTTTTATTTTTTATGCTTAAAAGAGCTCTCTAAATGTAAATCTCCAAATGAAAAGAGATATAGAGCTGCAAAAGCCTGTCGCACAAACTAGTATTCGACTAGGAAAAAGGTAAAGCGACCAAAATAAAATGTATGATGCCCAAAAAGCCAAAGGCTAACTCATCAATTGAAATATCAAAAATTTCAAGCATCTACCTCTCAATGAGATTTTCTTTGCTCAAAAGTTGCAAATGATATGTTGAATATGGAGCCAAATGAAAAGCTTCAAAGAATTGTCATCAAGTACTTGTGGGAGGTCATATATGCATGCTTCTATAATTGAGATAGGTCACATAATCTAGTGCTAGTTGTGTATGCCTTGATTGAATTGATCATTGAAGCTTCACATTGGACTAAGGACTATCTCATTTTTGATATCCACACACAACACACAAGTCTATGTTCAATGAATGTCATATTCATTTGTGTGATTGTACTTGATTAAATGTGTTTTCACATGCTCAATCTTTGTTGATCAAACCCAAAAAGATTTTTGAGTATTTTATTTTTTTTTGAAAGTGATTTTGTACTTTCTTGTCTGGTGTTTTTGTTCAAAATGCATTTTTGTGTGTTTCTTCAAAAACTGGTTCAGGGGTGGTTTCGCGAGAAGCTCGCGACTTAGAGCTTCCCGCGAAAAGAGCTTGAGGGAAACAATTATTTTCATCTTGTCACACAGAGGGTATCGCGACTGTCTCACGACTGTTTCGCGACAAACAGCTTCTCGCGAAATGAAGTTTGGCTAAAAAGTGGATTTTTCCAAATTCAGACAGAAGTTACCGCGACTGTCTCGCGACTTAGTGCTTCTCGCGAAATTTTTGTGCTTCAGTGGCCATCTTCGCGACTGTCTCGCGACTTCTTCGCTACTCCCTAACCCGCGAAAAACACGTGTGTTCACTTTATATGTAGCAGATGTGACTGATTCTCAAAAATTTCTCATTTCCCTCGCTCAACCTCTCTCGAACCCTTTTTCAACCCAAGGTCTATTTCCATTTAAACCCATCATTTTCAAGCATCTTTTCTGCATTGTCATCTTCAAGGTATGTCTTCTAAAGCATTCTCCTTCAAGTTTCTCTTACTTTATGCAGAATTTTCGTTAGGGTTTCAAAATTTGGGGATTTTCGAAAATTTGGTTATTTTTCAAAATTGGGTGAATTTTTGTCAAATCTTTTGATTGGGCTGTGTCCCATTTGTTGTTTCTGCCTCTGTGTTGGCCCCTTGTGGCATTCTATCATGTATTGAGGGTAGATTTTCCCATGTTCATGCATTATTCATGTTATATTTGCATTTGTGCATGCTAGGTGTTTGACAAAATGTCCAAGTGACATTCTTGTGCCTAACTGGGATCAAGTGATATCAAGTTATGGGTTTTCACTTGCTTGACCTTGTTTCACTCAGTATGATCGTTGGTCATATGGTTCATACATCTGATGCTGCATTCTCATGCATAATCTCACACACCCACACACATCAGCACGTGCGCACATATGTACACACATGCACAGTTACTTAGTTTCTTGCATTGTGTTTATGCTTTATAGGTTTGTGTCTTTAAGCATGCTGTTAAGAGTCAACCATGCTCTGTTGTCAGTTAGTTTAACTCTGAGTTGGAACTAACTTGAATCTAATCAAATTCTGTGTTCTGTGTTCTGTGTGTTGTGCACTTGTCTCTTGTTTTTTTTTGTGCTCTGTTGCACAGATGTCTCCATTCAAGACTTCAGCTGTGAAAGGAGGCAGCAACAAAGGGAAAGAGCCGATAATTGATGTTGATGCTGATTCACCTAGACCAAAGAGAACTCGTTGTTCAACGGGAATTTTTGATCTTCACTTGTTTAAGTCTTATGCTGCTTTTGAATCCTACAAGAACCACTTTCAGGATGCTCATTTGATAGTTGAAAGGGGGGTTGATCAGCCATCACTCAGGGACACAAAAATACCCATTTGGTTTGCCACAAAAGATTGGAACTATCTGCTTTCAACTTTCAAGGATACATACGAGTACATGGTTAAGGAATTCTATGCCAATGCTAGTGTCGTCGGTGAAGAGATTAAATGTTGGGTTCGAGGAAAGAGTTTTTCTGTCACACCAATGTACTTGGCGAAAATTCTACACATTAACCGGCCAATACTCCCCATACCGCCGGTATATGATGAGCTGAACTCAGATGAAGAGTATCTCAAACAGTCTTTAGGAGCCAATTTGGAATTCTCCTCCACTAAGAAGTCAATCAATGTGGCATCCCTTTCTTCCGAATTACGACTTCTCTCAATGATCATGTGTAGCAATCTATATCCCTTGTCCAGCACCGGATATATGAATCTTGGTTGAGCATTGTTTTTGAATGATCTGATCACGGACGTAGAGATTGATGTCTGCTCTCATATTTTTCACATTTTGGCAAAAACAGTTGACCGGACTGCTTCAAGGAATTGTATTCCTTTCTCTCGCCTTATTTCAAAGATTTTGAAGCTCAAAGGTGTCCGTCCATTGGAGGATAAACGTCCATATCCAAGGCCAAGTCCAATTAACATTCGTTCTCTCCATGCAAGTATGAGCCACACCAAGAAGAACACCAAGCAAGAAAGTCATGCACCATCGGGAACCTCGAGTTCTGCAACTCGTACCTATGATGAACAGTTCAACAATATCTCCACTGCTCTTCAAGAGATGAGTACAAAGATGTCCGGGCTGGCGACTATCATGTACGCTCACCACAGACGTACTGATTCACAGTTCACATCACTCCAAACTCAGCTGGACGAAGTTCAACGGAAGCTAGAAGAGAATGACTAGATATTCCATGACAAAAAGGGGGAGATGATGTCATTGATAGGGGGAGTATGGTGATAGGGGGAGAAGTAGTCAACAATTCCTATGTTTGATGTTTTATGCTTACTGCTTTTGGTTTAAAGCTTTGATACTCTGTTTTTATTTCAGTATAATTTCAGTAGTTCTTTTGTGACATTCTCTATGCTCTGTAGCATATCTTGCATGTACCCATGTTGCTTTTGTAAGCTTTAAGGGTTTGTTTCATTGCATATTTTGTAGGCTTTTATGGTTTGTGCCATGCATATGCAATACTTTGTTTATGCAGCCTTTATGCTTGTGTTCTTGAAGTTTAATGTCATACATTTTACTTCAGTACATCACTCTTGTGCCCTTGTAGGATTGTTCCTAGATGCATATACGTTCTATGCATTGGTTGAGTGATGAACACTCTTGTGCCCTTGTAGGATTGTTCCTAGATGCATATACGTTCTATGCATTGGTTGAGTGATGAACACTCTTGTGCCCTAGTAGGATTGTTCCTAGATGCAAATACTTCGTGTATTTCGCATTGGTTGAGTGTTGGACTTGCAAATGATACTCTTCATTTGAGCTTATCACTTTGCATGTCCGGATGGTCATTCCATGTGTGAATGAGCATAGTGATCACTTTTGCGTAAGTGATTGCTTGTGTGATCTTGCCATGGTCTATTGCTTTTATTCCATTTTGCTTGATCACATTATATTTGCTCTATATGCATTTCAAGTTTTCTGCATACAATAATATTATTTTGTTGTTGTGTTTCAGGAGTTACTTGTTCATATGTTTCAAGAGCTTATCAGAATCTAGGATTAGGTGTGAGTGAGTTTTGCCTTTGTTCCCAAACTCACGTTTAAGTCTAGAGTCTGTTTTAGGGTTTTGTCACGGAATAGCCAAAGGGGGAGATTGTAAAGTTGTTATTTACAACTATGTATTTTGTTGGCTTTTACTTCGTGCCAAATTTGATTGTAATTATTATCAATCGTTTATACCCTGTATTTGTTGTGGGATTTGTTGTAAGGGTTGTGTGATAGAGAGAGTGTGTGAAAACTCAAGCATTTGGAGGCTGAAGGATTCTCGTGGGTATGTCGCGACCTAGCTTCCCGCGAAGTGAAGCATGTGCCCTGCACGTGCTGGAATGCAAAGAGTCAGGCCAGGTGGAGACAACTGTCTCTCGCGAGTATCTCGCGGGTAAGGCCTTCCCACGAGACAAGCTGTTCTGCCAGCCTGTACTGACTGACTCACACATTTTGCACCTATCCTATATATACCCTCTTTACCCACAATTGTTGAGGAATGCTTCAGAGAGAAAACCCTAGCCAAACACATTGGGAATTAGAGATTGTCATCCCCAGCTTTCTCTATACACTTGCTTGTGGTATCTCCTCAACCCTTCCCTCTCCATTTCCACACCATTGAGAGGTTGATAGCCCAAACACTTACCACATTCTTTGAGAGTGTTGAGTGACGTTTTGGTGCTGTTGGGAAGCATTGGAAGAAGCCTGGAATGGCAGATGCAACATGGAGCTTGTTGCGGGATCCGGGGTGCTAGACAAGACACGGTTCCGAGAAGCCTTGTTGGAGTAGGAGCTTGGAGGGCTTAGGTACATCGGGTAGATTAGGCTTGGAGGGTCTCTTGCTAACCCATGTATCCCAACTGATTGGCTAGTGGATCGATTTCCACTTGGAGGGCGGCGGAGAGGTTTTTCGCCGAGTTCTTCGGTTTCCTCTTCGAGAACACGTCTTGGTGTTTTTTGTGTTTGCATCCTTCTTCCCTACTCTTTTATATTCCATTATACTGCTGTGTTGCTTAGTTTATGGATTAGAGTAGCTTACTTGTTCATCCGCTCGCATTTACACTATTCCGCACTTTGTATTAAGTTTGTGTAAAATCTATCGAGCCGTAATTTTAATTGGAGGTCTAAATAGCTCTTGTGTTTTCAACACATTTTCGAGCTATCAGTTGTGTTTATGCATGAGAATGAAACTTGGGCAATAAAATGGGCTTAAATGCATAAAGTGACATCATTCCTCTCTTCTCCTTTTTATGTTATGGAATAAGCATATTCACATGATAAATATATAGTAAGTATAATATTCACTTGTTTATTATAATACATTTAAATTCTTGCAATTTTGTAATAGTTTTCACATGATATGTATATATATATATAATTTACATTTTTTTTTTCCGTATATACTTCTTGCCATAAATATTAACATGATGATGCTTTATACATAAACAAAATACTCACATGATATGTATATGTATTGTTTGATGAAAACTCTTTCAAAAATCAAATGTCAAGTGTTTAATTTATTTTCCTACAATGTGAATGTTGAAATTAAATTAAAATGAGGTATTATCCTTTGGATAGGCGGTGTGGAATGCCTAATATCTTTCACACCCGTAATCAAACTTCCGAGTCCAAAATTTTTAGTTCGAGACGTTGTTTACCTTAATTAATTAATACCCTTGGATCAGTTTTTAGTTAATTAAGTAAAACAAATTAGATAAATAAGTAACCAATCACACCTAATACAAAACCAACAGTTGGTAGTGACTACTTAAAATTAAAAAAATAATAATAATAATAAAAGACTCACACATCTCACCGTAGAAACACATGCACCCATAAATCACGTCGCCCTAGCACCCAATGTGAAAACCAAAAACCCAAGAGGGAATTAATTTCCAAGCGTCCACAGGTTGCTAAGTACTTCAAAAACTTTCCTGAGATGAATGAAGTGCTCCTCCCACATTTTGTTGCATATCAATATGTCGTCAAAGAAAACCAGCAAGAATTTTCTTAAATACGGTTGAAATATGGCGTTTATTGCTGTTTGGAAAGTGGATAAGGTGTTGCAAAGCCCAAAAGGCATCACAAGATATTCAAAGTGGCCGCTGAGTGTGGAAAGCTGTTTTGTGAATGTCATCAGGGTGGACACGAATTTGATGGTATTCTACTCGGAGGTCCAACTTGGTGAAGTAAGTCGCTCCATGAAGCTCATCTAGCATATCATCCACTGTTGGAATTGGAAAACGGTCCTTAATGGTCACCGTATTTAGAGCACTATAATCAGTACAAAACCACCATGATTCGTCTTTTTTTTTTTTTTTTACTAACAGGATAGGTGAGGAAAAAGGACTTCTACTTGGACGAATTGCCATAGACAACATCTCCTTCACTTGTTCAATTTCATCTTTTTGAAAACGAGCGTAAAGGTAAGGTCTCGCATTAATGGGTAAGCTGCCTTCTTTTAATGGAATCTGGTGATCAAATCCTCTAGAAGGAGGCAGAGTCTTTGGTCCCTCCAATACATGCTGAAATTCTTGGAGCAATGGTTGCAATCAAGCCGGTACCGGAGCCATCCCCATGTTGTCCTCTCCCTTCTACATGATTAAATAGTTCCCCACCACCTTGCATTTCATGTTCCAGCCTTTATATGATCACCTCTTGAGTGGGTTTGATTGAGGAAGCCATGATTACATATGGTTTACCCTCCCATTGAAACTTCATTGTCATAATCTTCCAATCACACTCCACCGGTCCTAACAATTCCAACCATTGTATGCCTAACACCAAATCTAGCCCATTGAGTAGTAAGGAATAGGAAGTAGTGCAAAATGTAAATCCTTAGACAGTAATTGAGACATGTTCATACCTCTCTTGGCAAACCAAATTCTCTCCACTTGCTACCTTCACCATGAACTCCTTAATAGGCGTGACTGCTAATTGTAGTGATTGGGTCAACTTCTTATCCAGAAAGTTGTGGGTTGATCCACTGTCAATGAGAATAATGAGTTCTCTTTTACCTATATCCACACTTTTACTTGCATGGTTCGGGGCAATTGCATGAAGGGAAATCAATGGAGCATCTTCTTTGTAGATCTCATTCTCTTATGGTCAGTTTGGATTGAGGGAGAGGGGAGGAGAGTAGAATAAATTAGAGTAGATTTAGCAAAAAATAAACTTATTTTTAGCTAATTTTACTCTACTCTCCTTCACTCTCCCTCCTTCCTTCCTCCATTCAAACAGGCTATTAGAGATTATCTTCTTCCCATTTGCTGTCAGTGACTTCCAATAGGTCTTGCTGTGAGTAAGCTTCTGCCAAAAAGGCTTGTGGTGTGGCACAACGATGCCTCGGTGTAAACTTCTCGTTGCAGCTAAAGCATAGCCCTTTTTCATTCCCCCTTTGCATTTTCTCCCAAGAAATCTTCCCTGTGCTTCCCGTTGCTTGATTCGTTGTACCAAGAGTGCTACGTGAACTTGACTTCCGCAGGGACTTGGTCATGGAATTGGATTGCTGGAAACCCATCTTGCCTTGACGCCGTCTATTTAGACTCTCATCTTTGATTCTAGCCAACTCAATAGCTTCCGAGAGAATTTTGGGTTTGAACATTCGGATTTCCGAGGCTATCTCTTCTTTTAATCCACCCATGAAAGCTCCCACCAATGCCTTTTGAGGCCACCCATCAACTTGATTAGCTAACCTTTCGAACTCTCGCTGATACTCCCGGAGTGTTCCCTTCTGACATATCTTAGACAAAGCTTCATCAAAATCCTCATCCTCCGTTGGCCCAAATCGAACCAATAACTCTTTTTTGAATTTCTTCCATGTGATCTTTGTCTTCTCCTCTTGAAACACCTTCTTCATCCACTGCCACCATTGGTTTGCTTCTCCTTCCAAATGAAAGGCAGCTAACGTGACTTTACGATCTTCAGGTGTTCCTTGGTAGTCAAAATATTGACTTACAAGGTCAAGCCAAACCATTGGATCATCACCCGAGTACTTTGGAAAATCCAGCTTGGCGGGTTGAGGTTGATCATGTGTTGTAGTTTTGAATCTAATTGACTCATCTGATTTCGGGGTTGAAAGAGAATCTAATTTGTCACCGGAATTGGACAACATCTCTTTGATTTCACGCATGGATGAACCAAGAAATTGGGATTCTGTGGTCAACTTTTGCACACTCTCTTTTAGCTCCTGCATTTCACTCTCTAATTTCTCAATTTGGTCCTTCATGGTGGCCATGCTCTAATACCAAGTTGATGAAACAAAGACGAGAAATTGATAAAAGACTTTCTTCACAGTACAAGAGAAAATCCACCAACCTCCTCCTAATGGCTTACATCCTAATATTTAAAGCTAAACAATTATCTCCCAATTGGACTTATTCAACAACTAACCAACAGGTCCTAAGATAATGTGATAACAACGACAAGAACTAACAAAAATTATCAAAATAATGATAAGATGATAATATAATTAAAGACGATGACAAGGATCATCAAACTCCTAAGGTTTTGGTGGCAACTTCTGATGTTAGTAGCAGAGTTCTTTTCATCCTTATCTTCCAAGCTAGCCAAGTATTTATAATTGGGCTTAGGAATTCTAGAACTCCTACGTGGCACACTATCATAGAGGTTGTTGGAATATACTGCTGGAGAATAATTCAATTGTGGATTATCATTATTTTTTATTTTTTAGTTTTTGAATAATGAGGGAAATTATCCTTAGCAGTTAGGAAGTCTTTTGAATAGCAGCTGATAAGCATTGTGCTATTCTTATCTGTTGTTTATGTTAATTAGTTGTTTCTTTCAATTTGGAGTTTGTAAGTCTATAAATAACTTAACACTTAGTACAATGATATAAATGAGAAAATTATAACAGACGTTAATCTTCTGGGAGGCCTAGTTTTTACTCAAATTAATACCAAAACACGTTGCTTAATTTGCTAAAAGAAGGTTACATCACGTAACACATAATCAAGAATTCATAATGTCCATGGAGTGTGCGAAAAGCTATTTTATGAACATCAGCATGTAGGAAACGAATCTAATGTTACCTAAATCATAGATCTAATTTCGAGAAAGCCGTGCCCCATTCAACTCATCTAATAGCTCATCGGTAGCCGAAATGCGAAACTTGTCGTTGATTGTAATTTGGTTGAGGGACTTGTAACTAAGCACATGCACCAAGACCTATCTTGTTTTTAATGAAATTATTGAAATAAATTTCAGTCAAACTTAGATTGTGCAATTTACATTTTAGCCTTGATATGACGTACGTATAAGGATACCACTTAAAACCAAAAACTTAGACTTATAAGTTTGGAGTCAACTATATTATATTAACCATCCACTCTTATTATTATTATTTAATGTGAGTTTGAACCCTAGATGCAAGGAAGGCTCAAGTCTTAAGCCTAAGGCCCCCAATATTTTAATGATTTCACCCTTTATATAAAGGCTCTATCTCATTATAAAAAGGTCCATAATTGTAGAGTGATGATGGAGATATTATATTCATTGCTATATCAATTTATGTACCTTATGTGGTAAAATTTATAATACCTTTAGCATTTTTCAAGATTATATGATAATAATTGTTTAAAGATAAATAAATAAATAAAGGTTGTACAATGTTGATTTTTATCTCACCTCCAAAAATGTTTCCAAAATATTATACCTACAAAAACTAAACCCAATTGAAAACCATAAACTATTTTGGGAAAAAAAATTGTTTTGATGTTGTAATTGTTGTCAGACAACATTCTACACAACATGTTGTCAACATTACTTACCTAATCTTTCATATGGATACACATCAAACAATCTCTATCTTTATATGAAATTAAAATTTTCTTTAAAAAAAAAATATGAAATTAACTTTATAGTCCGTTTGGATTGAGGGAGAGGGAGGGTGAGTAAAGTAGAGTTAGTCCAGCCTATTTTCAGCCAACTCTATTTTACTCTCCTCCACTCCCTCTCCCTCCCCCCTCAATCCAAACAAACCCTTAGTTTGGTTAGTATTGATTCATAAAATTTCTAATTCATCAAATTAAGATGGGTTATTTAATTAGCATTAAATAAATTTTTTTAATTGATATTTAAATATAAAGGTCCCACTTAGGTTTATTGCCTTAAATGTCTCTGTTAAAAGGACCAAGAAATAAGAACAATTTAAGTTACAAATCTTTTGACTATTCATACAAGGCATCAAAATGAGGTCTTTTGAGATGAAGTTTCATCCATAAAATTATGAGAAAATCTGTAGACGCAAAAAATTTCATACCTAACTGATGTGGCAGATCATTAGTGGTAGGTAATACATGATGTTAGTAATAGGTCTAGATAAAAACCAATAAATGCTTGTCCGCTCAACTATTGTGATTTTTTTTTTTTTTTTGGTCTATAGCATTGCTATGGAATTATTAAGTATCAATATTTGATGAGAAAAGAAAAAAAAAATGATTTTTTAACAAATTTTTATATTTTCCATAAAAGTGATATTAAAAATTTTTCTAAAATTATCCGTTAATTTGACCCCTCTTTAATATGACTTATATCTCAAACTTATATAATAATTTAATTATAATAAGGGAAATGTTAACAAGAGCCCTAAGGGCATTCGTTTAGAAACCATTTTTAGAAACATAACCCTTTTGTTTTTAATAGTTATACATTATAGATACCATATATATTTTTATAAAGGAAAAAGTAACAAATTTAGTTAGAAACTTTTTATGAAAAAAAAATAATTAAATTTTTGACAACTTTTTATATTTTTCATAAAAGTAGTATCGATATTTTCTTTTATTTAACTAATGTTCTAAGAATATACCTATTAACCGAACACTTTTTTATTAAAAATAAAAAAATAAAAATAAAAACAAAGAAGTAGTGTCCCAAATTTTTGTTAAACCATTCTATTTCATACCTATGAAACATTTTTAAAACTATATAAATTGATAATGTGGTGGATGGAATTTTGGAATTTAAACTTTACCACGTGTCTTTCAAATCTATTAATCCAGCTGCCAAGGCCCAAGACGGGCAAGAAGGGAGAGAAACACCGTAAATGAACATGGGGTTGTTAAAAGCCACTTGCATTTCAAACAAATTTTCAAAGCAAATATTCAACTTCTTGGTGGTCAATTTGATGTGCTACTTAAAAACATGTGCTAGAACTCCAAGTGCCATCAAACCTCGATATTTGATCCTGCTTGTGGGTCAACGTTGTTTTGTATTCCCAGTGTGATTGACATCATGTGATCTATTAACTAGTGCAAAATCATGTGGCAAAAAAAAAAAAAAAAACACTTGTGCAAAATCTGCCGTATAAAGAATTTCAAGTCTTTTTGTGTGTTTTTCTTTTTAGCTGAATATTCACTGTGAAACTGTATATTAAACTCTAATTTTTGTTATATCATGCAACTTATATTACAATCAAATGACATCTCAAAATAATTTAGAGAAAGAGAGAGATAGATAGGATGAGTGGCTTGGAAGGTCAAGCCAAAACGTGGGTGGTTTCAGGAGATAATTAAATAAAGTGATACCAAATAGTACAAGTCTTTTTGAAGCTGTACCACATGTTATCATGCAAACATAATTTTTTTTTGGTAAAAAAAAAAAAGGCTAAAGGAGGTCAATCCATGTGGCTTCTCTACTTGAACGTGACTACAGTAGTATCCTAACCACTCACAGGATACAAATATTTATAATTCTCTATCATAAGAGAATTCTAAAAAAGTGTGGCAATGGGTTTTTAAATTATACTCATAACTTTCCTCAAAAAAAAAAAAAAAATTACTCATAACTAAAATAAAAACCTCTACAAAATATAATATGTAATTCATCTCTTCAAATAGTCTTCACAAGTACAAATTCTTGTAAGATGTGGGTCAAAAGCCGAGGTTTAAGTGTACAAAGAGAATTTCAGATACAGTTTAGATTAGGTTGGAGTCGGATTTATTATAAAAAAAATTAAAATTTTAAATAAAAAATATATATATATATCTTTGACTGGGCTCTTGAGGGCCAACTACCATGTTGTTAGCTCTATGGGCTGGGCTTAAGCTATAAAGTGAAAGAATTCAACGGAAAAACAATTGGATTTTCCACACTCATTCAATCCCAATCACAAACCCATAGTTCGTTCTTTGCTTTATACTTTTTCTGATTAGAAAAACTGAAAGCACACACCCATCACCCACGTGTCTCTTAAACAATGACAACCTTTACTAATTTTAGAAGCATTTTCTTCTAACTACGACAGTGACATTATCTTCCAATAAATTAGGTCATATCATATCATGATATTTCGTGCATGACAATTTTGACAATATATCTTGTTAGTTACGTTCTTAATCGAAAGAAAGTGTGAAGTCTCTTTCTCTGAAAGAGGACAAATAGAAAGTGGTGCACCATACAAAACACAACCACAAATGAGTGGACGTGGAAAATGGGTTATGCTAGACAAGAGCGTCCTTTTCTTTTCGTTTTTTTTTTCTTTTCTTGATCAATGCTGGACTAGACAAATTTCTAGTTTAGTTTAATTTAATCACCCATAAATTCCGTGATTTCAGGCTATCATTTCTTCCTTTCTTTTAATAAACAGTAAAAAGTCAGTGATTACTTGCATAAACTGCACACAAAAATACAAATACACCACGTATGCATAAGATAATAATTAATGACACCCACCAACATTTGGGTGGCATAATTGGTAAGATACCGGCCTAACAAGTCTCAAGATTTTGGTTTGAGCTTCAACAATTAGCTGTGTTTTGATATTTTTTATATCTCACTTTTATCTCATACAGTCCAAAAAATAATAAATGAGTTTTTCACAACCGAGAATACAGGGTATCGCTTGAGAGTGGGCAGGGTACTATTATGGTCACGCTCAGATAGAGAAGTCACACTAGTCGCTCCTCTCTACCCATTTTTTCTTTACCAAAAAAATAAATAAATAAATGACACCCATATTGGTCTAACTTCTTGTGAGAGGTTTGAAACTTTGAATACCTATTGTACTAGTATTATTTAAATTTCGTTAAACTCTAGAAGTTACTTTTAACCAGCACCCATGATAGTTAAACTCCCTCTATAATATTCTTAAATTAAATTTGAAAAATTAAAAAGGGGTATGTTAATTGTTTGTGTGGCAATTAAAAGGGCTTGTTTAATAGATTCTCAAAAAAAAAAAAAAAAAAAGGGCTTGTTTAATTTTATCTTATATTTTGTATTGGTCTTGTTTATAATTAAAAGAGATTTTTTTTTTCTTCTTTCAATTTATCTCTATCTCAATTTATCTCTATCTCAATTTGTAGTTTGTTAAATCTCTTTCAAAACTTAAAAAAAAAAAAAAAAAAATCAAAACTAACAGTTAATAATTTGTCATCTAAGATTATAGATTTTTTTATAAACAAATTTACAAAATTCATATTTTTTCATTATATATGATATATGACTTGTCAATTTTTAAATATTAAACCACTTCATTATAATGTTATAGTTACAAAAATGTCGTATTCACATAACTTTAATAACTGCTTCTTACCTTCTTCTATTTTTTCAACAAATATCAACAAAGTGAGTCTTTTTTTTTTTTTTTTTTCTGAATTACGAATGAAATATTTATAACAATGTTATTAATTACCTATATTTTATTTAAGTCAATGCTTGATTCCTCTTTAGTGAGACATACAACCTAATACAATATTTTTTACTTTCCCATATATACTATATATATAAAGTATAGTCAAATTAGAATCTGAATTTTATTGTCATGTCAACGTAGAATGAATTATAAAAATAAATAAAAAATAAAAAATCAAGATATATTATTATTCATATAAGTTAATAACTCTAAAAATATACATCACTTTTTTTTTAAATCTAGTTTCACCACTGTGGTTTTCCAATCAGAGGATTTGAAGTTTAATCAATTGCAAGTAAGAAACGTGTGGTATCAAGAGAATCAAAATCCTCGATCCCATGGGTATGATTCACTCCATGTCCCATCAATTAGAAGCATTCACATGTCATTTTTTCTTGAAAGTAAATAGAAGCATCTAAAACGAAAACATAAAGCACCTTTGTTTTCAATACGCGCAATCGACAGACTTTGGCCCAATCCATCTAGTTTTCCAAGAAAATGTATCACGCAAATTGTAGGATAAAAATCATGAGGTCACATATTAAGTTTCATAAATTTTTTTAACAGCCTGTTGAATTGGCAGATTAATTGTAACTAGTGCATAACATCATTTTTACTATGACCACCACTATCATTATTTTTATTTCTCACCAATTATAACTTGCCACCTTTTTAGTTGTAAAAAAAATATTGTAAAATTTATTATGTTTTTAGAATTATTGATTAGAGAATGAGAAAATGTGCGAGATATTAGAGGGACCAATATCAGGAAAGCCAATATCATACCAGTACCAGCCGAACTAGGGAAATATATCGTACCAGGCTACCAACCATTAAAATGGTATCGATATTCCTCTAAAAAGTACCGGATGAAATACCAAATTGCACCAACTATACCAGAATGCTTCAAGTGTGTCGACTGGTATTGGCATTTCAACCGATATATAAAAAGTGGCATTCGAAAGGTTTTGAATTTTTTTTTTTTTTTGGTGGCAAACGAAGGTATCCAAATCTCTTCAAGCATCTAACTATTTCCAATAGCAATCGCATGGCATCTCAGAAAATGTACATTGCTACATTGATAAAATTCAACCGGCTAAGCTTAAGTAGGAAAACATGATTAATTATTGCCTTAATTATTTTATTATTACTGCATTGTTCATGCCATCATACTAGGTATTATCAATTTATCTACTGCCTTTTTTTTTCTACCAACAAAAAAAAAAAAAAAAAACCATTATTGCTCTTTTTTTGTTTCTAAATAAATTTTCATACCTGTGATTAATTTGTGATTTTACCTTCCATTCTTTGTTTTGAGGGAGAAGATATGTCATTTTATTCAAAGATAATGGTTACCAAATTTATAACCATCAATGGTCAGCATATTTTAGTGTCAATCATTCCAAATAGGTTTTGATTTGGATTGACATTGTCTTGAGCCTTAAAACCAATCTCAAACTGCCAAGTGCTGACCAAGTTTGTTGAATTTCCCACCTTAATTTCTTGAAATCAAACTGCCAAGTGCGACAAATTAACAATCACGCCAATAAGTTGTGTGGATATTACCGCATCAAAGTTGGATGATAATTCATTCTCAACAAAAAAGTTGGACGATAATTGATAGGTGTAACACCTGTTTTATGTGCTAAGAAACATTAAATTTTGATATTGACAATCATCGGCTATTAGTGAGAGAGGGGTCACGTCCATCATTTTCCTTATTTATTGAAATATAAATATATATATATATATATATATATATAGAGAGAGAGAGAGAGAGAGAGAGAGAGAGATAGTTTTGAGTTATCCATAAAGTAAGCATCATGTTACTCTTCTTCTTTTTTGGGGGTGGGGGGTGGTTGTGAATCATCACGTCAATTGTTAAGCCTAGACCTATGATTTGAATTTTTCTTCCTCATATTGAATGAATTTAAAATAAAATAAAAAACACATATACATAGGATTTGAATTATCCAAAGATCATATACCAATAACTAGATTATTACTATTTTTAATTGTTAACATTGTCAACTGATCAGATTTGAATATATATATATATATATATATGATTAGGTCCAACTGATAATTGACTTAATTCAATTATAAATTTACACCGAATCAATTTATTCAAGCATTTGGCTTCTATAATCAAACAATAAACTTGGGATCTAGAAACCAAAAAAAAAAAAAAGACTCGTGTGATGTACATAACATGCAGTAAATACCTCATATGCATTTGTTTAATGTGTTTAATCTTAGATGACTAATTGAGCTCGGTACTCCAGTTTACCCATTAAGGAAAAAAATGAACATTAGCCTTTTTTTTTAATAAAGAAATTTGCAAATAATTATCTCATACATCTTTCACCTGAGTGCTTGCATATATACACACTCTATTATTTAAGTAAAAATACTAAAGTTACTCAAATTTTATTGAGAAAAAAAATCACTTGCAAGAAAATGATTTATGCCACTTATTAATATATTAAATTGATGTGTAACTGATAATATATAGAAAAAAATTATAATATTCTTAATTACACTACTCAACCTAAGTTAAAAAAATAAATGAAAAAATACGTAAAAATTACTTTGTCCATACACCACATATCTAGATCGGTCCCCTACACAGTACTTTCTATCACTATCATATAATTAATATATATAGTGGCAACAGACAACAGTACCTTCACTCTCTCTCTCTCCTTTACGTTTTAATATTTTCGTGTGCAAATACCTCAGAGTCATGTCACAATAATGTCAACATAACTTTACTGTTTATATATATATGATATCTCGCGATAATTTGGAACATATAAAAAAAATCGGAATCGGAGAAGAACTTTAATTGGGGTATTGAATAAGTCGAGGAGAAAAGTAGAAAGTAGAAAGAAAGAGTGGTCGCAATAGCAACAGCAAATTGGTCATAAAAGTAGTGTCTAAAAGATACACGGAAAGTCCAATATAGAAGTCTTCCAAAACAAATGAATGGACGTGGAAAATATGGTACAAAATTCTTTGACTATTAATATATGATATACATTTGGAAGAAGGTTTATTTAGCTTCACCTGGGCTGCATGGCATATATATATATAGGGGCACTGTCAAACACAGGTGTAACCTAGCTATGTATATAGTGCATGCTGTGGTCCAGGAGAAAATATTACGATTGCATGATTCTCTTCTCTCACAGCTGATGCAACTCACCAGCTGTGAGTCTCACCAACTTGTAAAAAGGAGAAAACTTACACCCGTAACAGAGTGTACTTTCTCGTGGTCCAATCCAACCTTCATAGACAACCATTTTCTTTCTTCATTTTTAATTGTGAAAAAAAAAATATATATATATATATATATCCAATTTAGGATCAGAATAATACTTTAAGCTCTGCGTTTTGCTTTGAAAAGAAATAATGAGATTGATCCGTCCAAAATAAGATTATACAAAATGTACACATATATATATATATATATATATAGCACAGTCTCATTCTCATGCATTATTTTTTTTTCCCCCCAACTCAAGAAAACAAAAAAGGGTTGTATCTTCCCCATAGTGCTCATTTAAGAGAAATTATTTTATTAGTTCATTTATTTTGAAAGATAAGCTAAATAAAAATATAGTTGTATTTTAAAATATATATATATTAAAAGGTTGTATATAAGTATAATAAATTGAATATACAACAACAAACAAGTTGCAATATTAGGATTTAGGTTTGCGTAAAAGTTAATATTAGAATTCTCGAATATAGAGTAGAATAGTTTGACTAAAGCTCTTTTAGCGTCCATTTGGAAACAACTTATTTAGTTAAAATTGAAATTTTTTTGCTAAAAGTATCGTAGATAAAACTAAAAATTAGTTGAAATAGTACAATGAGACCCATAAATAGTACCAAAAAGTGCAATGGAACCCATAAATAATACCAAAAATAAGCTAAATAGTAAAAAAAAACTGTCCAAAATAAGTTATCCCAAACGCAGCCTTAATATATATAGGATAGATTTTTTATATACATATATAAATAATCCATCCTTAATTTTAAAATTTTCGAATTGATTATAAATTCTTAATAGATTAATCAATATTAATATAAATTTTGCTTAATATATATGGTTGCCAAGAGCCACGTTTATGCAGTTGACTGAACCTAACACTGAAAGGTTGGTATCATTGGAAAGGAACAATTGTTCAAACAACAAGCTGGCCAGTCACATTTGGGTGGTTTGCCTGAGCCAATACCAGGTTGGTGAAAGGGACCCCCTTCATTATTTGATGTCAGATTACGTGGCATCCATTAGTTTAAGAACATGGAGGGTCCAGATTTCATGAAGTTCATGCAACAGTTGCGAAGATGTCACAATTTTGATGGATAAGGTATCCAAAATTTCAAAGGAAGTGTACTACTCAACTCACCATTTTTTTATGAGAAAGTTTAGAAAACTCTAGTAACACATCATTTCTATGTCTATTTTCACAACTACCTAATATAGTTGATTGTGTAGCAGAAAAAAATGGTAGGTATATTTGAAATTGGCAGACAATCAATTACAATTTGCCATAGAAAACAGTATGAAAATGGATGTAAAATTGATATTGCAGTTCTAGAATAACTCGATTGAAAGTTTATGAATACAAAAAATTGCATAATCTAACTAATGTGACATTATTAATGATAGATAATAAAGGGGAGGGGAAAAAAAAACTCTATCAATGGTAGGTCCAAATAAAAACTAGTAAAATTTTGTCAATTCTACTATTATGAAAAATGTTGTGAATTTTTTTGTGTACGCATTGATCTATTGTAATGGAGCTGACTAGTAGACCATTACATTTCTTTAAAATAATGCAATAGACTTATACTTTGGGTGGCCGACTAAAAAAAAATACACTTATGATTATGACTTTTTTTTTTAAAATGATTAGGACTTATCAAAGAGGTCTTAATAAAATACTTTATCATATAGTGGTTGAAATTTGTTTGCAACCACTATATGATAAAGTATCTTATTCATACCTCTTTTATAAGTCCTAATTACTGCTAGCTCTCTTGGGGTGCTAGGGTGAGGTCTGTGGCACCCCAATCACAGTAGTTATGACTCAATCCAACATTCCCTAACGGAGAGGTGCCCCTATGGTCACATCCAAGGGGGTGAGTCACACATGGTCGCCCCCGCCCCCCTTTCTCTCATCCTAAAAAAAATCATATAGTGGTTGGATTTGCTTGGAAAGAAAATGAATTAGGAAAGTACTTATTAGTCCTACAACACACACACACAATAGTTGGGGTGAGATAATTCGAACTCTAAGCCCTCGTTTGGGAGGAAGAAGTGGAATGAAATGAAAAATAATAATTTTAGAATATTTTTTGCTTCTCTTGTTTGGGAGTTTTAATAGAGGGAGTGGAAAGTTCATTTTCTTGTTTGTGAGTTTAAGTGAGAGTGAATGGAATATGTAAGAGGGAACACTCATTCATCTCTATTCTCTTAAAATCTCAAATTATCATTCTCCCCAAAAATTGAGAGGAATGGGAGGGAATGAAATTAGATTTAATAAATTTTTTACTAAAACTCATAAAATACCCCCATATATTCAACTCTTTATTTTAAAATAAGGGTCTCATAGTAATATTGTCATAAAATGATTTCATTTCATTCCCTCTATGTTACTCCCAAATAAGATTACTTACAATCCATTTATTTTCATTACTTTATTTTAAAACATCCAATCAAGGTTACTTAATTCCATTCTTTTCCATTCATTTCCCTTACTTAAATTCATTCTATTCCACTCCATTTCATTCCCTTATGAACTCTCAAACAAAGCCTAGATGTGTCCAATGGAAACACTAAAAGATATCAATTAAACTACAATGCTCTTGGCAAAACAAAAAATATATGTATGTGATAAAGTGAAAGATTGGATTTTTGAACAACTTAATGTGTGTTGTATTTTAGGTTCCTTAATTAAATTCAATTATCTTCTTGAATAAAAGATAATATATTTTGTGTGACCTCAAATCAAATACATTTAATTGAGTATCTTAACGTACGTGAACGCATAGAAAGAAATCTTTGTAGATGTTGCCCTTACTAAAAATAAAGGAACTTGTCAAAGTCTTGGGTCATATTTGGCAAGACAGCTTTAATAAAGAATGGTAAAGGCGCGTGGGATTATGCTTTCTGTTGATAAAGAAAGGAACATATTCGGACTATGCAGTCCATGTCCATTATTGGTCTAATCTAAACAGAGTTCATTTTAATTTCTTTTTTTATATTTTAAATGATTGTGTTGTTGATCCATTAATAACGATGGGAATGAGAGAAACAGACAATTAAATTTCACATATATTTGCATCTTCAACTTTAAGGAATTGCTTTACTTTGATGTCTTTGGTTCTTGGTCAACAAACATTTGAGTATAAGCAAAAACTTTTCTTTTCCTTTCTTTTTCTAGCTACAGTGGCGTTGCTTTCATATTGCAAGCATTTATGAAATATATATTGAAAAAGAGAGAAAATATGGTGCCACGGCGCCCTATTAAACTTCTTGTTTATAATTATAAACTTTTGCTGTGATTTATATAATTTTAAATCACTCAATATGTTAAACATCTTTTATACGTTAGATAGTTAGATAATTGAGTGATTTATAAATTTAATACTTATTTTAATTGAAATAAAAGTTATTTTATATAGTATATAATCACTTTAAAATATAAATAAATATATATACTTTACTTCTTCAATCTGAAATTTGAAAATTACTACCTTCTCAACTCTGATGAGACATTGCCCAGATCGAGATCACAATTTATCCTTAGTCAAAAGTGTTATTTTCGTTTATTTTTAAACTTTTTCAGTTTCTTTAACCTGAATTAATGAACCACTCCTTCCTATTAATGTATTAAGTAGGTCTTCAATGCATGTGAACGTGACAAACCATCTCAATTTCATTTATATTAATCTAGACTCACCTCACCTTGGCATGGATATATCTTTTTCTTTCTTTCTTTCATTTTTTTTTTTTTTTTTGATTCTATACTTTCTCACGTTCACACTAACTTATTTTATGAATAAATGTTTCTTAATTGTTCAACATTTAGCATCAAGTATAAAAAAAAATTCTCAACAAAGAAGTATAAAAAATTTCCTTCAGCTTAATAATAATAATAATAATAATAATAATAATTTTACCGTTACACTATTGCGCCCATTCACACCATTCCCTTGGTCCTAATTTTAGAAGCAACGCTTCTCAATATTCCTATACTTTGACATTGATCCAAATATATTAAAAGAATTATTATTCGGTAATTTTGACCCTCAATTTTTAGTATTCCAAATTTCCAATCCTTCTATTCCACATTCCTAATTTTTCTTAATTAAGTTGCACTTCGTATATTGAATTTCTTTCCTTCTTAATCTAAAACTCTTAGATTTTTGGGTCTAAGTGATAATGGTTTTCATTCCAACAAAAAACTATTTCATAAGATCCCCCTTTCCCTAACAAGGATTTGGCACAATGTAAAAGAGAAAATATGTTTCTTTTTAGGTCTTACAAAAAGTTCCTGAAATTTATTGCAAAAAAATGCTCAATGGGAATTTTACTGAATTGATTCAGACTCAGTAACGAAGATTCATCTGCATTGGATATCATGCACCGTTTTATCATGTGGTCAAGAATCGAACAGTGGTAATATCTTTTGTGGGTTACTTTTCTTTATTCCGCATAGTTAAAAACCCTCCATCTCTTAAAAAGAAACTCCCTAAACTGTTGGGAAACTCTAGTAAAATGAAGCACATCTAAGAATGAATCTTGAAACTCTAGTAAAATGAAGCATATATACCTTTAATGCATCTAATTTAAAAAAATAAGAACTTTCCAAAAACTTGAATATTTATCAAGTTTTGATCAAACCTTTTACCGTTTTGATCTTCACCTCAATATATGTACGTCGAAGAGTGTGGGCTCCTCCCTTGTTGATAATCCCATAGAACCGAGTATGCTAAGGAGGGAGAGAGAAAATAGATTTCTCTCTCTTCCTTGATGTAGCCGCCACTCTCTAGGATTTCTCCTTAACAAGAATGATTTTCAAACACAAGTTTAGTGTGTATTTCATTAATATGGCTGGCACTATAAGACCATTCACATCCATGTATAATAGAAAAACGTGTAAATTTTACAAAGTTTTACCTAAAAACAATCTATATCAATCTGTATATAATTGTGTAAATATATAAGTTTGATATAGTAACCATTTAAATTTAGACTGATACTATTTATTTTGCATTTAATTGTTTATTCTTTTTTTACATATCTCGAGAATAAGGAAGAAAGTGAATGGTGGTTGTTGTGTATGAAGAAAGAGAAATAATTTTAAAAAATTAAGAAAAGTTAATATTTTAATGAAATGTAATGTAAAATAGATAATCAGATATGGGGTGTTTTGAAAAATGAGTATGTAAAATAAAAAAAAGTAAGTTCTTATGCTAAAATAAACAGAATATTTTTTGCACAAGCTAATGCGAATACTCTTTGTCCGTTTAGGAACAGTTTATTTAGCTTTTTGCTAAAAAAAAATTTGCTGGAAGTATGCTAAAGTATACTTATACTTTGAAAATGTGATCAAAAGTAATTAAAAAATGAGGGGTTTTAAAGAAATGTACATAAAAATTAAAAAATAAAAAGCTAGCTTATAAGCTGGTCCCAAAACAATCCCTAAAGGGTGTCATATAGCTTGAGGTAGGACCAAAGTGAAAAATAAAATCTAGCTCGACTAAGCCTTACTTGAGCTCTTGTTATCTCATAACTAGCCTAAAGTTACAATTAATTATATTTTTTTGCACCAAAATAATATAATTATAATCTATGTTTTATTTAATTACACAACATATTCCTTGACTAGTTAATATTGCATTTAACCCCTCCATGAAATCATCCATAATGAAATAAAACCATAAGTTACTATCATACTATTACCACTAAATCTTAAGTCCTAGAGTTCTCGATTTAATCTCTTAATTATTCTTATTTTATTTTGGAATCTAATTCCATTGAATATAAATTTTAGTAATTTCTTACTAAAATGACCAAGCCTGCTAAAGACTTGGCAAATGGGTCGAGTCAATCAAGTTGGGGACAAAAATGGGTCATCCTAAACAGGTTGCAAGCATGTCAAGTTGGTCAAGTTACAAGTCAATCCGTATTTTTTAGCATGAAAGAAGTAATAAATAAACAAACAAAAAAATACTAAATGTGAAAAAATTTATTAAAAAAAATACTCAAAAATACATGTTAAATTATATATAGATTCTTAGATTTACACAATTTAAAGTTCACTAATAATATCATTCACTATTGTAAGGGCACGAAAGTTAGGGGCCCAAACCCACTTAAAATAGTGAGGCCTATACCACCCAATTAGGCCTAAACAGATAAATATTTATTAAGAGAGTGGGGAAAACAAGTTGGGCTCAAGTCCAAAGATTCGAATAGGAAGGGAATGATTGGAAATTAAAAACAAATAGCATTAATGGTTCTTCTCAAGTCCACCCGAGGACAATTTTTCTTACACAGGGATATTCACTGCTCTCTCTCTCTTTCTCCCTACTATTCTTGTTCTGATCTCTTTTCCCTGATTTTTTTTTTTCGGATCTCCTCATCTGGAAGTTCTCTTCCTTTATATACCCTTATGCTTCTTGCATCCTAGCGCTCCATCTGCATCCTTTTAGGTTCTCTGTAGAACACTTGTCCCATTAGACTCCTGCTGAAGGTGGTAGAAGGGACTGCTTAGCTGTGAATCTCAGGTGTCATTTCCTCATCAATGCAGCTGATAAAGCTGTTGCCAATAATTTAATGCGGAGGTTGTAGGTAAGCTTTCACAGGAAACTTCTTTCAAATACCTTGACTTTCTCCTTGAACACCATTCTCTCCACTCGGGTTTCCAAGAGATATTTTGTCCATTCCCTCCTTCTCTGCAGGCAACCCACTCCTCGGGTTTAAAGTGCTTCCACCTAATGAACGAATAATGGTCATAGCAGTCTTGGTCTTCCTCGGTCCTCAGATCCCCACATTAGCCCCCTAAAACCTTGCTATTAACCCTGAGTTAAAAAGCAAGGTTTTAGTAGTACCACCCCAGTTGATACGTGTGAAACGTGTTCCTATGTGATGACGTCTCTTCACCTATCTTTAGCATGTCCCTGACGCTTCGGTATCCACGATTTTGCATTTATTATGTCAGGCGGCTACTTGTCCCCCCACGTTCTACAATGCGATGGTGATCCTACGATTCTCGTTTACTCTGATTTATGAGTGGAAATTTACCGCTCATTTTTCACCTCTATATAAGGAGATGTTGGTGTTGATTTTGCCCCATTCATTTTTTGGCAATTTTTTCGTTGAAGCAGCTGTCCAAGGAGAGATTCTTCTATTGCTTGTATGTGCGTCTAGTTTCATATTTCATATCACATAGGGGATTTATTTATTGTTATACATATATATATATATATATATATATATCTTGTAACCTAAATCATAAAGACCCATGGGTCGATTTGCTAGGCTAGTGGATACCCCCAAAGGCATGGCCACCTTTAGGGCTAAATATAGGATCCCTAATGGTGTTGAACTCCAACATTGTGAGTTAGGCGAATGGCTGGTCATGAACAGACCTCTTGGTTCAGTAGTGATTCCGATGATCGCCTTCATAGAAGGTGGGATGGAAATTCCTATGAGTAAGGTTACTAGAGACTTCCTTATCAACTATAGGTTGTCCCCTACTCAATGTTCCCCCAACCTCTTTAGGGTCCTTGGTAGTGTAGACATGATAAACTGAAAGATGGGAACCAACCTCAACTGGAACGATGTGAACTGGGTGTACAACTGTCAAAAAGGGAAGGACACCAATTATTACCTCAAATGTAGGGTCACAGTTGTTAGGTTAATCTCTTGTATACCTAAGTCAAATAAAGGCATGGACGAGGACTTCCTTATCGTCTCGGGAGATTGACATGATGGATTACATTGTCCCACTCAAGATGGGGAACCAGGTAGGGTTCCCACGGACCATAGACAAGCTTAGGGCTTTTATACTTACTAAAAAAAAAAAAAAAACCTACAATGAATTTTACAAACTTATGATTTGTGTCATTTGCTCATTGGCAGACGAATTTCACATCGCCCCGATCAAAAGTTTAGTGAACTTCACAAAGCTTAACCGAATCCTCAAGTCCAAGATCTTCCTTCACAAAGACGACCAACTTTGGGTGGTGCACCTAATTCTTGGGTTCAAGTCGATCTCCAACCATTTTCAGAGTCCCAAGCACATAATTAGGGCGAAGGACCCCCAGACTCGCATTAATTGACGTGGTCGTTCCTGGGCTTTTAAAAGAACCCCCTCCACCAAGCACTCAGGACACTCAATTGCCAACCCCCCTTGCAGCTAGGCTTTTATACTTTCAAGAACAACCCATTCCTTCCAACGACGAAGAAGTGGAAAGCATGCCGAACCCATTCAAGCAGACTTAGACAAGGAATTCGAAGTCTTCTATCAGGAAGACGTTGAGTCTGTTCCCACCTCCTCTCACTCTCGTTTACCTGCTGCTTTGGTGAGTACCAACCAAGAAGCACCTGGAATTCCCGAAGCCAAGGTTCTAGAGGAGAAAACTCCTGACTTGTTGGCATTGCTCACCGCCCATGTTAGGGGTGTATCCCCCGCAGTCCCTATGGTGCCCCAACCCCCAACTTCTACTCTCGCACATGCGTCCTTTGGTGATGCCGCCGAAAAGAAAAGAAAGAAGGGCAAGGGTTCAGAAGGCGCTGAGGAGGGAGAAATTGTCTGTTTAGTGCACCAACCACGTGCCAAAGAGCCCCGAACAATGAGGGCCCAACAGAAAAAGAGTACCCCCTTTGGGACCTCCAAAGGTTCTAAGGGAGAGCAGCATCCAAATGCCTCCATTTGGAACCCAACCTTTGTGCTGAGCTCAGGGGATCCAGTCATGGATGACGCCACTCTTCAGGATCCTCAGAAGGGTAGATCTGGTATTCTGTTTGAATGCTTGGAGAAGGCCCTTCTTCTTTCTGAAGATATGCACGAGCTTCAGTCCTTGCAAAAACGCGAGGTGTTCCTATTGCTTAAAAGGGACCTTGCCAAGGTATACACTCAATGTCTTACTCTTATGAGTTTAAAGAAAATTTTTACAAGTACTTACATTCACTAATCCTGCAGGTTGGTCAAGCTGCCTTTGTTGCTGAAGAGTGGGTGGACCATGCCTTGTCCAAGACTCGTGAGGCTAAGGGCAAATTGGAGTCATCCGAAAAAACCCATGCTGATTTTGAGAAATGGCTTAAGGACGCCCTACTCCATTTGGCCAAGGTGAAAAATGCACGCAAAAATGCCGGGTCAGCCCTGGCTAACCTCGAGAAACAGGCTGAGGAGTCTAAGGTTTCTCTAAAGAAAGCCGAGACACAGTTGGCCTTGGCAGTAGTGAAAACCAAGCAGTAACAAAAACAACTTGAAGCCAAAGACACTGAGAAGGTGCAGGCGAAGCAAGCTGCCTATGATGCAGGCATGACCAAGACTGCTCGAGTCTGACATCCCAACTTTGGGATGTAGCTTGGGTTTTTTGTCTTGAGGTATGGAATGAAGCCCTTAATGCTGCTGGAATTAATGCTGAGTCAGAGCTTGGAGCTGCTGATAAAGTGTACTACCCTCCAGCTCTTCGCATTGCTCCCAACCTCGCCCAACCTCAAGCTGACTCGAGCCCATCATCCACAACGGCCAAGTCTACCACAACTTCAGCCACTGCACCTACCCCCGAAGCCCCTGAAAAAGAGAAAGATCAACCAACTCCTACCATAGTGGAGTTCGAATCAGAAGAGGCTGCTGAAGTTGGGTAGCTGAAGAGAAAGAAGAAAGATAAAGAAAAAGAGGTCATGGTGTAATCCCACCGAACATAGAATGTAGGCTAATTTTGTATCTGGGCCAAGCTTAATTGATGCCTTTATCTTTCTTTGAATGTAACCAAATTTTTGAACTGAATGGATACATTTAACTTTATCTTGTCTCCTTTCATTTATCTAAGTATAACTCATGTCTTTTCTCTTTCAAATGCTAATTAAAGTGTGTCCACCTATCCCTAACTTTATTTAAGTTTAACCTTGCACTTTTCAAGCCCGAGAAACTTATGTACCTTAAAACTATATTTTAACACTTAGTCAAAATTGCAAGTAAGGTTTAACTTATCCTAAACTTATGTTGCTTAAAGGCTAATTTTCCCAAGGCTTGTGACTCGAGGAGTCAGATAAGACTGAGGCTATGTTTAACACTTAAGCAATTTTTTAAACAAAGGTTAATTTACCTAAGGCTTGTGACCCAAGGAGTCAAACAAGGCCGAGGTTCTGTTTAACACTTAGCAATTTTTACACAAAGGTTAATTTATCCAAGGCTTGTGACCTGAGGAGTCAAATAAGGTCGAGTTTCTGTTTAACACTTAGCAATTTTTTAAACAAAGATTAATTTACCCAAGGCTTGTGACCCGAGAAGTCGAACAAGGCCGAGGTTCTGTTTAACACTTAGCAATTTTTACACAAAGGTTAATTTGCCCAAGGCTTGTGACCTGAGGAGTCGAATAAGGCCGAGGTTCTATTTAACACTTAGCAATTTTTTAAACAAAGGTTAATTTATCTAAGGCTTGTGGCCCGAGGAGTCGAACAAGACCGAGGTTCTACAATTTTTACATAGAGGTTAATTTACCCAAGGCTTGTGACCCAAGGAGTCGAATAAGGTCGAGGTTCTGTTTAACACTAAGCAATTTTTACAAAAAAATGTTAATTTACCCAAGGCTTGTGACCCGAGGAGTCGAACAAGGCCGAGGTTCTGTTTAACACTTAGCAATTTTTACACAAAGGTTAATATGATTCAGTGGGCCACTATATCAATAGGCAAATAAATTAGAATTGAACAAACAGAACTTCATATTATTAATAATAAGAACGTTGTAGATTATTTACATTCCATGGGTGAGGAATCACATTTTCATCCAAATCTTCCAAGTAATATGCCCCAATGCCCGCCACCTTCCTTTGGCATCATCGTGGGGTAATTCATCCACCCACCTTCCTTTTGCATCATTTAATCTTTTCTTCAGTCCAGACATGATGGCTTTATTTTTAGCTTCAGCCTGCCCATTCCATTGCAGATAGGCAGGAGTAGAATATCTATTCTTGATTCCCAATTCGCCACAGTACCTTCGAAAGGCCTTGCTATCAAATTGAAGCCCATTGTCCGAGATCAGCGTGTGTGGGACCCCAAACCAAGTAATGATGTTCCTCCAAATAAACCTCTTAGTGTCCACATCCTTGATATTGGAGAGAGGTTCAGCCTCCACCCATTGTTGATACCGTATTTTGTCCGCCCCCGATTTTGCGTGCCGAACCCTGAGAAATCCAGAAATATCATTTTCTCTCCATGGGGCTGCGAGAACATCCAGAACAGTGTGGCATGACCCGTTCGGGCACCGAAGCACCCGAAGTACCTTTTTCAGCTAAATTGACCAAAATTCCCCTGGTCAACCCTAGGTTTGATCGAAGGTCAAACGAGGTCTAAACTTTCACAAAACAACGTTTTTCATAGTTTCACACCAAACTCGAGTTTCTCAGAGATTTTTAACAACTTTGACCAAGTTTGACCCCAAAGTCGATTCGGGGTGGGCCTAGGGGTGTCAATGTTCGACCCAACCTGCGAACACGACACGAACCCGACACGGGTTTTTACGGGTTAGGGTTGGGCCTTAACTGGTTTGGGTCATAAATGGGTCAATCCGAAAACGACACAATAAGAAACGGATCATAAGCGAGTCAACCCGCGTGACCCGCAATAGACATGTTTGACACGCTAATTTATTGTGTTAACCCAAAATGACTTATTTAACACAACCCGTTTAACTCATATAACAAATAAATATTCATTTTATTTTAGATTTGTCAAATACCTTTTATATCTAACCTATATTTTAAACTTAAAACGAAAAGTAAATAATTACAAAAACTTACAGGGGATATAATTGGAAATTGAAATTTTACAAACTCTAGATCTCTAAACCCTACAAATTCGAAATCTCTAAACCTTCTTATATTTTTGTAAAGAACTTATTTCTAGATGGATGTTATAAGTTTGTTGAACTATATTATTTTAAATGTGGGTTGAAGACTTGAAGTGTATACACTACTTTTGGGATGTAAAAATAAATTTATTTCTAGATAGATGTTATATTTAATATTGAGCAAGTTGAAATGGGTTGTGTCGCATCCGTGTCAACCCAACACGACCCGTTTATTAAGCGTGTCAAGTGGGTTGGGTCAAGTCAACCTGCCTTATTAACAAGTCAGGTTAGGGTTAAAGGATTATGACACGATTATTAAATGGGTCGGGTTCGGGTTAAGTCATTTAGTTGAATACCCCTACTTCGACACAACATGAACTCGACACGCTAACCCAAATTGACACCCTTGGATGGGCCCAAAAATCCTAATTTTGATCCGGCTATCAGAACGGGTTGAAACCAACGCCATTATGATGATTATTAAACTCTCATTCCAACGACTGTTCAAGGGTCGAAATCAGAGTTAGAATGGCCGAGATATCATGAAACCCGAGATGACGCACCGATTGATGCACCGCAAACTTCCGAGAGCCATAACTTTTGATCCGACCATTGGATTTTCAAGATCCATACATTTTCAAAAACAGGAAGTCAAGATCTTTCCAGGAGTGTTAGGATCCATTCATTTTGGGGCCTTTCGAGGCCAGTGGCCCTTCTAGGGCTGCCGCCTCAAAAAACTCACCTAGGGCTATAAATAGCCCTAGGCACCCCACAGACAGGGAGGACACAGATTTGTCTGAAATTTTCCTTCTGCCTAGCCTCTCTACACATTTTTTCTCTCTTCCAAATACCAAAAAAATACACAAAAAACTCCCAAAAAACACATCAAAGGTTCTTGATTCTTCTCTCATCACCAAAAACACAAGGTACTGTTCTTATACCCAATCTTCCTTTCCTTGGTTTTACACTTCGGATTTGAGGTTTAGAGGTGTGGATGTAGCTTTTCTAGCCATCATCCACACCCCTAACCTTCTAAATCTTTTTCTAGCTTTTATTTTGCTTTTATGCCTTAATAACATGATTTATTACTTACTTTAGCATGTTTCTTTACTTTCTTTGTGTTTCTAGCTTAAACCTCCATGTTTTTATGTCTTATGCCATGTTTCATGCTTAGATCTACCATTTTTACATGCTTATATGTTTAGATCTACATGCTTAGGGTTTTATGCCATGTTTTCCCTTGTTTTATGCCTTTTTTGGTTCTAGGTTGATGATTAGGGTTATGTGCTCACATGCTTGATATCGTGTCTAGGTTTATGCCTTTTTTGTTTTATGCCTTGTTTTATGCCAAATTCGTTCTACACAACCTCCCTTCAAAACCCTAACGTCAAAGTGTCCACAGAAAATAAAACTTTTACTATTTTAATTTTCATCCAGATTTACAGCAGTAAATTGTGAGTTAATTTCGGCCTTCCAAAATTGTGAATTTCGTAAAACGTAAAACTGAAAAGTTGTAGATATTTAAGTCACGATTCCAACCCATGTGGCCTTATGTCAATTGGAATTTTGAGAAGAGAGATATGCCCAAAATACTTATCAGTGCTCAAATCTGATTTTTCCTTTTCAAATTCTACTTCTTTGATTTCTTTCCTTATTTGAAGCTTCCAAACATGGTAGATGACCCAAGCACTCTAGATGCACCTCCTTAGACATTTAAGCATGGTCCTTTAGCTCTTCTTTAATTCTTGTTTGGCCTCCATTCTCTCACAAACTCTTGTAAACTCTTCTTTTTCACATGATTTCCTGAAAATAGAAAATTACACACAATAAATGACATATTATTCAAGAAATTATGTAAAGATAAATAATAGGGACTAATGCAAATCATGGCTTAATTATACAAATTAAGCATAGTAATAAGGAGATAACGCCCACATAAATATATAACAAGTATACATTTTAAGGCATTATAAGGGGTGTGGATGTAGCTTTTCTAGCCATCATCCACACCCCTAACATTTTAAATCTTTTTCTAGCTTTTATTTTGCTTTTATGCCTTAATAACATGATTTATTGCTATCTTTAGCATGTTTCTTTGCTTTCTTTGTGTTTCTAGCTTAAACCTCCATTTTTTTTATGTCTTATGCCATGTTTCATGCTTAGATCTACCATTTTTACATGCTTATATGTTTAGATCTACATGCTTAGGGTTTTATGCCATGTTTTCCCTTATTTTATGCCTTTTTTGGTTCTAGGTTGATGATTAGGGTTATGTGCTCACATGCTTGATATCGTGTGTATGGTTATGCCTTGCTTGGATCTATGTGTTTCATGTATTTATTTCCATGATATATGGTTAGATCCTTGCCTTCACATGCTTATATGCTTGGATTCATGTTCTTCCATGTTTATGCGCTAAGCTTTCACATGTTCATATGCGTGTTGCCATACTTTTGCCTAGATCTATGTTTTGACATGCTTGTGTGCTTGGACCTATGTTCCATGTGCTTTATGCCATCTTCCATGTGCTTGTGCGCTCCATGCCATGTTTGTGTGCCTAGACCTAGGCTATGTTTGTCATGCCATGTGCTATTGTAGCCCTTTTGTCGCTTTATCTTTCTTTCTTGAGTTTTGGCCTATTGATTTGGACCCAATCTAGACCCTATAGTCTTTGTCACTGTCCATACACCTTGGTCCACATAAAAGGGTTTGGATTATCCATTTTGCATGTCTATGCTTGCTTGCTTCTATGCTTTATGCTTGTGTTAGCCTCTCTTATCCTAGGCTTTGCCACGCTTGACGCCTTTAGCGAGTGTGTGGTTGTGTGGTTACATTCGGTGCCCACGAGGCCCTGTTTGGTTGCAACCACTTGGGATGCATCGCCACGATGCTGATTGCTTCGTGCATACCTTTCCCCTTTTCCGCTCCATGCGATGATATGCTTGCCATGCTTGTTTGTGTCACCCGTTGGCTTTATATGCATCTTTACACACTTGCTTACATGTCCATGGATGAGTCTTACTTGCTAGCGTGTCGTCCATGCTTCAACACAATGAAGCTATGGACAATCAATCCAAACCTACATTTGTCTCTCATGGACACCACCTTTTGTTTGCTCGCATCCTTGTTTCTTTGCTTGCCATGTATATTATGCTTATCTGCTTTATGCCTCTTTCATACACTCTTTTCACCTTTTCCTCCCATTGCGTGTCTACTGGTTTCTTGTCTTTGCCTTTGCATGTACACACATAGAGCGAGGACACATGAAGCTAGGGCACGGTTTCCCAAGCGCAAGCATGAGTCAAGCGGCTGCAGTCAGTAGGTTTAGGAGTTTTGTCTCTCCCATTTGGTTATGTACTGTTTTAAACCCCTTCCTTCCTCCTTCCTTTCTCTCTTAGATGGTTTGTATTAGGTATATCATGTCGTGTACCATTCGTCCTCATTTCTAGAGTATGGCAACTCCTGTTTATTTCCCTGCACTTATATTTTGGGCCATGCTCTAAAGATGTAGGCATTTACTTTCCTGCTCTATATGCTTGCATTGTGCATGATGTATATATATATATATATATATATATATATATATATATGTACCTGCTCGCCCCTCTTCTAGTATGATTGTCACAATCCGTGTCACCTAAGGCAAACAATGCCTAATTTCTGCTGCGAAAGTAAAGTGACATGTCGCCAGATTTTCGCTGTGGAAATCTAGTACTTTGCCAAATGCCTTAGGAAAGCACAGATTGTGACCACACCCATTCAAGAGCTAAACCTCAAAGCCCTCATGCATGTAAAGCCCCGAAAGCCAATTCCACGTTCATGTTTTTTACTGTCAATCTCCAAAAATTAAGGTTTTATCAAAACAAAGGACTGTCCTTGGACAGGCGTTATGGGGTGCCTAACAACTTCCCCACACGTAACCAAACTTCCGGACCTAAGAATCAAGATTTTTTGCCATCCACATTAGATTAGGAAAAATGACATTTTTCTTAACCTAGGATTGGTAATAAAATCAACTAGAAACAGGTGACCAATCACACCTTAGAAAAAACCCAATGATTGGTGGCGACTCCACTCACCTTTGGTAATCACCTAAAATCTAGCCTAGATTCCTGCCATAAATGCCAAATGTGGACCTACCTTCCTCCACATAGAGAGAGAGAGCACCTGAAGCTCTGCGCAAAACCACAGGCAACACATACCAATCTAGAGGGGCCCTCCAATGAGGCCCTACGCGCGCGAGAGCTGTTGCCACGGCGGGTGGACGAACGAGGGCCCGCGACGACGACGGCGGTTTTTCCGCCTTATTCCAATCGAGGCCAGGTGTCGACACCCACTTAGTAAAGTAGTCTGTCTCGACGAGAAGTCATCTTCGATTTCTTGTAACTCGAGGAAATGGCCCTACTATGTCCAAGCCCCATTGGGCAAACGGCCAAGGACTGGAAAATGGGTTCAAGACCTCTCCCAGTTGATGAATATTTGGGGCGTACCTCTGACACTGGTCGCATTTCTTAACATAAATATTGGGATGTTTTCTGTATACTTGGCAAGCAGTATCCTTAGGTGAGAGCTCTATGGGCCAAAGACCTCCTACCAGTGTGACTCCCACAAATCCCCCCATGCAACTCCTCCAAGAAGGGATCCACTACTTCAGGATGTACGCACAGTAGACATGGTCCCGAGTGAGAATGCTTATACAACTTCTGCTCTTCGGATAGCCAATAACGCGGGGCCTTCCTACATATCTTTTTTGCCTCACCTCTATCTTCGAGCAACAGTCCCTGCTTTGAGAATGTAACCAAGGGGTAAGGGGTGGAGCCACGTAGTGGCTTGGGGGGGCCGTGGCCTCTACAAAAAAAAAAAAAAAAAAAACAAATTAGACTATGAAGAAAAAATAAATAGGCCCCCCTAACATTGGACAGCCGACCCCTTTACCCATTTCTAAACTATTCTCCCAGCCCAGCCCCAACTTTAGTTTTAGGTACTCCAAATAAAACAAAAAGCTGCTAGCCCACTTCATTTAAATACTCTAAGTCCAAATAACAACAAAATTACACTTTCTCTCCATCTCAAAAAACTCACCCTGACCCATGGAATCCTTATTCCCTTTTTACTTCTTATTCTTTTGTTTTGGCTTCTTTGATACACTTTCAGCACTGGTACCGCTACCTACCAACCCCTAAAACTCCAGTCCTCTGTCCTCACAGTCCCAAAAAAAAAAAAAAAAAATTTCTGACCAATTTTTTCTTTCTTCATCAGCTAATTCAGCTTCAGTTTTGGAACTTGGTTGTTTTGTCTTCTTTGATACACTTTCAGCACTGGTACCGCTGCCTACCAGCCCCCAAAACTCCAGTCCTCCGTCCTTACAGCCCCCAAAAAAAAAAATTCTGACCAATTTTTTCTTTCTTCATCAGCTGATTCAGCTTTAGTTTTGGAACTTTGTGACTGCCTGGTGAGTTTTCTTCTCTTTCTTAAGCATTAGACATTCATGATTCATCTCTTTTTAGTGTCTTTTTTTGATTTTCTCAACTATCTACACCTAAATATTCACATGCTCTTTATATTTTCATAGATTTTTAGAGAAATACGTGATTGAAGGCATGGGGAGATTGTTTGTGATGAGTCTGGAAGGGAAGATCTTTTGGAGGCAGAGGCAGTAGGCATTGCCAAACGGGTGACCCATCTTTGCACTTTGTGAAGACAAAGTTTCTAAGGTAAAATTGTTTTGATTTATTACCTATTTTTTATTAGTTAAATATCATGTTTCTGTGGATGTGGTTGTAGGTGTTGTTAAATTGTTTGGTTTATGTTGTGTACCAATACTTTTGTGTTTAATTTTTTTTGTTTTTTTGTTTTTTTGTTTAAGGGGTTATTATTAATTAAATTCGTATTAAATATAGGTTGACTGTTTAAATTATAGTGGAAATTTTGTTTTTTCTTGAGTATGAATAACATTCATATAACTAAGTAAAAAATTTAATTTTTTAAAATTCTTTCCAGGTTAATTTTTGAGTCATATTCTTAAAGCTAAAAGAATTATGAGCAAATGAAAAACAATTGATGCATTCTTTAAGAAAAAAGATGTTAGTAATTCAGAAATTAGGACACTTGTGGCTGTAGAAACAAATGTTGATACTTCAATGCCTGATGAACACCCCTCCAAATGTTCAAGAATTCAATCTGAAGAGATAGATCGTGATCCAGGATCACGTAAACAAATATGTGAATTCCCTATCAACAAACAAGATGAAATCCGACGAGCTTATCTCAAAGAAGGCCCATATCAACCTAAAAATATAGACTATCCATACAATGATGATACTCATCGTCGTCGATTTCAACCTTCATGGTTTGAATCACATAAGGATTGGTTGGAATACTCACCTTCAATGGATGCGATATATTGTCTACCTTGCTACCTTTTTAGTAAGAGACCAATAGGTCGTCCCGGATCAGATGCATTCATTTCAACAGGTTTTAATAATTGGAAAAAGGTGAAAGATGGAATGAATTGTCCTTTAATTCGTCATGTAGGGAAAGATCCAAACTCCCCACATAAAATTGCTGTGAAATGTTGCGAGGATTTAAAGAATTATTCACAACATATTGACAAGCTAATTGAGAGACAAACGACAAAAGAATTAGAGAATAATCCGTTGCGGCTCAAAACCTCAATAGAGTGTGCTTGATGGCTAGCATTCCAAGCTTGTGCTTTTAGAGGTCATGATGAAAGCTTTGATTCAAAAAATAGAGGTAATTTTTCAGCTATGAAACTATTAAAAACAAGACTTCGCAATAGAATGGAGGATGAACTTTTGGCAGATAATATGATAGTTTATATAGAAAAGGAAATTGCTGGGAATTTCACCATGGAAATGATTATGGATGAATTCTATTCCATGAAAAATCGTCGTCAGACATGATTTTGATGTGAAATGTTTTTTTTTTTTATGGATATTTTTGTATATGTCTATAGTGAACTAGACAGTTTTTGTATATTCATTAATGTTTAAGATATATCAAAATTGAAATTTCATATTCAATAGACTTATGATTTATGTTTTTTATATCAATACTTCGAATCGGCCCCCCCCATGTACAAATTCCTGGCTACGCCCTTGCAAGGGGTCCATCCAACTTGGTCCAACCTGGATACTGTGCACCCCGACCGAGGGCTTCTCCACAGGGCTGGGATTGACCATGTCTTCGATAATGACAACCTGAGGCAAACTCGACCCCAAAGAGGTTGCCAGCATAGCCAAAGAGTCTATATGGGAGTTCTGTCCCCTTGATATTTGCCTTAAAGTGAAACTCTTGAAATGGGTTTAAGCTTTTCTAACCTTAGCAAGGTATCCTTGCATGCGTTCATCTCTAGCCTCAAACTCACAATTGACTTATCTTACAACCAGTCGTGAATCTGAATACACCTCTATGACTTCTCCCCTAAGCTTGTTAACCATCACCATTCCAGCTAACAAAGCTTCATACTCAGCTTCGTTATTCGTAGCTAGAAAACCCAAACGTAGTGATTTCTCCATTACTAGCTTTTTGGGGGTTATCAACACAATTCCTACTCCTGATCCTTTTTGGTTGGCTGCTCCGTCCATGTACACTTCCCAGGTGGCAATAGCGAAGTCCAAGACCATCAAAACATCTGTTACCCCTTTCTCATCATTTGCCACACTCTCAATGAACTCCGCAACAAAATCTGCCAAGATATGTCCCTTTATGGCAGTACAAGGCATATACCTAACGTCGTAGGCCCCCAGCATGGTTCCCTATTTAGCAATCTTGCCCGTGTAATCTGATTTTCGTAATAGTGCTTGTAAGGGCAGCTGAGTGAGCACAACCATAGTATGTGCTTGAAAATAATGTGGAAGCTTCCTCGTGGCGTGTACAATAGCCAACACCGCCTTTTCCAAGGGCAAATAACGTGTCTCAGCTTCATATAAGGATTTACTAACATAGTAGACAGTTCTCTGTATTCCATTCTCATTCCTGACCAAAACTAAGCTAACTGCATGATACGTGACTGCTAGGTATGCATATAACACATCTTCTTTCTCGGGCCTAGAGAGGACAGGGGGATGTGATAGATATTGTTCAAGCTCCTTAAAGGCTAAAATGCACTCCTCGGTCCATTGAAAGTTCTTCCATTTATGCAGAAGTTAGAAAAATGGACGACACCTATCTGCTAACCGAGAGATAACTCTATTCAGAGCTGCTGCCATTCCTGTCAACTTCTACACTTCCTTAGGATTCCAAGGAGCATGTAAACTATTGATGGCTTTAATCTAATCGGGATTGACTCCAATTCCTCGATGCGTGATCATGTAGCCCAGGAACTTTTCTGAGCTAACCCCAAAAGAGCATTTAGATACGTTTAAGCGTAGTCTATGTTACCGCAATACTGAGAACACCTCCCCCAAGTCTGTCAAGTGTCCTGTAACTTATTTACTCTTTATCACCATGTCATCAATATATGCCTCTACATTCCTCCTAATCTATGACTCAAACATTTGTGTCACCATTCTTTGATACATGGATCCAACATTTTTAAGGCCAAATGGCATCACCTGGTAATGATAATTGCCAATGGGGGTTCGGAAAACAGTCTTCTCTTGGTCGGGTAATGCTAGAGGTATCTGATGGTACCCCTGGAAAGCATCCAAGAAACTCATCCGAGGATGTCCAACAGTTGCATCCATTAACTGGTCGATTCGAAGAACGGGGAAAGGATCCTTCGAGCAAACCTTATTCAAATTCATGAAATCCACACACACCCGCCATTTCCCGTTTTTCTTCTTCACCACCACAGTATTGGCTAGCCACTTGGGATAGAAGATTTCCTTGATTGCCCCCGCCTATTTAAGTTTGTTCACCTCCACCCTTACTGCCTTAGCATGTTCTTTTGATGAACACCGAGGTGGTTGCCTTCGTGGTACCGCATCTGAATTCACATTCAACCGGTGACATATAAATTCGAGATCAATCCCGCGTTTCTCATAAGTACCCCAAGCGAACACGTCAATGTTGTCTTCAAGAAACCTCACCAATGCTACTTTCTCCAGAGGTGGTAACTAAGCCCCTACTTGAAAGTATTTCTCCTCGTCTTGACCGATTAAAATTCTTTCCAATTCCTCAGACAATACCCCCTGTAACGCGATCCCAAATCCAACTTTGGGACCCTTTAGTTGCTATGGGATTTGTTCCTCTTCCACCGCAGCTTGATCCACGGGATGTTGTGTAATGGCCGCCACTAGACATTGCCTAGCCATTGCTTGACTTCCCACTAATTCCCCCACTCTTACCTGCGTGGGATATTTAACCTTCAAATGTAAAGTTAATGATACCGCCCCCATAGCATGAAGCCATGGTCTGGCCAGGATAGCCATGCAAGGGGAATAGGCTTCGACTACAATAAAATTAACTTGTTCCTCTTCGTCCCCAGCCTGCAAAGGTAGCCTAATCATCCCACGGGGGATTACCAATCTCCCATCAAAGCCCACCAGCGGTGAATCATACTTCTCCAAATCTTCGGGCTTGAGATTTAACCTTTTATACAAATCCGGGTACATAATCTCCGCTCCACTCCCTTGGTCCACAAGGACCCTTTTTACATCATATCCACCGATCCAAATGGTTACCACTAAGGTGTCATCGTGTGGCTGGAATATTCCTCCCTTATCCTCTTTTGAGAAACCCAAAGTGGGCACAGCAACTACTTTAGCCTTTTTAAAAGCCTGACTCCTATCCTCCAAGTCGGGACCTGAAACCATAGACATAACTCCCGAGTAAGTCCCAGCATCACCCTTGGGCCTAGCAAAAATGACATTAATTATTCCCAAGGCTGGTCGAGGAGCTCCATCCCTTTGATACCCAGCTTCAAATTGCCCGAACTGACCCGCAGGCTGGTACAAGAATTGCCTCAATTTCTCTACCCTCACCAGCTGACCCAGATGATCACGCAAAGTCCTACAATCTTCCATTGTATGTCCTTTTTCCTAATGATAGTGACAGTAAGGCTTTGATTTCTCTTGGATGAGTCTCCACCCATCTTATTGGGTCATTTGAAATATGGCTCATTCTTTATCTTTTCCAGTATTTGATAAATTGGCTCCTTAAACAGCGAATTAACCACTTGAACACCTGCCGCTGGTGTCGAATTGGGAAAATCTCTCCTAGAGTGATTATTGTGATATCCTCCTACCTAAGGATCCCTCCTTTCAAGGAAAGCTTTTGCTTTGCCTTTTCCTTGGGTCTAATCCTCCTCTACTCGTTTATACTTGTCAATGTGATCCATAAGTTGGCGCATGGGCAGGCTTCATCGTCAATGAATTCCTCAACTTGTGCTTCGTTGGAAGCCCCACTTTAAAATTTCTTACTGCCACGTCCTCAAAATTCCCATCTATTTCATTGAATGTTTCCTAATATCTATCCAAATAGGTCTTAAGAGTTTCACCTTCCCTCATCGCCATAGACAACAGAGTCTAAGGGTTTAGGAACCCTGCTGCACATCACAAATCTAGCGCCAAATGCTCTTGTCAACTCCTCGAAGGATCTTATAAAACCATCGCATAACCACAGGCCCAAGGCTGGAGGGGAATACCTTGCACATGAGGGCTTCATTGCCAGAATGAACAGCCATTTTCTAATTGAAATGGCTCACATGTTCTACTAGATCAGACCTTCCATTATAGATGGTGAATGTCAGTTGCAAAAAGTGATGGGGAAGCGAAGCTTTGTTAATTCTCCTAACAAAAGGTGACTTTAAGATTTGTCGAAGCACCTTACTCATTGCGTCATTCTCCATGCTATAATGAGATGATCCTTGCCCACACTTGAACTTGTTCCTTTCCCGTTTATCCAAGTGAGAAGATGCCAGAAAGATTCATTGGATGGGGTCCTAGACCTATGGCGATATGATTGATCCTTACTCTCCACTGATCCATCACTTGATGGGGGTGATGAATTTCTTCTATCACGTTCCCTTCCCCGCAACTTCTTATGCAAGTGATCTATCTTGAGCTTCAGTTTTCGTGTTTCTTGTTCATGCAAAGCATGGCTCCCAGTCCTCTAATGACTCATTTCGGTATATTCCGTAGGTTGTGACTCTACATAACACTAGGTGTATGATGATACTCTCTATCTTTTCTTTGCTCTAGGTTAACAAATTGGTTTTCCCTCTGTGAATCAACAGATTCTTCCCTATTCTATTCCAGGTTAGCCATGGCTCGTCAAAACAAAACCTTATTTCCCATAGATGACGCCAATTGTAAGGGCATGAAAGTTAGGGGCCCAAACCCACTTAAAATAGTGAGGCCTGTACCACCCAATTAGGCCCAAACAAATAAATATTTATTAAGAGAGTGGGGAAAACAAGTTAGGCTCAAGTCCGAAGGTTCAAATAGGAAGGGAATGATTGGAAGTTAAAAACAAATAGCATTAATGGTTCTTCTTAAGTCCACCCGAGGACAATTTTCTTACATAGGGATATACAATGCTCTCTCTCTTTCTCCCTACTATTCTTGTTCTAATCTTCTTTTTTTTTTTTCCGGATCTCCCATCTGGAAGTTCTCTTCCTTTATATACTCCTATGCTTCTTGCATCCTATCCCTCCATATGCATCCCTTTAGGTTCTCTGTAGGACACTTGTCCCATTAAACTCCTGCTGAAGGTGGTAGAAGGGGCTGCTTAGTTGTGAATCTACTGTTCATGTGTCATGTCCTCATCAATGTAGCTGATAAAACTATTGCCAATCATTTAATGCGGAGGTTGTAGGTAAGCTTTCACAGGAAATTTCTTTCAAATACCTTGACTTTCTCCTTAAACACCATTCTCTTCACTCAGGTTTCCAAGAGATATTTTGTCCCTTCCCTCCTTCTCTGCGGGCAACCCACTCCTCAAGTTTAAAGTGCTTCCACCTAAGAGCATTACCATTAGCTCTTCTATAAATATGCCATTTTAACACACCAAAAAGGCTACTTTATTATTTTAACACACAATTTTACAATTCACCATATATCACATATTCTATTCTTCAATTCTATACATTAAAATAATATATACAAATATTAAAATAACATATAAAAAAAACTAACAATATAAAAAAAATACAAAATAAAAAAACCATTTCAACTACTCACTACCACCCACACCACAGCTCACCGCCACCCCCACCACAGGCCTCCCCACCACAACCAACCACTATTACAAACCCATCACCATAACCCACAACCCACCATTGTTATAAACACACCACCATAACCCACAACCCACCATTGTTACAAAAAACAACCCAAAGGCAAAACAAAACCAAAATCAGCCCAACCACATGCAGCAAACATAAACCCAGCAAACCACAATACCACCGACCAAAACCACCACTAATCACCACCACCTCAAAATACCAAACCTACAAAAATACAATCCAATTTCTCAAACCAAATCCAATCCCCAAAATCAACCATAAACAATCCAAACAAATAAGGGGATTCGAATCTTAGTGAGATCAAGTAGATTTCGGTGGAGGTAGGTTGCTTGGCGAGCGCATCGGCGGAGGCAAAACGAGCTGCTTGGCGAGTAGTAAACGGCGTTGGTAGAGGCAAGCGGCATTGGCATCAGAGGAAATGCGAGCTACTTGGCGAGTGGAGGAAGCGATCTCTGGCGAGCGGCGGAGGTGATCTGCTGGTGAATGGCAGAGGTGAGCTGCCGGTGGAGAACATTGTGGCAGATTGTGAGAGGCAGAGATAGAGAGAGAGGAGAGAGAAGGGCTGAGAGGTATACGGTTAAGAGAGAGAGAGAGAGATAACATTAATGACAGGAGAGAGAAAAATAATAAAAAAAATTAATATTTTTATATACCATTGTTGTCCGTACCGTTCCAAAGTTGGAACGTCACTGTTCACTAATGCCAAATGTTTTGGCATTTAGAACACTTCATGTGAGATGATTTTTGGTGTTTGGTGTGCCAAATGCCAAATATTTGGCAAACTTGATGGTAATGCTCTAATGAACGAATAATGGTCATAGCGGTCTTGGTCTTCCTCGGTCATCGGGTCCCCACAAGTACCATAAAAATTAATAAATGTCAAGAACCATGTCAAATTATTAGCCTTCTCAGGTGCACTTGTTCTTGTTGCATATAAAATAATAATAAGGTTATATTACCTAGAATGATAACTAAATTTAAAAAAATAAATGAAAAATAAACATAACAGATTAGGTAAAGAAGAATGCGTAAATATTTCATATGAATTGCATCTTAATCTGCTCAACGTTAATAGTAGATATAGCATTGAAAATCTTCACACTTGAGAATTTATATGCCATATAAATTTTCCCATACCATTTACACTTAGTCCTACATATCCCATCATCCTTTAAAACAGGTCGAGTGACAAGTCATACAAGTTAACCCAACCCAACCAGGGAAAAAAGGGGTTGTTGACACCCCATTTTGCAACTAGCATTTAACCTCACATGGAGGGTAAAAGGGGAATTTCACCTTAGAAATAGGCATCTTAATTTTGGCAGTTAGATTCTTAATCTCATTTCATCAAAATGATTTTGATGTTGGAACAATCAAATCGACTGGTTATAAGCCTTAATTGGACCATCAGATTGAAAGTTATCATCAAATCAAATTTTAATGGCCGAGATGTACTATCACAAATTGAGTCCGACTATATGTGATTATGAACAATTGATTCCAATTGATTATAATTATAATCAATTTGATATTAATGACGTGTCATAATTTGATTGGCTAAGACTACATCTTATGGTAATGTTGTACACACTTAATTAATTAGATAGTCAAACATTAATTATTCAATGAGTAATTTGTGTAATTATCTTTTTAATTAGGGTAAATTTGAAACTAATTAAGTCTGAAATAGGAGTGATTGGAACCTACTAATGTTAATTGGAAACTAATTTGGGACATATGTTAATTGTGCTGAAATCATTTTTTAACAAATGACCTCTGCTCACGATTTCATTGATATCTCTCAGAATATTTTGAATCTATGAATGAGGTTAATTTTTCCAGAAACTAGACATCCGGGGCTTCAATTTGAGCATAAGAACGAGACAATTCTTATCATAATTGAGTAAGATATGAGTTTTTAAATTTGTCTCTGCAAGCTATTACAGTAGCTACGGGAAAACCGAATTTTGCTTGCTCATCACTCCCACCAATCTCTTCATTTAATGCACCAGGTTTCCCCAAAGTCTAAAATAGGGTCTAGGTTCATGATTCTTTTTTATCCTGAATGTTCAAATAGCGTATAAAATACTATGAACATTTAGACCCCCAATAACAAAATTATCAATTCAAGCTTAATGTCAAACAATATATGTTCGGAAAATGAACATAAGCTAATAACAGAATTGATAAGCAATCTAAACCAATTAAAATCACATCCACAACTGAAATTAAATGGCAAAGATTAAGGGAAGAGAGATGCAAATACAAGTACAACACAACGATGTATTATCGAAGAGGAAACCGAAGTTCTCGGCGTAAAACCTCTCTGCTGCCCTCTAAGCGATCAATAATCCACTAAAAATGTAGTTGGGATACATGAACAGCAATAGACCCTCCAAGCCTAATCTACCCAGTGTACCTAAGCCCTCCAAACTTCTTGCTCCAACGAGGTTGCGCCGAACCTTTGTCTTCTTTAGTTTACCGGATTCCACTATAGCCCATAGTATCAACCAATAACCATTGGTCCCTTCCTAATTGCTTCCCAAAGCACCAAAAAGCTTTCTCATAGATGTGGGTATGGTGAGAAAAGGATTTGGCCAAAAACCTCTCAAGGATGTAATAATGGAAAGGGTGAGAGTAAAGGAATTTGAAAAGTCTCTATGTAAAGATTGTGGATGAGTCAATCTTGTTTTTCTCTAGGGTTTCTCTCTCAAAATTCTCTCTGGAAGCTCTCAACATTTCGTGGGTATAAGGGGTATTTATACTTGTGTGTGTTTGGAATACGAAGAGTTATTTTTCTAAAACAGAGCTGGCCGGCGACTTGACTGAGTCGCAAGTTCAAGCCGCGAGCTAACTGAATGGGCAAAGTGGATTTTTTGTCTTATAGTGCTACAGCTGGCATGATGGTTCAACTTCTCTGCATGCTTCACTCGTGTGCATCATTTGGCGGCTTGCCAGTTGCGAGCCACCCGCGAGATTCAGTCGCAAGTCCCTGCTTCACTAAACAATCTTGAGCATTTCTTCACACTCTCTCACACACTACCCTTACATGATTCTCACTTAAATACAAGGTTTCTAAATACTAAATTACAAGCAAATTGGCACGGAATAAAGCCAACAAGATGGTTGATTAAATTCAAACTTATAGATCCTTTGTTAACCCTCATTAAATGACATTCCATTCATATTTTCTCCGCCACTACTATATAAACCCCCCTCTCATCCAATCCAAGATAGACAAAAAAAAAGCCCCCTCTCTTCTCCTCTCTTGAGTTCTAGTGAAGTTGAGTAGCCTTGTCATATCTTGATCTTCCTAAGAATCAAGGTATTGAGTAAGACTCACTCTCCCTCTCCTAGTTCTTCTTTTCTACTCCACCCTTAGGACCTCCATCAAAAGTCTGCTCCTCCACCATGTGGATCTTGCATGCAGATATAATCCATTTTCCTAACTTGTTTTTTATATTATTATTATGAGATTAGGATTAGAGCATGCTAGTACTGTTTATTTAAATTACTGAATATGTTTGAATGTTCTTAAATGTTCAAATGTGTTCTTCACATGTTCTTGGTTGTTCATCACATGTTCATGCATAACACTAGCTTTGACCTTAAATCCACATCAAAAATATGAAAAACATGTTTGTTTCATAATTCTTTCAAATCCTTGAATCTAGGATATCACCATCCACACACATTCACTAAAATTTATTTTTTCTAATCGAAATGCAATACTTGATAAATTGAATTAGGGTTTATCACATGCACACACATTAAATACAACATGCAAATTGATTAATAACATATTTGATGATATGATATGAATGTTAGCCACCATAATCTAGAAGACCGGTTTCACCGGGTAAGATAGGTGCCTAATACCTTCCCAATATCTTGTAACATATCCTCCAAACTCAGATCGAGGGTTGATAGATCAATGCTTATCCATGTAATTTTCAATTTCTAGATTGTAACTAGGAAACAAAACCATGTACTTTATCTTAGATTGTATCTAGGACCAAAGCCATGTAATTTCTTATGATCAATATAAATTCATTTGCAAATCAATAAAATGAGGAATTTTTCAATTTTGGTTTTCTTATTTATTCCAATAATTAAATAAGTAGCGACTCCATTGTAAAACTCTTAATCTAAAGGGGGAAATATAATCAATCGAATCTCCATTCTGAGAGGCAATAATACGACTCCACCCATTCACGTGGGTTTGGCCCAATACCAAAAAAAGGCCCAAGGGCGCAGTCTCTCACATGGGTCAAATCACGAGTTAACCTGTTATTACTTCAAGTAAAAAAGAATGAAGACGTGGACTTAACACGCATTTATCTTGGTGGCAATGCAATTGAATTTAGAGTTTGTTATGGGGGCCAAATCTTGCTCCTTAGTGGCTATCACAAAACCAAGGAAACTAGATGCTTCTTCTTTTTATGACAGTTGTGGGATAAATGACGGGTTCTATAGCCAAGATGATCACAATTTTTATAAGAAATCGAGTTCTATGTCAACTTATGGTGTCCTAAATACACAAGAATGCGTTCTTGGTAGCAACAGTGCATTACTTGCCAGGTTTTATAGCCAAGATGATCATAACTTTTACAAAAAATCGAGTCTTAAGTTAAGGGCTTTACGTGAGAAGCAAGATTGGTAGTTCTACTTTTGATCATACAGTGAAGAGATATTGTGTTGGTAATCTTTTGAAGTGTGTAAGACCTTTCAATATTAAGGTTGATGTGGATACGGGTGTGAAAAGTAAATTAACCATTGGGTTCCTAATATTGAGATTAAATTGTCATACCTGATAACCGTTCAAGGCAAAACTTTCTATTTTTGGGTCTAGATGGTTTATTCGATTTGTCAGTTTATAGTGTTTGGAAGGGTTCCCACCCAAACGGATTAGGTCAAGTGGCAGTTTGAATATGAACACAACCAGCCACTAAGCACTCTTACTAAATATTAAAGATCCAAAATCGAACCTATATAAAATATAAGAGTTAATTGTAGCTCTATAACTCTAAATTATCGGGGCATTTTATGATGTGTACCCCAAAGTATAAAATTTTATAATCAATTAATATCCTAATTTGAGATTATCTTGGCATACCAATCTATCCGCCGTTCAAATCAATGTTTATATTATCAAATTAGTTGATGGATTAATATAAAGTGAGTTCCAGTTAACTTAACTGGTAAAGTTTCTTGTCATTGAATAAGAGATTTGAGTTCAACCCTTACACTGAAAACAAATTGGCATCTTGACCTAATGATTGTCCTGATGATAAAGAACAATCATCATGAAGTGGACATCACAAATTTGAAATACTATCCTATCCATTAAATAATAATAATAATAATAACACTTACATACATACACACATACATATATACATGCATATATGTTGTATATATAGGTATATACAAGGATAGGTTGTAATAATGATATAAGGTTGGAGAGTATTCATTTGTAAAATGAATAAAGTGAAAATTCAAGTTCCGAAATTTATTTTCTAGATGTAATTCAAAATTTAGTATGTTTGATCGGTCGAAGCTATTGTTCGATCGATCGAAATGGTGAGAGAAATTATCCTAGACTCTCTACCTATTGCAATCAGTACTCGATTCCTATTCGATCGATCGAAAAGAGCGTTCAATCGATCAAAATCAATCGAAAAGAGCTTTCAATCGATTGAGACTCGTGAAAACTGAATTTCTGCAAAATTTTCTGATAACTATTATGAACTTTTGAAAATGTTTCAAGCCTTATAAATGGTATTATGAAATATTTTAACTCTCCTTACGTACCTTTTGAATGGTTATAACCCTATGGGTATAAATAGAGGTTTATGTTTACTTGAAAAATAAAACCCAATAAACACAAGAAATCTTATGGGCATTCTCCAAAATTGCTATTTGTAGAACCCAATAAACTTGGTTATATTCTGAAGAAAAGTTTGTAGAAACCCTTTAGCAACTTGCATATATGGACATATATTGTCTAAGGATAATATTCAATTATGACTTCAAGTCAATCACTAATTTCTATTTACTTTATGTGTTCATTTTGTTTTTTCATTATTACTCCTTGATTTGGTAAAATCCCCAACAATACATACATACATACATACATACATATATATATATATATATATATATATATATATATATATAATTGAGGTATTAATTGCAAAAGTTTTATAGTTTTTTTTTTTTTTTTTTTTTTTTTTTTTGAGAAACAAACACACACACACAAGGGAGAGGGAAAGGGGTAAAGGCTTTCATAATTTAGGGATGATAGGTATCTATTAATATGTTAATAAGGTGCTAATTTGGATGATCAGGTAGATATTGCAAATTAATGTCAAATTAAGATGTTGATCGAGTCTATCTTAAAATTAAAAAATAAATAAAAAAGAATGGTCAACAATGTAGTTAGCTAGTATGGTCAATTATAGCTGAATTTTTTCGGTGCTAGAATAACTATATATATTCAGAGAGAGAGAGAGAGAACGAAATTAAATGAAATGTGTGAACCAAATAAATTCAAAACTAAGTACTCAATTGAATGAAAGTTAACTTATAAGATTTAAATGAATTTCAATCAAGTTTAGAGGATGCAATTTGTATTTTAGCCACAACAACAACAACAAAAAAAACCGATTAATGAAAAAATATATATATACACACACACTTTAGAAACAATATTGTTAAGTTTATTAGTTTGAAAAACTAACATATGGCTAGGAGCAATTAACAATAATATCAAATATTCGTTAAATCTTAACACAATACACATATTCGAAATATTACATGTACTAAACAGTAGGGCTGTTCAGACCCGACCGAAGCCCGACAACCCGACCAAATCGCCCGATGCAGACCCGAACCAAAGGTCCAGTCGGTCGGCGGCAAATTTCAGTTCTTAAAAACCAACACCGACGGGTCAAGTGGCAGGTTTGCATCTCCAAAATTCGAGCAACCCGAACCTAACTGAAGCCACAAAAATATCTAGCCAAATCCTGCAAAAACAAGCCAGATCCGACGAGATCTCGATGAGATCCGGCTAGATCTGGTGGGATTTAGCCAGATTCGGCCAAATTCCAGCAATTTCTAGCCAAAAAAAATCTAGTTTCTTGCGATATTTTTCCAATTTCCAGCAAGATTTTCTAGTTTCCGACGAAAATTCCAGATTCCGGCGAATCTTTTTTTTTTTTTTTCCCAGATTTTGATGCCTTTTCTAATTCCAGCAACCGACCCGACCTGACCAGCGCTAATCATCACCCGAAACCGAACCGACTGATTTTTCTGGTGGTCGGTTTCGGGTTCCTCCTCCCCTCCACCCGACGCCGGCGAGTCGAGTCCGGGTTGGGTCCAAAACCGACCCAACCCGACCCGTGGACAGCCCAACTAAACAGTCATCACGATCTTATGATCGCAAAGCATAAATCAAAGGTAAGCCACAAAGAAAGTTGTATGGTCTAAAATCCGAAGACCTGAAATGGTTGGGCAGGATTGATATCTAAGACAATTAATTTGTAGAGTTGAGTTTTAGGACCAATAGTTGAGTCTAAATCAATACTTCCAAATAAAGAATTGAAAATAAAACACTACAAGACAAATTTGTATGATAAAGCAGGATTTGGGCTTTAATTCTCCATCCTCAAAATTATCGAGGAGCGTTTACACTTATAGGAATATACAAGATTGGACTTCTCTTAATATTCTAACTATTTTCTCTTTTTCTCTCACTATTTCTGGATTTGATCCCAGTACATAGGGGGTCTCTTCCTATTTATAGTCTTAATGCTTCAATCTTGGCCATCCATTTGGGGGTGGGTGATTCTTCTCCAAGATACTTGTCCCATCCTTCTCCTCCCCACCTTTTGAGGTTATGTTGAGCAGGTAACTGACTGTTGTGGCATTGTTCAAGTGTCTTTCAGCCATTAATGCGTCATACTTGATTGGTGCAATGTATTTAATGTGGAGGTGACAGTATCTTCATTAGGAAGTTTCCTCTAATTCTTATCTAGACTAGTTACTGTTACCTTCCTCAGGCCAACACATTCAGTTCGGCCCAAGAACTCTTTAGCTTCCTCGCCTTGTCTATCTCCAAGTTCCTTCCTCGAACTAACTACTTCCTTGGTCGGTCTTTTCCCTCAGTCTATTTGGGCCCATATAACTCATTTGAACATCTGGTTTGGCCCATTTAAACTCTAGTTAGGGCCCAATTTGCAATAAGTCCCTTTGGTCCTCACAAAAGTAGTTTATAATACCGAGAATACTACAAAGTATGAAATAGTAAGTAGGTTTCAATTAGCTCCACTGGTAAAGTCTCTGATAGTTGTATAAAAGATCTGAAATTCAATCCTCGCCTACACCAAAAACTGATTGGTGTCTTGGTCTGATAATAAAGAGTTATCTTCAGGAGCAGACGTTATAAATTGAAACTCTTTTCAATTCACTACTGTCATCCAATATCATATTGAATATTATCTCAATTCAAAAAATATATATATATATTGTATTCAATGGCAGATCCACGTTATGAAAAATGTTGAATTTTTCATTTAATTCATATAAATATTTTAATATTTTAAATATTTGGGCATTAAAAATTTGAGTTGGCCCCTAGAAACAGAGCTAATCCAATGGCACTCCAAAATCTTTTTTTTTATTATTATAAAAAAATACTATTTCGTTGAATCAATGGCCTCTCAAAAATATTTTAACAAAAACAATTTTCTATTTTTGCTTAAGTGATCCTTTTGTCAATTTTTTTTCTTTATGCTCACAATAATCTTATATTATGTTTTGATTTATTGAAGTAAATAAGACAACTTTTACATTACCATAGAGTTTAGGAATATGATAAGCTATTTTTAATCTTGTGTGTGTGAGTGAGAGAGACAGAGTTGATAATTTTTACATATAGTATATTTATGAGCTATATATAAATTCTTAATTTATATACTCTAATTTATATACTCTAATTTTTTTATATATAAAAGTTGATAATTTTCTAATATTAGAGTAAGTCATACTCTAATATTATTAGAAAATTAAGAACTTATATTTTTTATTCTTGGTGCATATATATATTTTAAGTAAAAATTTCTAGGTCCATGAATGTTTACACAATGTATTTTTTAGATTTTAGATAATTTATTTTAATTATTTTAATTGAAATGACATAGTTGCATAACACGACATGACATGATTTTATTGAATCAAATAGTATAAATAATTGGTATACATGGCACTTAACAACCTTGTAGGAATTTTTTTTAATGAAAAAATTGTCAATCAAAACCAAGCTAAAGAAAGAAATAGGAATAAAAAATTTGAAACATTAAAGAGTAAAATTTTAAAAAAATAAAAAAATAAAATCCTTAAAAATGTATTTTGTAACCTAGAAATAATGTACCCAAAATAATAGAAGCATGACAATGGACAAGGTAAGAGTAAGACTTAAAGGGTCAAAAAAAGGAATCACATGTCTATGTTGAATGGTCAAATTAAACTAATACATGCAATTGATGGTGACAGACAAAAGGGCCTAGATTATAGATAAGACAAATGGATAGGATAGACACGGTTCTAATCCAAGGGAGGGAGTGACCTCTCCAACACCAAAATAAATTTATATTATTATATATTACTCAAATATTGTTCTTGTTCTTGTTCTTGTTCTACGAGGAAAACAAAACAAAACGTCGCTCTCTACAGTACTGACTATCAAGTATCGTCATAATAGCGCGCGTGTTCTTTACTTGCCAGTACAAAAACATGGGCTCCACTTTGGTTCATCGGTCATTTCCTTCACGTTAGGTTTCGCATCCACCTGTCATGTCACTCACTATGTCCACTAACCACTACAAACGGAATACGTAATTTCTCTGAAAATCTTGGGCGTTTTTACTTTCTTTCTTCAACTGCATTTAAGAATGAGTTAGTCCTTATTCTCTCTTTTTCTCTGAACTTCCTCCTCAACGCGTTTGGCTTTAGTTTTCTGCTAAAAATATCCATCTTTAACTCAAATAGCAGGTCCCACAAAAATCTGACCAGTCACAACGGTAACAATACACAGTACTCACAAGTTACTCTCTTTCTTTCTTTCTTTCTTTTTTTAAGAAGAAAAGAATGAGTTACTCTAGTACACGATAAAATTAAAAAAATTTAAAAAAAAACTATAATTTATGTCTCATTTATTTACACAAACACATCAAAAACCTTTGCACCGTCGCTTATTTATTATTGTCTTTTATATAAACAATTGTAACGAAAATTGTAATTTTTTTTTTATGTAGTTTTTTTTAAAAAAATTTATGAATGTCCGCATGAGCGATTGTAAGTGATGGATAAAAAGTTGTGCTTTATATGATAAGAAATGTTATAATAAGCAATTAAGAGAAAGTTTGGGTATGGGATTAGATACATCCTTAGAATTATTCTTTTGGAAGCTTGTGACACCAATTCTTCTAAAAGAAAATATTTTGCCACAATTTGCATATTTTTCAATTTATAATTTAATTGCATCATTTATACATAAGATTACATCAATACTTTGTAAAAAGTCATTTAATCATCACTTGACAAATGTGCAAATTGTGATAAAGTTTGTATCCATAGACTTTTGTAATGAGCAATGCTACAAACACAATAATTTTGACAATAAATTTCATCTGCTGAATTAGCATGTTATTATAGATTTTCATATAGACTCACCAATCACTATTGACACACTTTATTATCTACCATTAACAAGTGGCTTAACAACTTACTAACTCAAAGAAATGTAAAATTTATTAAAATTTTTGGAGTAACCCTAAAATTATAAGAAATATTTTACCTATAACATTTTCACAATAAATCACAGGTAATAAACATTGTGATAATGTTACAGACGCAACACTTCTCTAAAATTATTGTTTTGGAGCGGCACATTGGCACTTACCGTCCATTGACATGGCTTTCTGCTATTTGTTATTTAAAGATCATGATACATAAAAATCAGACTACAATCACAACTCACCACATAAGTGAATTGCGGGTCACAAGTTGTGACCCTATACTTGTTCCAAGGAAATATAGTACACCATCACCGTGATACTGCTACAAATAGGGTCATGAATTGAAGAGGATGAGGATCCCACTTGCAGGGCCCCACAAATAATAATATCACTTCACTTGTGTGATTATTGATGATCCCAACAAATATGTCGCGGTCATTCATATTCTTCTTCTTTTTTTTTTTCCGTTGAAAGAATGTCATTGGTGTTATTATGTTAGCAAAACTTAAGTACAGTACTTTAAATAACGTTCTTTAAATTCTGTTATGTGATTAATTAATTAAAAAATAAACTTTCATCTCATAAGAAAAAATTTACATAACAAAATTTTAATAGAAAAACCTAAGGAACAACACCTAAATACTGCACCTAAATCTTGCTCTTCTTATATTTGATTGTATTGGGATAATTTATAACAGGCCATTTCTTTTATTATTTAATTTATTTTACTATTATTTATGAGGTTTATTACATTTTTTGTACTATTTATGAGTTTTACTATACTATTTTTACTGTACTATTTCAGTTAAGATTCTATCATGTGCATTTTTTGAAAAAATTCACATGGCAGTAACTTAAGGAACAGCACCTAAGTCTTGATCTTCTTATATTTGGTTGCGTTGGGATAATTTATAACGAGCTGTTTCTTTTATTATGTAATTTATTTTTATTATTATTTATGAGTTTTATTGCCTTTTTTTGTACTATTTATGGGTTCTATTGTACTATTTCAGCTAACTTTTAGTTTTATTTATAGTATTTTCAATAAAAAAAATTTCAATTTCAACTAAATAAGTTGTTCTCAAACGTACCCCTAATTTTATTTTCACAAATTTCTTTTTCACCAATCATTCATATCTCACAAGTTAGATGTTTATTGTTAATTTTGAAAATTCAATAGAAATTTAAAAGCAATGACATGATAATAAACAGTTATATGAAGATGGATCTTTCTAAATGACTTGTTGTTCACCATATCTCAATTCAAAAAAATAAAATAAAAGTGTTATAACCAATCACACATCTTGATGGGTTCATATATATATATAAAGAGACGGTCAGAGATTGGTTCAAGATTAGCATTGTGTAAGTTTAAGTAATGTTGTATCACTCAAAATGTTTTTATTGGAAGCCAATTTCAATAATTCTACCATTGAATTAAATTTTTTTCTTAAATCCTATGCACTTGCAAAATTTCAAAATATTCTAAGATAAATCAAATGTTTAATTCCAAGTTTTTGTATTTTAAAATTGTGTATAGAAGATGAGTTTCTAAATTGAATAGTAAATAGTATTCAATTGACACGAAAATTGGCATGCATGTTAAAGAACATAGAGAACATGTAATTCAATAGTAGTATTTTAAATATTAATCCAATACAAAGTTATTAATTGGTATAATATTGTTTAGAGTTACATTACATTAGATGTAACTAGGTTATATATATATATATATATAGACACACACCCCGTAAGTATAGTTGTATTTTTATCTAATCTATTTAATATACTCAATGACTTAATGAAAATAAAGTTTAATTTGAACACTAAAAGATTATAAATTTTTTTTTTAGTGCTCATTGTACACAAATTATATATATTGACAGTATAAATGATATTTGTAGGGGCAAAATGAACCTGGCCAAACCAACTTGGAATGGGCTAAGATAGGAACCCAATACAATTAATTTATAGAAATGAGAATGCAGGTCAATGCTTAGACTCCTTAAACAATGATGTTTAATGATTAAAGAAATAAAAAATAACTGTAGGGATAGCTTAACACTGACAAAAGTTGAACAAAAAGAAGATAACTCTTGTTTATTACTCTCCTCAAGCAAGCCAAGGATCACTTATGCTTAAGGGAGATTACAGCTTTTTAGTGTGATTCTTCTCTCTTTCTCTCTCTAAATTTCTTGTCCCCCTTTCAAGTAAGATCTTCCTTCTTTATATAGTCATTCGAATCACATCCCAGCCTTCCACTTGGAGGGCTGCTAATCTCTCCTCAGATACTTGTCTTATTACTGTTGTGCATGTGGTGGTAAGTAGGATACTGGCTGTGAGGGCACTATTTAGAAGGCATTCTACCATTAATGCAGCAGGCTGAGATGTTGCAGAGCATTCAATGTAGAGGTGATGATTGCTTTACTTGGAAGCTTCCCTCCCCTTTAGCCTGCACCTGTCATCACACCTTTCTAGGGTTTTCACTCTTTCCTCAGATTGTCTCCTTCTAGTTCCCCCAGAGGTGCACTCTATAGGGTCTCCTCGAGCGAAAAAATACTCCTCAGGTTACCAGGTTGATAAGACACATTATCTCGAATGGGTTGGGCCTAGCTTTGACGAGTGAATGGGCCTAATCACTCCATCGGCCTGTCTGGGTGAGGGTGCTTCCCCCCACAATATTAATTACAATAAGGTCAATGCAAAAAAGACCCATTGAGGTTTGGGTTAGTTACAAACTAATCACTATGCTATCAATTTTGTACTATTAACCTCTAAAATTTAAGAACGGTTCAAATTGACCCCTTGTCTTAATTTCATTAACTAAAACTAATACAAAATGGCAGTCACGTGGTGTGCACTTGCCCACTTTACTTTAAAAATCATTTTAAAAATAATTCATGTATAACACATGATCATTTTCAGTCAATTATAGTTAATGGAATTGAGATAGAGAGATCAATTTGGACAATTCTTAACCTCAAGGATAAATAATACAAAATTTATAAGAACCCCATGGTTTTTTTTTTTTTTTTTTTTTTTGCATTTTCCCTTACAATAATGCTACAAATTATAATAAACTTCACACTTTTTTTCACTACTATATTAAGATGATAGAATATGATCAGTACAATATTATCTTTATCATAGTAAAACATTATGAAATTTGTTATGCCCTTAAACTCATTATAATGTTAGGATATGTGCATTTTAAATCCTATTATATGACATTATGTATAATATTATGTTGTGATTAATAAAGTTGTTTTATTATTATCTAAAATAATGGTAACATGAATATTTGGATATTATCATATAGTCCATGAGATGCATAGTATGTGATTTAGTCACAGAATATATAAATCACAAGTTCTTTGTAAAATCAGAATTTCAATTCGTAATAGGTGATGAAATTGGACATTTCATCTGCGAAAACTCTAACATATCAACGAAGATGATTTGTCTTAATCATGGAAGTGGAGACTTCTAGTTGATATGTTGATATGTTTTAAGTGTTAAGATTTATTGAATTAGATCATTGTGAGATTTATTATTCTATTAACGACTTTCAAATGAATAATAAATCTCACGACTTCTATTTACATCAACTCTCAATCTTGAGAGAATAATGAACCTGATCATGAAGTGTAGGTTACTTTAACATAGCAGGAGTGAGATCTAAAGTCACGATCAAAATCTCAGTATGTTGGGCAGCCACATTTAATGTTAAAGGAACATATATTCTCAAGATAGAATTCATAATCTCTTAACGGAGATATAAAATATTCTCTTGAGACAAGTTTAATGGGTTTGGTTATTCAGAATGTAAGGCCTAACTACTTTAATAAGAAGTTACTAAAGTATATATTTATGAAATTGGATTTCATAAATATATGATGAATAACTTAAAGAATTAAACTTGGTATTCAAGGATTAAGATGTAGTAATCTTCAAAGTGGCAGTCAACATTTATGACTTTGTATTACTATGAATATTTTAATGAAGGGGTTGAATGTATAATAAAGTTTTAGGATATAATTTATTAATAAGGCTTAGAGTGAAATTATATTTATATAGTGGTATTAAATATAATTAATGGTAATTTTGGACTTGTCAAGATGTTAGGACATATGTGATTCATTGTTAGGAACATATGTCACAATTTTATGTAATTAGCTAATCTTTTGACAAAACGCACTTTACTTATAATTGGGTAGATTTAGGATGTGTTTAATGCTTCAAGAAATAAGGTTTCAAGTTCAAGTGTTAAAGCCATGTAAGTCTGTCCAAGAATCAAGTCAGAAAGTGCAGTATTTTAAATCTCGACAGCTAGTATCTATCGAGGTTTAAAAGCCGCTGAAACCTGTGGTTCGACAGCTAGCTCGATAAATAGGGTATCTGTCGAGGTTTATGAAGTTCAGTTTTTCAAGCTGATTTTCATCCAATCCATGAGTGTATGTTTAAGCTTTTTTTTCTCACAACCCTAAACATATATAAGAATTATTTTAAGAGCTAAAAAAGGTGACACAAGTTGCACAAGAGCACAATTCCACAAGTGTGAAGAAGAGTATGACCGGAAATCTAGTTTGCCATAGTTCTTGAAGAAGCTATTGTGTTTGTACACCATAGGGTTTTGTGACCAAGCAACTTCATGATCTTCATCGTATGTATGAACTAAAAAACTTTGCAGCCAACATCCTTCTCAAGTTGGTGATCAAGTCGCGTACTAAGATCCGCGCAATTGGTTAGTCACGTACTGGGAGCCATGCATTGAAAAGGAAAGATTGTCACTACAGAACAAGTCCAATTGGGTATTGGGGTAAAGGTTCAACTGTAGGTTAGTATAAGGTACTGGGATTCCTTTACTTGTAACTGCTTGTTTTGATAATAGTAGATTCTCAGGAGTGATAACCTTAAAATCACTCGGTGGTATTTTTGCCGTGTAGGTTTTCCCCATTCGTAAACAAATCATCGTGTCAATTTACTTTCCGCTGCATACTTTAGTTAATTGGTGATTTGTTTATGCTACCACGCATCTTGCATGTTAAATTGATTAATTAATAAACTTAGTTAATTAATCAATTAATTCATCACAAGGGATCAATACGTTTTTAGCCTATCACAAGAGTTGACATAAAGGCCCAAAACCCATTGGAGCTAGTGTCTTATTTGTCCATTTTGGTTCCACTCCAAGCCACATACTAAAACCCAATTGGAATGGCTCAAAAGGCTAGCCCAATTAAATAATCAGTTATACATAAGGAGAGAAACATACATAATTTAGTAATACATTATAATATATGAAAATGGTGTGTATGTGAGTGTAAGTCACTCTATTATTCTCCCTTGAACACATATGTGTAAACTGATTGAGAGACCACACTTCTTGGGTATAATTGGAATTGGAGTGAAGATTAAAAGTATTCCCAAGTATTTCTAATCTTTGGTTTTGAATTTCACCGTACCAAGGTACGCTCTCTTGTTCTTAAATTCTAAAATTTACATAGTATATGTTATCAATTGTGAATGAAATAGATCCATTATTTTTCATTTGTGTATGTTTTGTATGCGATACAAACTATGTTTTTCCAACATATAAAAGATAAGTGTGTATAACAAGCATGAATAAAAAGTGTGTGTGTGTGTATATACACACACGGTAGTGTTTCTACTTATGGCGTCAACTTCGTAATGATTGCTCTTATCATCAGGCCAAAACACTAATAAGTTTTTTATATAGGCATAATTTGTACTCCAAATATTTTGTTCGATGACAAGAGACTTTACCAGCTGAGCTAACCGAAATAAACCTTTTAATAAAATGAATTAACGGCAATTGAACAGGAAATTGCTAACTATGAGTTATATTGAATTTTGACATTGATTTGATGATAAGAATGCTAGCTTGACAGCATTAATGTACAATTAAATCGCCTTATTTTTTACAAGATAATATGGAAAGTAGACTTTTGCCATTTAATGTATTCAATTAATATTATAAATTATATATGTATTACCTTCTTGAGTAATTATTAGGCATCTCTAAAATATAATAACATGGCATTCTCTTTTCTCACATTCATGATAGATTTTACTAAATAAACTTATGGTGGAATTTATTATAAATGTTTCATTTTGTATTTTTATAGGTTTTACATAACCGAATGTGATATATATATATATATATATATATAAAGGTTAAATTATTAAGAGCAATCACATCAAGTGAAAAAAAAAATAATAATAAATAGAGCTTAAGCTTTTTTTCAGTATGAAAAATTTTAAGACCATCATTAATTTCACACTTATTTTTACAAATATTCAATGTAACTAACTGTAAGTGATAAAAAAAATATTATGAATTCATAAAAAAGTGACAAGTAACCTATCAAAATATGTCATATAAAATAATTCTAAAAGGATGTAAAATTGGTTGTAGTTCTATATAATAACTCCCCAATAATTGTATGATTTTGACAGAGTTTGGATTCCTTTGTTTTTCTTATATAATTCATGGTCTCCAAATCAAGGCCGGTTTAAGTCTTGAATGGTGTACTTGACCTACTCTTCCTAGGCAAATTTCTTACCGCATTAATTATATATATATATATATATATATAATATTCTAGGCCTTAAGCGATAAGTCATTGTCTAACATGTTGCAACAAGGAAAGAGAAAAATACTAATAAAGATAATAATACACAATAAAAGTAAAAGAAGTCATTGATAGAGGACATCCACTTTCCCAATAAACAAATTCCCACTATTCCCAGCCAAAAGAAAAAAAAAAAAAAAAAGTTCCCACTGTCTGACAAATGACAACCTTTTTAATAAGAGAGATGCTACGTCTATAACAATTTTACAACATTTTTACAACAAATCACAGGTGGTTAGTTGTTATTGGTTCAAATTTGAAACTAACACTAAGATTACTTTTTTGCCCAATAATAACAACCAATAACAACCTACCACTTAGGAAATGTTGTAAAAATGTTGTAAAAATGTTGTAGACATAGCATTTCTCTTTTAATAATATATAATATTTTTTTCCTTTTGCCGAATGACAACAGACATCTTACGCCAGGAAAAAGTAAGCAAAGTTGTGAGATCCAATTGAATTTATCATTGATAAGAGAATTTGGCATTTGCACTTGGAGTCAGATATTCTCACGATATTTTGTTAAGAGAAATCCAGAATATTTTTTTGGAATAAGAATCAGAAATTAGTTTCATTACTTTCGGATCTGGTGATCACTGATCATCTAACACTGGCTTGACTCTTTTGTCATAAGTTAATTTATTATCTCAAAATAAATTAGGGAAAGTGACATGTCATGAAAGTATGAATTCTAAGCATAATGCTAGTCCCACTCTAAATTGTGGAGCGTCTATGCCACGGACCATTAAATTTTATTTATTATTATTATTATAATTATTTTTTTTGGTATTAAGAAAAAATTAAACTTCTTTTTTAGATGAATGACTGCAATTTTATTAAAGAAGATTAGTCATATCGGCTAACATTATAGCATTGAACTCTGGATGAACATTTTCTATTCACACAAAAACTCTACTAATATATCTAGCAATGTTATGAGTAACATAATTCCTCATTCTTCTACTTTTGTGAAAATTGAAAGCAGTAAAGGTTCCTACTAGAGATTTTGCTCTTCAATTAAGTGATCATGAGAGGCAAAAGAAGTATCATTGCTCTTTAACTCATTGATAATTATCTCTGAATCTCCCTCAAGAATAATAGAAGATAGATCAATTTCTTAAGCAAAGGTTAAAGCCTTAACTGCTTCCAAAACTTCAATGGCTGCAATAGAACTAGGAAGGCCTACCTTCTCGACCATAGAAGCTATAACTTATCCCTTTTCATCTTGGATTACAACACATATTCCAGCTGTATTTTCTTCTTTAAACATGACCCCATCAAAATTGATCTTGAGGAATGAACTTGGAGGGGGTTTCCACTTAACCCTTTGAGGAACTCAAGTGACAGAATTTGGAGGTTTTGGGGAACTAATTAGTATATAACTTATTTTCATTGATTTATTTTACTTAAAAAAAATAAGCTAAGTAAATTAAAAGTATAGTCCTACTTCTATTTGTTTTGGCAGAAAGTGTTTTATGAGCACAAAAAAAGTTTATTTGCAAACTAGTTTTGAGAAAAATTCCTCCAATTTACGCACTGACTAATAAAACCATTCGCATTTATTTTTAGTGACATGAACTATTTAATAAGTCATGTGAGTTTTTTAAAGAATACATGTTGATAGTTTTATCTATTGTTACGTAATGGGTTAGAGTCTTGAATAAAAGTCCTCCAAACTAGGCTAGAGGAAAAATAAATACAATTGAAAAAACATTTTTCTTATTTTATGATGTATTGTATAATAGAGAAAACAAATCAATGAAAAATGTTTTGTGGTCAACGAACAACGATATAATAGTGTTCAAAGCATTTTTAACTTTTTAAGAGCAAAATACATTTTCTGTAATGTTATATGTTGTAGCATTTTAATATTTAAATGATTAATTTTATTATTCTAATGAATAAAAAGTGGCAACTTAAATGTAAAGATGTGAGAGTTAGGCAATGTTTGTTTCGGATGTAAATGTATTTGGGAAAATATTTTACACCCTGATGCGTGTTTGGGTGCACGTGTAAAATACAGTCAAACTGCAACGAACAACGATATAATAGTGTTCAAAGCATTTTTAACTTTTTAAGAGCAAAATACATTTTCTGTAATGTTATATGTTGTAGCATTTTAATATTTAAATGATTAATTTTATTATTCTAATGAATAAAAAGTGGCAACTTAAATGTAAAGATGTGAGAGTTAGGCAATGTTTGTTTAGGGTGTAAATGTATTTGGGAAAATATTTTACACCTTGATGCGTGTTTGGGTGCACGTGTAAAATACGGTCAAACTGAAAATAATTTCAATTGACTGTAAAATAAGGCCACTTGACTTGTAAATGGATTTACATATCCTATTTACCTTCAATTGATTTTCTGGACTCACACACCCGGAGAGAGAGAGAGAGAGAGAGAGAGAGACCACCCAAGCTATCTTCATTGGTCAGATCATGTCGCCCCAATCCCCTCCATGTGCCGATGAGTACTCCTCTCCTTTTCTTCCTCTCTTTTCTCTCTTCTTCCTTGTCTTTTCTTCTCTTCCATTTCATTCCTCCTCTCCTCCATCTCTTAAATCCACCTTCGACAAACCAAGCTCGGATTAGGCATTGCATGTACCCAATATAGTGCCTGCCATCAAGACCCACACCCACTCTTCTTGATTTCAAAGCTCCATCAATGGTGGTGACTATGTTTTTTTTTTCCTCTGTGATTGTAAATAATTTTTGTTCTTGGGTTTTGGAGGATCAGTGGTTGGAGTGATTCATGGGTTTCAATGGTGGTAGGTTGGGGTGGGTTCTACCATTGATGGTGGCCAATTGGGGGTGGTGGATTGGTGGCTAGCGGTTTATGGGTTTCAATGGTGGTAGGTTGTGGGTGTTGGTAGATGAGTTTTGATATTGATTCTGAGATTAATGTGTTTTGATTTTGGTTATGATTTTTCAAGTTAATTGGTTATGTGATGGTTGATGGTGGCTGGGTTTATAGTGGCCGATGGTGGCTAGGTTTATGGTGGTGACTGTGGTGGCTGGGTTTATGGTGTTGACTGTGGTGGCTGGGTTTTCTGGAAATAGGTTTTTACATGCAATACCAAACACTGAAAATACTTTTCCGGCAATTTTCCATAACACAAACAAACAACTGAAAATATTTTCCTTTCTGTAAAATATTTTCCACTAGGAAAATATTTTACATATTGCCAAACATAGCATATGGAAAATAAAGACTTAGTCAAATATGAAATCCTATGTTGATAAGAAGAAAAACTCATTTATTATTTATAAGTGTTGTGATCAACTGATTAATTGCCATTGAATAGTTATTAAACTCCAACATTAACCGAGTGACTTTTTCCAAAATAACATATTTTATTCAAATTAGTCACTTTTTCACTTCAATTTTCTTGTTGATTCCAAATTTGGGGCATGTTTTCCCGTTTAAAGATCCCAAATGATCTAAAATTACAAAATATTTTCCCACTTAGAGTCTATTTTCACTAATAAAAGTTTTTACTCATACAATTATTTGAAATTAAAAAATATATTAATGATTTTATGTACAAACCAAACAAGTAAAAATGTTTATTTTAACTCATTTCAAGGTTGCAACTAAACACAAGAAAACAGGTTAATTTTTCAAAAAATATTTCCTAGAAAATGAGTTAATTTTTGAAAATATTTTCCATCAAAACAACCGAAACATCAAAATTTAAAAAGTTGCACTCCTTAATGGACTTATTTTTTTTGCTGACCAATAATTAAGTAATGCTATTTTTTATCTTAAAAATATAAGTTATGCTATAGAGATGCTCTGTATGTGACTCTGTGTGTCTTTTGTTTTCGTTTAAGAGTGCTTTCAAGTTTCGACCAATTTGAAAAATGAAAAACATGAGGCATTTTTTGTGGTACTGAGGTATTGCACATGCTACATGCTATCAAAAACTGTAGTAATTGATCAAATTAAGGAGGACAGAGGTTCTTGGTTGTTAGCTGGTATGTACTTGGAATTATTTTTTTAAAACCCTAGAGGCATAGACTATAAATTATTATGAATGATTTGTGTAAGTTTTTATTATTATTTTTTAAAGAAAAAGTAGCGGTGTTATATGAACTAACTATCAACGTGAAATCATATGCGCGAAGGATTGAAATGCTTTAATAAGAAAGTTCCTAGGGCATTTTATTACTCTTATATACTATTCATAATTTATTAAATCAAAATGTATATGCGTTCCTAAAAGTAGAGTGTTTGTGGTGTGCTTTTGTGTTAAAATTTTTTTCTCTCTCCCTTATATTTGTGTGTTTGTTTCTCAAAAAGAAAAGAAGTAAATAACTAAATAATTTTAATAGCTGCCTTTTATTTTCTGTAAACAAAACCTTTATTTATTTATTTATCATTTAAAAATTAGAGATATATACATTATGTTTTTAGTTTTCATTTTTAGAAGAAATGAAATTTTTGAATTTCGTGGTTAGAAGTTAAAGATCCTTATTGCATTTGTCATATATGAAAAAATAAAATTTGTTTTTATTTATTTATTATTTTTATATATTTCTAATTATATTGACTGGTATAGTTGTATATATTTCGGCATGTAAAGAGACATGTATTATTTCAAATTATTTAAAATTAATTAAATTTTTATATGTTTAATAATTTTTAAAACTATTTGTAAATTATGACTGCATGATATAAGTCTGTTTGGGAATAGCTTATTTAGCTGAAACTAAAAATATTTTGCTAAAAGTACTGTAGATAAAGTTAAAAGGTAGTTGAAATAGTACAGGAAGACCCATGAATAGTACCAAAAAGTATAATGAGACTAATGAATAGTAGCAAAAATAAGCTAAATAGTAAAAAAAAAAAAAAATGGTTTTTAAGCCAATGTCAAACGCAACCGAAATCTCTAAATTATTTAATAAAAAAAAATATTGATTTAAATTATTTGAAGAATATTAATTGTGATTGATATGATTTAAAGGATAGTTTTACATGTTACAAAGTAACTAGATAAATAAATAAATAAATAAATAAAAAGTATTTTGAGATATAAAGATAACTTGATGTAAACATTTATATTAAATATGTAAAAATAACCTTCTAAAAAAAAAATGTAAAAATAACATAAAATCATGTTACAAACATACATTTTGTGTGTATATACATATATAAGTCATTTTTTTTAGATTTAATTTGTTTTGATATATTTAACTTGGCCCCACTTAAAGATATTTTTAGCTTGGCCATTGTCCCCCTCTATATATGATGACTCGTTGAGTATCTATAAACCACATAAGGGGAGCTTTCATCTATGATCTATCCATAGCATCCCAACCTTGGTAAAGACTAAAGATAGAGCCTGATTTCAGCTGAACTCATACGACAACAAATTCTATCGATGAAACTAACTAGCACTTTCAATAATGACCCTTTGATTATGAAATAATCTTTTTTTTTTTTTTTTGAGAAGTGATTATGAAATAATCTAAAATGAGACAATGGCCTATCAAGGTCGATACCGCGGATCAACCAGTTATATATGAATTTTATAGTTCTACAACCAATAAAAATAATTACATAATATAAAATAAATGTATAAAAAAAACACACAAGTAGGTTTTCAAATCATAAAGGTCGATTTTTTTTTTATTATTAAATTTGTGGATAACAACAATAATTTCTTACTTATATTTAAAAGGTGCAAGGCATGTATACACAATATAGATTTTTTTTACTTTTTAATAAACCTTTAATTTTTAATTATTCTTTTTGATAAATATCTCTCAAACAAGATATCCTTAACATATTGAACCAAAAAAAGAAAGAAGTGAGAAACATTCACCATTGTACTTTATTATCTGGAGGATACAATGCATTGACTCATTTTGCTTTGAGGAGGCAAAGCTTTTATTCTTTCAAATTTAACTTCTGTTTCTTTTATAATAATAATAATAATAAGAGAAGAGGAAGAATAGATCAAACTCATAAGTATAAATCTGAATCTCAACTTGAAAAAAGTATTAATCTATCTGATTGCTTGTGTCTAATACTTTGGAGCACTGGTCATGATTACGTGTCAAGATCGTGTCCCATCTGCTAAACCTTACCCCTAATCTTTTTAACTTCAACTTTTGACATTTAGCAAAAAAAAAAAAAAAAAACTTCAACTTTTGACATTTATCTCAAAGCTACATTAAAATTACTTGGTTCTTGATGCCTTGAAACCATAGATGGTATATAACCCGGCTAACTACAAATTAATAAACATGAACGTAATACTAGATGACTATTTGTATATGGGATATATTGACCTTAATGAGCATTCATAAAAAAATATAAAAAAAATAGTAATTATCCAGTATCCATGAAATTAGTAATGTTTTTGTTAATTAAATGTATGATATGACCTAGCTATCGTCATGTGAGACAAGTGAACAATGAATAACTTTTCGAAAAGGATAATAGTTTGCCATTCCATTTACAATTACATTTTAATTTCTTCCATATAAAATATAGTCTCAACTAATTATAGATTTTGCATTTAATAAATTAAAAAGTAAAATGTCACTCATCTTTGGATAAAAATATAGCTTTTGTAAACGTTAGTTAATTAAGCAGGCTTCAAAGGAATACTACCTATATTTATATATATAGGGTCCGGTTAATATATGTTCTTAGGGCATACATTTATAAATCCGTTTTTGGAAAAATTTTATCGGGAATTGAAAAAACTGTCAAAACTTTTTTAATTTCTGATAAAAAATTTTTCAAAAATGGTATACTATTGTATGTCCGTAGAATACACGTTAGTAAAATCCATATATATATATATTAAAAAATCAGACTTTAGGTTGAAAGTTGCTCACACTCCTTATAAAAAAATGACTTGATTCCATTATTAAAGTTTATTTGTTTATTTATTTATTTATTTATTATTATTATGGGTTAGAACTAGAAGGATATCGACCCTAAAAGTATATAAGGAAAAAAGTATGTTGATATACATTGTTGTAACATGGTTACTGTCCGACATATTAAGCCGTATCAAGTTGGTATTATTTTGTATTTTTGCTTCATGAGTCAAGACTACGACTTGTGGCCTAAAACTTGAGTATGATTTGAGTCACAATGAAGCGAACGAGTGGACAAGTGGGGTTTGATAAATGATAATCCAGATAAAGCCACCCTTTGGTGTTGTGCACAGTTCACCACCAAAAACGAAAATTGAAAGAGACATATATATATATATATATATATATATATATATTCATGAAAATTAAAAAGAAGAGAAGAGAAGAAAAGAAAGTGACAAGTTATATGAGATATATCTCTAGATTCATTTGCGAGTTGATAAGAATGACGATAAGCATCCAATGAAAAGTTTCTTTTTATGTTTTGCTTCATGTGAAAATATACTATACTTACCAAATATATATATATATATATATATATATATATGGATTAACTTTAAAGAAGTGTTGAAGGTAAATTGTCCCTTTCAAAATGAGTTTCCATGAAAGTTCTCTCTGTCAATGTTTGGCATTATCAACACCTTTCTTTTTCTAAATTTTAAGGTGTCTCAATCAATCCAAAAAAAAAAAAAAAATTATTATTTTATTTTGGAGCAAAAGCAACAAAGAAGTGTTATGGCTCTATGAGCTTGGCTTGTGAGTTGTGATGAGGTGCTGTGTACTTGCGAAGTGGATGCTACATATTGGCTGGGAAAGAAATTACCACACTTCCAGGTGATTTTGGACACAGACTTTTGTAATCTCTCAGCGCGCGCTACCGACAGGTCCGACACCAGCATACGTGTCTGGCTTAGTCATCAGTCGAAGGCCGACTTAGGATTTTTATTTTATTTTATTTTATAAAGGACTAAATTTTATATGGACTAAAATGCAAAATTTATCCTCTAATTTCATCAGAATTTATTTTTGTTCTTTAATCTTTTTTGTCGTTTATTTTAGTCATTTAAGTTTTAAAACTCTTCACTTCAGTCCTCTATTAGAGCTCCGTCTAGTATTACTGTTAACCCCTCCAAATTGACGCCATTTTGGTTTTTTTTTTCTTTTTTTTCTTTTTAATACTTATTTTTAAATTAAAAAATGTTTATTAAAAAAAAGAACCCATAAATTAAAAACAAATAAATAACGTCATTCTTCGCACCACCATAAACCATTCTCTTGCTCTCTATCGATTTCTAACCCTCCATCTCTAACATGGCACTACCAAGTATTGGCCAAAAACTACCATTTTGACGTCTCTCTCTCTCATCGGGTTAGGGATTTGGTGAGGATGATTTTTAATTTTTCAAAATTAGTCTAGGTTGGTATGACGTCGTATCTCATTTTTGAGTTTTTTTTTTTTTAATTAACTTTCTTTTTCAATTTAGAAATAAATAATAAAATAAAATTTATATATTAAAAAAATACCAAAGTGACGTCGTTTTGGGGGGAGGGGGGTCAACGGCAGCGGCAGATGAAGCTCTAACGGAGGATTGAATTGAAGAGTTTTAAAACTTAGAGGACTGAAATGAAAAAAAATAAAGTTAGAAGATTGAAATGAATTCCGGTGAAACTTAGATAATCAATTTTACATTTTAGCCTTTTATATATATAATGATACATAGACTTAAGCATGCTCATGTGTGTATGTGTATCGTATTTGAACAATAACATATTTATTATATTGTATCAATCTATTAATGGTTTATATATATATACATGAATAATCAATTTTTGTGCTTTTTATCGAAGTTGAAATATCACTTATGAATTAAAAGACTTTTAGTAATTAGATAGATACCAAGTACAATCTACATAATTTTATGTTGTTTTGGTTAATATAGTCTTATAAAATGTTCAAATTATATTCTTTAAAAATACATTATAGATATTTATGTACTTGAAAATTATGAGTTTAGTTTGAAAATAATATCATACTCTAAAGTTTAATGTATAATTATCTTTGTAGGAATGATAGGCCCAGTAGTATATATATATATATATATATATATATATTGAAAGCTCGAAAATGTGTTGAAAACACAAGAGCAATTTAGACCCCCAAATTAAAGTTACGGCTTGGTTGATTTTACACTAACTTAATACTAAATGCGGAATAGTGTAAACACAAGCGTATAAGCAATACAACTACTCTAATCCAAATTTAAAGCAACACAGCAGTAAAAATGAAATGAGCAAGAATAGGGAAGAGAGACGCAAACACAGAAAACACTGAGACGTGTTTTTGAAGAGGAAACCGAAGAACTCGGCGAAAAACCTCTTCGCCGCCCTCCAAGCGGAAATCGATCCACTAGACAATCAGTTGGGATACATGGGTTAGCAAGAGACCCTCCAAGCCTAATCTACCCGATGTATATAAGCCTTCCAAACTCCTACTCTAACAAGGCTTCTCAGAACCGTGTCTTGTCCTAGTTCTCCAGATCCCGCAACAAGCTCCATGTTGCATCTGTCATCCTTGGCTTCTTCCAATGCTTCCCAGTAACTCCAAAACACTCTCTACACTCTGAATAGGTGTGAGTTGTGTTTGGGTACAAACCTCCTCTCAAGCTATGATAATGGGAGAGGGATGGAGAAGAGACTACAATGATTTCTCACTAAGGAGGAGTAGCTCTCTCTCAAAAGATGGGTGTGCGTGTTATAGAAAACCTATCTAGGGTTTTTCTCTCTGAATGGCCTCTACAACATTTGTGAGTAATGTGGGTATAAATAGTGTAGGCACAGAAAGTGTGAATCAGACTGGACAGGCTGGCAGAACAGAATGCCTCGCGGGTGTCTCGCAGGAAGGCCTTATCCGCGAGATACTCGCGAGACACAGCTGTCTCCACCTGGCCTGACTCTTCGCATTCCAGCATGTGCAGGGCACATGTGTCACTTCACGGGAAGCTAAGTTGCGATACACCCGCGAGAAATCTTCAGTCTTCAAATGCTTGAGTTTTCACACTCTCTCTCTATCACACAACCCTTACAACAAATCCCACAATAGATATAGGGTATAAACAATTGATAATAATTACAATCAAATTTGGCACGGAATAAAAGCCAACAAAATACATAGTTGTAAATAACAACTTTACAATCTCCCCCTTTGGCTATTCCGTGAAAAAACCCTAAAACAAACTCTAGACTTAAACGTGAGTTTGGGAACAAAGGCAAAACTCACTCACACTTAATTCTAGATTCTGATAAGCTCTTGAAACATATGAACAAGTATCTCCTGAAACACAACAACACAATAATATCATTGTATGTAGAAAAACTTGAAAAACATATGGAGCAAATATAATGTGATCAAGCAAAATGGAATAAAAACAATAGACCATGGCAAAATCAAACAAGCAATCACTTATACAAAAGTAATCACTATGCTCATTCACATAAGGAATGAACATCCGGACATGCAAGATGATAAGCTCATTTGAAGAGTATCATTTGCAAATCCAACACTCAACCAACGCAAACTACACGAAGTATTTGCATCTAGGAAAAATCCTACTAGGACACAAGAGTGTTCATCACTCAACCAATGCATAGAACATATATGCATCTAGGAACAATCCTACAAGGGCACAAGAGTGTTGTACTGAAGTAAAATGTATGACATTAAACATCAAGTACACAAGCATAAAGGCTGCATAAACAAGGTGCTGCATATGCATGGCACAAACCATAAAAGCCTACAAATATGCATGGAAACAAACCCTTAAAGCTTACAAAAGCAACATGGGTACAAAATATAAAGTACTTCCCTATCATATCACTCCCCCTATCATGAATCATAGGATCTGTGATGAACTTGGAACATATATACCTGTAACCTGAAACACTTGCACAAAACACATTAGACCCTCAAGGTAAATCAGGTGATAAAAAGACAAGTATAATGTAACAAGTAAAATGCGATCAAGTAAACATGATGTGAAACATGTGAGCAACTCAATCATACACCAAACAGTCATATGGAAATGACTACAATGATCATATAGCAAAGAAAATAATCATCCGAACATGCAACCGATAAAGCAAAATAGCATAAGGATAAAAGCATGTCCAACACATAAGCACGATGCAATGAGAGCAATAAAGCATATCAAAGCACCATAAAGCAACGAGAAAACAAGCATAAAGTAAATCACGGTTTTCTAAAAAAAATGTCTTCTCCCCCTTGGTATATGTATCTCCCCTATGGCTTTCTCCCCCTACGAATGTGCACAAGGTAGAATTTCTCCCCCTAAGAGTGTGCACATGAGTCATATAGAAATGACGAAACACACCGGTATATTCTCCCCCTTTTTGTCACGAATAGACAAATGAATCAAGAGGAAGGAGGGAAAGAAGAAATTATGAAGATGATGCATAAGGGATGCAAGATGAATGAGAAAATGAAGCTCAAACATAAGACAAAAACATTTTTTTTTTTTAAATGCTACAAAGCATAAAGAACATGACATGCTAAGGATGATGGAACATGATATGGACCTAGGCATGACATAGACACAAGAACATGTTAAATGTGTTAAAAGGTCTAAAAAGACTTTACTAGCATGAGTGAATGCAAAAACATGTCAAGCGTTCAAGTGTGTGCAGCAAAGGTGCAACTAGTGTGCATCTAGTGTGCATGTGAGATGCATGACCAATGCATGAGCAAGGCACTCAAGGGGCAAAGTGTACAAAACACACCACCAAAGATCAAAACATGATAAACATGAATAATTATGGTGATCCCCAAAATTTGGTACTCATCAAAGTCCAAAACAACGAGAAAATGTCATATAGGCATTTTATCAAACACTTAGAGTGCACACACTACACATGTATGATGAACAATGCAAGAACATATGAAAATCTTGCCTAAATACATTTTATTTTTGCCACAAGGGGCCAACAACCAAAGCAAATCATCATTTTAAACTAAGCCCAATCAAAAAGATTGACAGAAAATAAGTTTTCTAACTCCCATTTGAGAAAATCCCAACTATGAACATAAAACCCCCAAAAACGTAATCTAAGGATCAAAATCAATGAAAATAGTTAAAGATTACCTTAGAGATGTTTATGGAATGTAAAACACTTGAAATTAGTTGGGTTTTGATGTAGAAACATTAAAACAGGGGTTTGGGAGAAGATGGGAGGCGTTTAAAACAAATGACCCACGAAATGCCCTTTAAAAAACTGATCTGGAAATTTTTGCTAGTATCTCGCTACTTAGAATCCCGTGAAAATTTCGCTTGTATCTCGCAGGTAAGCTTTACTCGCGAAACAGTCGCGAAACAGCCGCGAAACTCTCTGTCCAAAACTGGAAAACTTGAGAATTCGACCCTTTCACTCGTGACTGAACTTAAACATGAAATAAGTCACGAAAATACCCAGAAAACATGTTTTTCACACAAAAACAATTTGAAAACTTTGAAAAACATGGGTGATACAAATCACTTCCAAAAGCAAACAAAAAGAACAAAAATCTTTTTGGTTTTATCCACATATGGTTGAGCACACAAACATCACATTTGAATATGTACAATCACACAAATGAAATAAACATTCATTGAACAAAAATCTTGTGTGTTGTGTGTGAGGATCAAGTGTGGAATAGTCCATAGACTAGAATGAAGCTTCAATAATCAATTCAATCAAGTCATACACAACTAGCACTAAGACAAGTGGACTATCTCAATTACAGAAATGAGTATATATGACCTCCCACAAGAGAATGATTACAAAACTTAGAAGCTTTTCATTTGGCTTTTACATAAAGCATAACAATTGATCCAATTTTTGGACAAAACATCTCATTTTGAGATTGGTGCTTGAAATTTTTGATATTTCAACATTTAGACTTAGCCTTTGGCTTTTTGAGCACCGTACAATTTACATTAAAAGAGTCGCTTTCCCTTTTTTCTAGTCAAATACTAGTATGTGCGACAGGTTTTTGTAGCTCAATATCTCTTTTCATTTGAAGATTTACATTTGGTGAGCTCTATTTGCAAAAACAAAAAAAAAATAAAGTGGGAAGAGATATAGACACAAGTCTATGCAAGTATCAAGACCAACAAGACTATTGACGAATCATTCATGACAAGCGTGAAGATCTATTTACAACAGTCACACATAGTTTTCAAGATTTCTCCCACAAAGAACTAGGTGCATACAAAACAAGCTAAGCTCGTAAATGCACTACGCCATTAGTACGAAGGTACTAGGCCAAACTCACATGTGAAATGTGCTCAAACATATACGATCAAACTTTTTGAATTTTTCACTTTTTCTGTGGTTTTAGATTTTTTACACACACAAAACAAAGACATAAAAGTAAGATCAAAACAAAAGCAATGCATACAAATAAATGCAAAATGCACAAATGCATGAAGATATGACATTCAATGCATGAAGGGTCCTACAAAGATCGAAAGAATTAGATCAAGGACCAAAAGAGCAAAAGCTCAACCATCGGAACCCTTCCTCATCCAAACGGAACAATTGTTTGGAATGAGTGTCTCATGAGAAGCGAGACGAGGGTTGGAAGAATGAGAACCGGAGATGCACATAGTCAAGGAGTTAAGAGCATTAAACACTTTCTTTAACAACATGCTATTTTCACTCAAATCCGGTTTATCATTTTTAGCACAACTTCCAAAAAGCTCAAGTTTCTCTTTTCTTTTGATTCTTTTAAAAGCTTGAAACTGAGAGCAATGAGGTCTAAGATGACCAAGGGCACCACAATGGTGACAAATAATTTGTTTAGGTCCACTAGGCTTTTTAGGAAGGGATCTAGCAACTTGAGTTTGTTCTCTCTTTAACTTGGGGCATTGAGGTCTTATGTGACCGATCACACCACAATGGTGGCAATTAGGAACAAACTTAGATCCACTCAAATCCTTAGGATGAGACCTAAACAGAGGCTTAGGCTTAAGAGTCTTTCTCTCCACTTTTTGGTTTCTTTTATGTGGAGGAATGTACACCAATTTGTCTTTAGAGGTAGAACTCACAATAGGGACAAAATCAGGTACCACAACATGATTGCAACATATATTATCTTCCTTTTTAACAACATGTTCAGCAATCAAACACTTGGCATGCATCTTAAGAGATTCATTTTCACATTTAAGACCATTAACAAGTTTGTTAGACAAAACTAGTTTAGCATCCAAGTCCATATTTAAACATTCAAACTCTTTTATCTTTTCAAGAGAATTTTCAGCAAGTTTTTTATATTTTTCAACCAATTTATTGGACTCATTAAGCTTAGCAATCAAATCATCCTTTTCACAAATGAACTTGCTCAAATTCTTTTGAAACTTCTTAGTTTCTTTCTTCAAGAGTTTGTGAACAACACCCATAGATTCAAGTAACATGTCATCACAATTATGAGGATTAACACTCATAGAGGCATTTTCACAAACACATGGCATGTTACACTCACAAACATCCAAAGAAGCATACAAAACACTATCCATGGCAAAACACACACGAGGTCAAGGATCACACTTAGGTAATGAAACCAAAACAAGTGTACCTGCTCTGATACCAATTGAAAGCTCGAAAATGTGTTGAAAACACAAGAGCAATTTAGACCCCCAAATTAAAGTTACGGCTTGGTTGATTTTACACTAACTTAATACTAAGTGCGGAATAGTGTAAACACAAGCGTATAAGCAATACAACTACTTTAATCCAAATTTAAAGCAACACAGCAGTAAAAATGAAATGAGCAAGAGTAGGGAAGAGAGATGCAAACACAGAAAACACCGAGACGTGTTTTCGAAGAGGAAACCGAAGAACTCGGCAAAAAACCTCTCCGCCGCCCTCCAAGCGAAAATCGATCCACTAGACAATCAGTTGGGATACATGGGTTAGCAAGAGACCCTCCAAGCTCCTACTCCAACAAGGCTTCTCGGAACCGTGTCTTGTCCTAGTTCTCCGAATCCTGCAACAAGCTCCATGTTGCATCTGCCATCCTTGGCTTCTTCCAATGCTTCCCAGCAACTCCAAAACACTCTCTACACTCTGAATAGGTGTGAGTTGTGTTTGGGTACAAACCTCCTCTCAAGCTATGATAATGGGAGAGGGATGGAGAAGAGACTACAATGATTTCTCACTAAGGAGGAGTAGCTCTCTCTCAAAAGATGGGTGTGCGTGTTGTAGAAAACATATCTAGGGTTTTTCTCTCTGAATGGCCTCTACAACATTTGTGGGTAATGTGGGTATAAATAGTGTAGGCACAGAAAGTGTGAATCAGACTGGACAGGCTGGCAGAACAGAATGCCTCGCGGGTATCTCGCGGGAAGGCCTTACCCGCGAGATACTCGCGAGACACAGCTGTCTCCACCTAGCCTGACTCTTCGCATTCCAGCATGTGCAGGGCACATGTGTCACTTCGCGGGAAGCTAAGTCGCGATACACCCGCGAGAAATCTTCAGTCTTCAAATGCTTGAGTCTTCACACTCTCTCTCTATCACACAACCCTTACAACAAATCCCACAATAGATATAGGGTATAAACGATTGATAATAATTACAATCAAATTTGGCACGAAATAAAAGCCAACAAAATACATAGTTGTAAATAACAACTTTACATATATATATATATATATATATATATATATTGGGCCGTGGGCCCTGTCCGAGGACACCTAGTAGTCCGAGGATGGGTAAACGTTATCACGAAAGTTCACATTAGTGAATAAAGAAAGGGGTCTGGTCATGAGGGTTCAGGAAGGTGGTCCAAGGAGGAATGCCTCCTCGGCTAAGCAAAGTAAAGGTCAGAAGGTGTGATCTGCCATCCAGAGCAACGTTTTGGGAGATTCTATTGATAAGGATACACATCATGAAAGCACAGGACAAGGGGAAGTTATGAAATATCTAAGAGAAAGCTGCTACCCCCGCATTGAATACTCTGCAGCTAACTCTCTGGCCGCATTAATGAGGAAGTGATACCTGAACAACAATTTTCAGCCTTACAACTACTCTTAGAGACTTCAGGAAGGTGCTGATGGGATAAGGATCAAAGCCAGTAACCTGGTCTACACGTGGAGGGTAGAGATGAAAGAAGGAGAATAGTATAAAAGAGAAGAAGACCCTGAGAGAGAGGGATCGAGGAATTGAGGGAAAAACACTATAATAACAGGAACTAGACTTGTAATCAAATCCAAAAGAAATATAATCAAGAACTAATTTCCTCGGATTGGGCCGAGGACGATTTTCTTTTGGTAAAACTAGTTTATCTTTACTTTCTTGTCATCTGGATCCACTATAATTGTTATCCAACTCAGTAGAACCTAGTTTTCTAACCCACTCTCTACAAATTCATTGCATTGGGCTCTTTGGGCCTAAGTTCTTTTACCTTTTGGGCTTAAGAACCAAATTGTGCTCCTACAATTGGCACCGTCTGTGGAAAATTCTTGTGTTGTAGTGAGTTTAACATTCAGTTATGGTAGGTTCAGGTCCGAATCGAGGGGAATCTGTTGGTTCCCAACATTAAGACCAGTTTCTCAACCTTGAGTGGAGAAGGGACCGAGAGGTCAATGTGCATACCGCACATACTAGTAAGAGCCAATCTTGAGGTGAAAGTCATGTCTCTCATGAAGAGAATAATAGGAGCATGCAACTAGAGGTTGACTGTTTGCAAAGGAGGTTACACCGCGAGCAATGTTGGGGAACTTCATCAAATTCTGGCCCCTCTTCTGATGATGATAGTGATAATAGCTACCGCCCCAGGTTCAGGACTCCTCCTAGTGAGTCTTTTTCGTGTGATGAGGATCACCATTATAGGCGAAGAAGGGAGAGCCCGCCTCGTAAAAGTCTGGGGTGTGATGCTATGGGCTGGGCTCTCAATTAGATTTCTAAATCACCTTTTACCCATAGGGTTGAGAGAGGAAAACTTTCTTGGCGGTTTACTCAGCCAACATTTACCTTGTATAACAACATATTAGACCCTGTGGAGCATGTTAGCCACTTCAACCAGAGAGTGGCTGTTCACTCAAAGAATGAAACCCTGATGTGCAAGGTGTTCCTATCTAGCTTGGGGCCTGTGGCAATAAGGTGGTTCAATGGTCTGAGAGAGGGTTCTATTAACTCCGTTAAGGAGCTTACTAAAGCGTTTGGTTCTCGCTTTGTTACCTGCAGTAGGATCCTTCGGCCCTTAGACTCCCTGTTGTCCACGACTATGCGAGAAGGGGAAACCTTAAAGACATATTCTGATAGATACTGGGAGATGTTTAATGAGATAAATGGGAACTTTGATGATGTGGCTATAAGGACTTTCAAGGTCGGCCTACTTACTGAGCATGATTTGAGGAAGTCGTTGACCAGGAAGCCTGCTAGGAGTGTACGTCAGCTCATGGACCATATTAACAAGTATAAGCGGGTCGAGGAAGACCAATAGCAAAGGAAAGGGAAGGCTAAGGTGGTCCCTCAAGATAGAAAGGATTTTAGGTCGGACAAATACAACAGTAACCGGCCTCGGAGAGACTTTGTTGGACAATCTGGATCTACTGCTACTCAAGTGGTTAGCACAATGTTCTAAGAGCCAGTTGATAAGATTCTAGTTCAGTGGAAGAAAGGGAAGAAGAATTGATATTTGGAACAAGGAAGAAGGTAGAGAGAAAGAATAAGGAAGAAACAATAGAATTCTTATCTGCATGAGCTTTACAATCCTTACATTCTCCTTATAAGCACTACCCACGTAACTAACTAACTACCTACTTGACACCCTGGCCTAACCACCTAACAACCCACAATAGCAGTACAATCTATTCTATAGTATAGTCCAATCATGGCACCCTCAGACGCACCCCCATGCAGCCATACACGCACCCTTCTACAGCAACATATGCACCACCTGTGCACACACACGCACACTCCCCTGCACCCCTTTCACACACAACTGTCACACCTACACACACACCCTTGCAGCATTATACGCACCACTTGTGACTTACAAATATCTACAAATATCAAGCTTACAATTATCACAAGCCTTTTTACAAATATCTACAAATATCCACCCATGCATACCTTTACAAATATCTGCAAATATCCACACTACAATACATCAATACCCCTCAATCAAAGCACCTTGCCCACAAGGTGAGGGAATTAATGGTGCAATGCATAAACAGACTCCCACATAGCATGGATTGGATCTTGCCCTTGTCATTGGACTAAAACCTTAGTAATTGACCTAGACCGAAGCTGCTTAGTTCTGGTCTGCAAAACTGTAATTGATTCAGGATGGACAATACCACCAGAATCCATAGGAGGTAAAGTAGAAATGGGAATGACTTGAGCCCCCAAATGCTTCTTAAGGCAGGACACATGGAAAACTGGATGCAAGAGACAATTTGAAGGTAAAGCCAGCCTGTAAGCCACAGAACCTAGCTTCTGCAAAACCTGAAATGGGCCATAATACCTTGGAGAAAACTTATTAAAGCCCTTGGACCTTAAGTTCAACTGCCTATAAGGCTGAAGCCTCAAATAAACCCAGTCCCCAACCACTGCCTTAACCTTGGTGATACCAGGAATGTAATCCAATTGCGTTGGTGGAAGACAGCCATACAATGCTTCATAAGGAGTGAATTTGGTAGAGGTGTGGTAGTTAGTGTTGAACCAGAATTCTGCTAAATGCAACCACTCAACCCAAGAGTTTGGCTTGTCACAGATAAAGGCCCAAAGATACTGCTCTAAACTCCTATTAACCACCTCAATCTGACTATTTGTCTAAGGATGGTATGCTGAAGGCATGGTTAAGGTACTGCCCTAAAGTCTGAAAAGTTCCTACCAAAATTTGGAAGTAAACACTGCATCTCTATCACTCACAATGGACTGAGGCATGCCATGAAGCCTAAAAATCTCCTTCATAAACACAGCAGCCACCTTAGAAGCAGTGTAAGGATGAGAAAGAGGCATGAAATGCACAAATTTGGTCAATCTATCCACCACCACCATAATGACCTCAAATCCATGAGACTTAGGAAGACTCTCCACAAAATCCAAGCTAATATTAGTCTAAGGCTTGGAAGGAATTGGCAAAAGCTGTAACAAACCCCCTGGTTTGGTAGTCTCTACTTAATTCTTTGACATACTTGATAATGCTTCACATGCCTTTTAACATCAGACTTCATCCCATTCCAAAAAAAGTCTTGCTTGACCCTATATAAGGTCTTCAAATATCCAGAATGACCACCAATGGGATTGTCATGCATATGATGAAGAACCAAGGACTTCAATGGAGAGGTAGAGCTTAAGAATACCTTATCCTTATAAAGAAGTAAACCATTCTGCAAAGAAAATTTAAAGGAAGTGGAAGAGCTGCCGGAAAGAGAAGTGAACAATTGCTGATATTCAGCATCCTCATTGTAGCTATCTTTCAAAATAGTCAACCAGGTAGGGCAAGGAAAAGAAATACGAAACAAGGAACCAACATCCACTGAAGAGGAGACAAAACCATCCCCTGGCTGCATAGCAGTAGTCTCTTCTTTTCTAGACAAGGCATTAGCTGCCTTATTTTCCTTACCCTTCTTGTACTCCACAATGAAAGAGTAACCAAGCAATTTGGTGAACCATTTTTGCTGAGTAGGTGTCCCAATCCGTTGCTCCAAAAGAAATTTGAGACTTTGTTGATCAGTCTTGATCATAAAAGGCCTTCCTACCAGGTATGGTCTCCATTTCTTCACAGCAGTGACCAATGCCAACAATTCCTTCTTATAAGTTGACAAAAGCAAGCTTCCACCCTTAAGAGCTTGGCTATGGAAAGCTAATGGCCTATGATTTTGCATGAGTACAGCCCCCAAACTAGTACCTAAGGCATCACACTCAACAACAAAAGGCTTAGTAAAGTCAGGTAAGGCTAGCACTGGTGGTTGTGACATAGCTTGCTTGAGAGTATTGAAAGCTAATTCAACCTTAGCAGACCATTGAAAGGAGTCCTTCTTCAATAGGGCAGTAAGTGGAGCTGCAATCAAGCCATAATCCTTCACAAATTTCCTATAATAGCCTATCAATCCCAAGAACCCTCTCAAGGCCTTAACAGAAGTAGGGACAGGCCACTACAACATAGCTTCAGTCTTCCTAGGATCTGTTCTAACCCCCTGACCAGAAATTAAATGACCAAGGTACTCCACTTCCACACAACCAAAAACGCACTTGCTTCTCTTTGCATACAACTTATTGTCAAGCAGCACAGTAAGCACCATTCTCAAATGAGATAAATGAGATGTTAAATCCTTACTAAACACCAGAATATCATAAAAAAAATAAAAAAAATAAAAAAAAAAGAACAAACTTCCTTAGGTAAGGTTTAAAAATCTAGTTCATGAGTGATTGAAAGGTTGAAGGGGCATTTGTCAAACCAAATTACATAACCAAAAATTCATAATGGCCCTCATAGGTTCTAAAGGCAGTTTTCTCAATATCCTCATCATTCATTCTGATTTGGTGATAGCCTGATCTAAGGTCCAACTTAGAAAAAATGAAAGAACCATGGAGTTCATCCAACAACTCATCCACCATAGGAATAGGATATTTATCCTTGATCGTAGCCTTGTTAAGGGCCCTGTAATCTATACACATACGCCAACTTCCATCTGCCTTTCTCACCAACAACACTGGTGAAGAGAAAGGACTTTGACTAGGCCTAATGGATCCAACCTCTAGGAGTTCATGCACAATTTTCTCAATTTCAGATTTTTGATAAAAAGGGTACCTGTAGGGCCTTTTACTGATAGCTTGAGTCCCTTCCTTAAGCAAAATCTGATGATCATGGCCTCTTAAAGGTGGCAAACCAGATGGAACAGCAAAAACTGTACTAAATTCAGTCAGAAGGTCTTCAATCTTTGGCTGAACTTGTTCTGGAATTGAAGAAGGAACTGGGGAGATGACTTGAAGACACAACCCCCTCTTAACAGCAAGTTTGAAGAACTTCTTAGACTCTTGGAAATCAAGACCAGAGGGCTGCAAACCCTTGAGCAAAACTAGCTTGCCATCTAAAACAAACTCCATAGTGAGGTGCTGGAAGTCCCACTGGATCAGTCCTAAAGTGTACAGCCATTGAGTGCCTAAGACAACATCACACCCTCCTAAGGATAAAACATTGAGATCTATAAGGAATGTCTGCCCTTAAAGCTTAAGTTGGACTGCATGACAAACACCCCTAGTCTGCACCAATGCACCATTGTCAACCTTAACCTCAAAGCTATCTTCAACAGCTATGGGAAGTTTCAGCAACATCTACATGTATCAATTAGGATCACCAATTCTTGATGATTTATTCTTCTAAGTACTCTCATGGTGCCTGGAGATGGACTGCGTAACAAGGCATACAATGTGATCTCAACAGTAGAATTGATCAAGTCAGAAGACACATCTGAACCAATGCAATCCTCCACTTGCTCCACTTGCATCTCCTTGGAACAGACCTTTACTTCAGGCATAGAAGTTTGCACCCCTTCCATCATAAAAAACTTTGGAGTCTTGCACTTATGACCAGCAATCCACTTCTCATCACAGGAAAAGCATAATCCTTTCCTTCTTCTTTCTTCAATCTGAGCAGCTGGGATCCTCTGAAATGGTGGTTTAGAAGTCTTGAAGTCAGTCTTGGAAGGTGGAGGACCAAGAATTGAGGGTCTTGCTAACTAAGCTTCACCCCATGATTTAGTACCTTTCTTGCTAGCATTGAGGTACTCTTCTTGAATTTTAGCCAATCCAAAGGCAGCACCAAGATTTGGAGGGTTGAACATCTTCACAGGAAGCCTAATCTCTTCTTTCAAGCCACTCAAGAAGCAAGAGAGCTTATGTTTGTCTGGAAATTCCTTAATACGATTGGATAAGGCTTCAAATTGCCCTTTGTAATGAGCTACTGAACCGACCTGCCTCAGTTTTGACAAGGCTTCCATAGGGTCATCATAGGCTGAGGTGCCAAACCTGATATGCAAGGCCTTGATGAATGCATCCTAGCTAGTGAATTGACCTGCATCCTCAGCATCCTGAAACCATATCAAAGCCTCCTCCTCCATATGGTAAGAAGCCAACAAGATCCTCTGATTCAATGGTATATTGTACAAATGGAAAAATTGTTGAGCTTTGTACACCCAACCCGAAGGATTACCCCCTTTAAATCTTGGAAATTCAAGCTTTACTGTCCTAGTGGTTAAAACTGAATCTCAGTGTACTTGCACTCTTGGAGACACAGCCCTTGTTGGAGAATTTGGTCTAGCTTGCCATCTGCTCCCAGCTTCAGAGAAGGTTTGGACTGTCTCTGATAAGGTCTATAACATGGTTGTCATGGCATCCATCTTCTGGTGCAAGACTTGGAATTCATTGTCATGTTGCTCTGTAGTCTTGGATAAAGCATTGAATCTTTCTGTGAGGGCAGCTATGGATCGAGTTTCTGTCATAGCTACAGAAATTTGCTCTGATACCAATTGATAAGATTCTAGCTCAGTGGAAGAAAGGGAAGAAGAATTGATATTTGGAACAAGGAAGAAGGTAGAGAGAAAGAATAAGGAAGAAACAATAGAATTCTTATCTGCATGAGCTTTACAATCCTTACATTATCCTTATAAGCACTACCCACGTAACTAACTAACTACCTACTTGACACCCTGGCCTAACCAACTAACAACCCACAATAGCAGTACAATAGCAGTACAATCCATTCTGCAATACAGTCCAGTCATGGCACCCTTAGGCGCACCCTCATGCAGCCACACACACACCCCTCTGTAGCAACATACGCACCACCTGTGCACACACACACGCACACTACCCTACACCCCTTTCACACACAGCTGTCACACCTACACACACACCCTTGCAGCATTATACACACCACCTGTGACTTACAAATATCTACAATTATCAAGCCTACAATTATCACAAGCCTTTTTACAAATATCTATAAATATCCACCCATGCATACCTTTACAAATATCTGCAAATATCCACACTACAGTACCTATCACCAATAAATCAAGTCTTGGAAAAAATCAAGAATATGCCATACTTTAAATGGCCAAATAAGATGGGAGGAGACCCCGCGAAGCGCGACCAAACCCTTCATTGCCAATATCTCTAAGAGCGAGGGCATACCACAGAGGATTACAGAACTTTATGGAGTCATCTGGAGTAGTTAGTCAGAAATGGAAAGTTGAAGCAATTTCTATATCAACCCAACAGGCAAGGGGGCCAGGCATGATCAGGATCTCAAAGAGATACTTCTTCAAGGCCACCTTTGGGCACAATTAATGTTATCCTTACTGCTCTAGGAAGGACCGATTCTCATCCTTCTAGGGTGATTTCTGTAACTCGGCTACCCACCGAGAACTCCAACCTTGAGCTAAAGAAGGGTAGGATGGAGGTCCAACCAACATTGAGTTTTTCCAATGAAGACAAAGTTGGAACTGTGCAGCCACATGATGATGCCATAGTGGTCACCCTTAGGATAGGAAGGTATGATGTGAAGAGGGTGTTGGTAGATCAGGACAACGGTGCAGAAATCATGTACCCTGATTTATATGAAGGGTTAAGATTGAAACCTGAAGATTTGGCATGTTATGATTCACCCTTGGTGGGCTTCGATGAGAAAGTTGTTATTCCGAAGGGCCAAATTAGACTACCCGTGCAAGCAAGTTCAGAAGTGGTGGAGATGGACTTCATTGTGGTGGATGCTTATTCTCCTTACACGGCCATTGTGGCAAAACTCTAGCTTTATGCCCTAGAGGCCGTTTCCTCCACCCTACACTTGAAGGTGAAGTATCCGTCTAGGGACCAGGTCAAGGAGCTGGTTGGGAGCCAGTCTATGGCTAGACAATTCTTGGTAGCTGCGATCAGACATCAGGGTGAAGTTGAGTCTTCGGCTTCAGTTGAGCAAGGTCTATAGCAATCAAGGATTGCAGTGTCATCTGCGAATGTGGTGATGGAAGGTGCCAAATGTGAGAAATTAAGAAAAGTCATCATTGGTGGTAACGAGGAGAAGTTTTTCCAGGTCGGAGATTAGTTGCCTCCCTAGGAGAAGGAAGAGCTAATAGAGTTTCTCATGAGGAATGTTGATGTGTTTGCATGGAGCACCTACGAAGCTCCGGGGTTGGATCCAAACTTCATCTGCCATCATTTGAATATCAATTCGTCCGTCATTCCCAAAAAGCAACCACATCGGCGCTCATCTAAGGACCATTCTGATGCCATCAAGGAGGAGGTGGTCAAGCTTAAGCGGGTTGGGGCCATTAAGGAGGTGTTTTACCCTAAGTGGCTGGTCAATACTGTGGTGGGGAAGAAGAAGAGTGGAAAGTGGTGAGTATGTGTGAACTTCACAGATTTGAACAATGCCTGCCCAAAAGACCCCTTCCCCATGCCTCAGATAGATCAGTTAGTGGATGTAACAGTAGGCCATCCTTGGATGAGCTTCTTGGATGTCTTTCAAGGATACCATCAAATACCATTGACTTTGGGTGATCAGGAGAAGACAGCTTTTGTTACTCCTACTGAAAATTACCACTACAAGGTGATGTCCTTTAAATTGAAAAATGCAGGATCTACCTATCAGAGGATGATGACTAGAATGTTCGAGCCACAACTAGGCAAAAATATTGAGCTTTATATAGATGATATGGTGGTGAAAATTAAGGTGGTGTCTGAGCACGTGGGAGACCTCAGGAATATTTTTGAAATACTAAGGAGGCATAAACTGCGCCTCAATGCTTCCAAATGTTCTTTCGGTATTGGCTCAGGTAAATTTCTAGGCTACATGGTCACTCACCGTGGAATTGAAGTCAACCCTAATCAGATTAAGGCAATTAACAATTTACAACCTCCTCGAATTCCCAAAGAGGTCCAGAAGTTAACAGGGATGACTGCTGCTTTAAACCGATTCATCTCTTGGTCAACAGACAGGTATAGGCATTTCTTTCGATTGTTGCATAAGTGGAAGGGGTTTGAGTGGACCTAGAAGTGTGTCTTGACCTTCCAGCAGCTGAAGGAATACCTTTCTCAACCATCTATTATGTCCCAGCCCGAGGAAGAGGAAGTCTTGTTTGCTTATGTTGCTGTAGCCTCCCATGCGATAAGATTGGTACTGATAATAATGGAGTATAAAGACCAGTTTATTATATGAGTAAGTCACAGCATGAGGCTGAGATTTGTTACCTACCACTGGAAAATGCCATTTTCGCAGTGGCGCATGCTACGCATAAGCTCCCCCACTACTTCCAATCCCGTATAGTTGTTGTTTTAACCTAACTTTCGCTTCAATCACTATTTCAGAGTGTTGATTACATAGGAAGGATTGCCAAGTGGGGTACGATCCTAGGGGCTTTTGATATCAAGTATATGCCTCACACCTCTATCAAGGGCCAGGTCCTCACAGATTTGGTGGCCGAGTTTACTGAATTTCCGTTGGAAGAGGAAGAGGAGAAGCAGAACATGGATGAAAAATCAGTTGGCATGATCTCCTTGCAAGAGCCTTTATCCTAGAGGGTATACGTTGATGGTGCAGCAAATTAAAGAGGATCTGGAGTAGGGCTAGTTGTAATTTCTCCTAAGAAGATCATTATTGAAAAATCCTTAAGGTTGGGTTTTTCAGCCACAAATAATGAGGCTGAGTATGAGGCTCTATTATTAGGGATGACTATGGTTCAGAAAATGGGAGGAAAAACAGTGGAGATATTTTCAGATTCAAGGTTGGTTGTAGGCCAGGTAAAGGGAGAGTTGGAAGCCATGGATGTAAGAATGCAAGAGTATTTGAATTAGGTTAGGCGCTTGCAATCAGGGTTCGAGTCTTTCACCTTACTACAAATCCCTAGGCAGGAATACACATGATGATTCTCTTGCCACTCTCACAACCTCCTCAGTGCAGAGCTTACCTCGAGTTATCCTTGTTGAAGACTTGTGCAAATCTACTGAGATGAAGAGAGAGATAGTCAAGATTCATCAAATTAGGGTGGGACCTACCTAGATGGACTTTATTGTGATATTCTTTAAAGAGGATATCTTGCCCAAGGTGAAGGCTGAGGTTGACAAAGTGCAGAGAAAGGCTCCTCGATTTTGGCTATCCGAGGACCAAAAGTTGTATAAGTGCTCTTTTTTTGGGCCGTATTTGTTATGCATACACCCCGAGGCAGTAGAGCTACTCCTAGAAGAGTTACATGAAGGGATTTGTGAAAGACAAATTGGAGGCAGATCCTTGTCTCATAGAGCCCTCACTCAAGGATATTGGTGGCCGAATATGCAGAAGGAAGCATAAGAGTACGTAAAGAAGTGTGACCAATGTCAAAGATTTGCCCCAAATATTCATTAACCAAGGGGTGTCCTCAATCCTCTTTCTAGCCCTTGGCCTTTTGCTCAATGGGGCTTGGATATTGTAGGACATTTTCCTAAGGCAGCAGGGAATAAAAGATGGCTGCTGGTCGGCACGAATTACTTCACCAAGTGGGTTGAAGCTGAACCACTAGCAAATATCAGGGACATGAATGCCAAGAGATTCGTGTGGAAAAATATTATCACTCGGTTTGGGATTCCTCATACCTTTATGTTGGGAAATTTAGACCCCAGTTGATAAAATTAATAAGTTTTAAATCCAAGTTGTTAATTAGATTTATTATGAATAAAACTTGTTAAAACAAACAAATATCAATGTCATGTCAATAATGAATGCAGCAGAAAAGTAAATAAGACAAGATATGATGACCCAAGAAAACTAATGAAACCAACCAGTTTCACAGTAAAAAACCTGGAGGGAAACCTTCCCGAAAAGCAATCCACTATAGTAAAGAAAAGTTCCAGATCTAGTACAAAACCTTTGTCCCTAGACTCTACAATCTCCTAGATGAACTCATAGGAGAAACCTTTTACCACTTCAGAACCTCTGAACTCTTCAATATATGAACGCCACCCTTTTTGTTGCACGGATCCCAGTACGTGACTAACTCCTTTGCACGAATCCCAGTACGTGACTCACTCACCAACTTGAGGAAGAAGAATGTTGGCTGCAAAGTTCTTCACTTCATCAAGAATGAAGATTAAGAAGCACTTGGTTACAAAACCCTAAGGCGTAAAGACGCAATAGCTTCTTTCAGAGAGAATAAGGCATCGGTCACCTTTTGCATATGTTCTCATTGTATTCTCTTTTGTGACGACCTCTAAAATAAGCCTTATATAGGTCTAGGGCTGTGAGAAAAGAAACCCTACACAAATACAAAAGCCTGGCCCAAAAATCAGATCTAAAAATTTTGATTTTCGTAACCTCAATAGATAGCAGGTGTCGAGGAGGTGTTGAGATTTAAACCTCGATAAAGAGCTAGGTGTGGAGGAGGTGTCGAGAAGCTGTCAAGGGGACAAGAGCTTTCTCGATCGATCCACCAGCTATCGAGAAGGTGTCGAGATTGCGATAACAATCAACTGAAGAGCTCAATAGATAGCCAGCTGTCGAGAGGTGTCGAGCAGCTATCGGGCTATCTGTCCGCAGGTGTCGAGCTATCTATCTAGCTTTAATGAGCACCTTTTCTTCACTTGTTTCTTGGTCCAATCTTCATGGCTTTAATACTAGACTTAAACAACATGTTCTTTGAAGTATTAAACACATCCTAGATCTACCCAATTACAAGTAAAGTGCGTTTTGTCAAAGGATTAGCCAACTACATAAAATATGTCCTTAACACCTTATCTTGGACAATGGTCTGCAGTTTGATAGCAAATCTTTCAAGAGGTACTGTTATGACCTGGGCATTAAGAATAGGTATTCCACTCCGGCATATCCACAGGGGAATGGACAGGCCGAGTCTGTCAATAAGGCCATAGTGAATTGACTCAAAAAGAGGTTGGACGATGTCAAGGGTAAATGGGTAGAAGACCTGTCACATGTTCTTTGGACATATTGCACTACCCTTGTAGGTTAACAGGAGAAACCCCTTTTTCAATGACTTATGGGGCTAAGACAGTAATTCCTCTAGAGACCGGATTCCTAAAACTGAGAATGAGCTCTTTTACTCCGAACAACAATGACGGGTTATTAAAGAAGAGCTTAGATTTAATTGAAGAGCGAAGAGAAAATGTCATGGTTCAATTGGTGTATTATCAACAGAAGCTCAAGAAGGGGTACGACTCAAATGTGAGGTTAAGGCCATTAGCGCTTGGAGACTTAGTATTAAGAAAGGTTGTGGGTATTGCAAAGAACCCAGCATGGGGAAAGTTAGGGCCCAACTAGGAAGGACCATATCGTATCACCTCGATGGCTGGAAAAAAGTGTATATTACCATGAAGATTTAGATGAAAATGTTGTACTACGTCCTTGGAATGTAAATAACCTGCGAAGGTATTGTTATTAATGAAAGACATTTCTACCATATTTTTGTTTACGACATTATGTGTTACACCTATTATTTGTTTAAATATTAAACAGAACCTTAGTCATGTCTGGCTCCTCGGACCATATACTTTGGGTAAATTAATATTTCATATCATTTTTTTAAATGTTAAACAGAATCTTGGTCATGCCTGGTTCCTCAGACCACATACTTTGGGTAAATTAATACTTCCTATTATTTGTTTAAGTATCAAACAGAACCTTGGTCATGTCTGGCTCCACAGACTACATACTTTGGGTAAATTGATATTTTCTATTATTTTTTTAAGTGTTAAACAAAACCTTAGTCATGCCTGGTTCCCCGGACCACATACCTTAGGTAAATTAATACTTCATATTATTTGTTTAAGTATTAAACAGAACCTTAGTCATGTCCAGCTCCACAGACCACATACTTTGGGTAAATTAATATTTCATATCATTTTTCTAAGTGTTTAACAGAACCTTGGTCATGCTTGGTTCCTCGGACCCCATACCTTGGGTAAATTAATACTTTCTATTATTTGTTTAAATATCAAATAGAACATTGGTCATGCCTGGCTCCTCGGACCACATACTTTGGGTAAATTGATATTTTCTATTATTTTTCTAAATGTTAAACAGAACCTTGATCATGTCTGGTTCCCTGAACTACATACCTTGGGTAAATTAATACTTCCTTATTTGTTTAAGTATTAAACAAAACCTTAGTCATGTCTGGCTTCTCGGACCACATACTTTGGGTAAATTAATACTTCATATCATTTTTCTAAGTGTTAAACAGAATCTTGGTCATGTCTAGCTCCTCGGACCACGTACTTTGGGTAAATTGATATTTTCTATTATTTTTCTAAGTGTTAAATAAAATATTAGTCATGCCTGATTCCCTAGACCACAACCCTTGGGTAAATTAATACTTCCTATTATTTGTTTAAGTATTAAACAGAACTTTAGTCATGTCTGGCTCCTCGGACCACATACTTTGGGTAAATTAATACTTCATATCATTTTTTTAAGTGTTAAACAAAACCTTGGTCATATCTGGTTTCTTGGACCACATTTCTTGGGTAAATTAATACTTCCTATTATTTGTTTAAGTATCAAACAGAAGCTTAGTCATGCCTGACTCCTTGGACCACACACTTTAGGTAAATTGATATTTTCTATTATTTTTCTAAGTGTTAAACAGAACATTGGTCATGTCTGGTTCCTCGAACCACATACTTTAGGTAAATTAATACTTTCTATTATTTGTTTAAGTATTAAACAGAACATTGGCCATGCTTGGCTCCTCGGACCATATACCTTGGGTGAATTAATATTTCTTATTGTTGGTTTAAATGGTAAACAGAACCTACCATGCTGAATGGCAAAGAACTTTATTATAGTAACTTGATCAAATGGACACTCTTGAGCATCACTTAAAGCATTTGCAAGTATATCTATGATCTGTTTGAGAACTGATTATCACCTCCAGTTCCTTAGACTTACTGATAAGTGGAGGGTTAGGTGGAGCCCGACATGGATGGATGCTCTACCATTATGTATGTTTTTGAAGTTAAGGGTATACTTTGTTGAGATTGTAGACTTAGTAGGTTTAATCTGTCCTATTTTTGATCATGTGGGATGTAGTAACTATGTTATCACTTATGCAGATAACTAAATGGAGCTATATCTCATTATCACATGGATTAAGTGTGCAATAAAGAAGAAACTATGTTAGGATAAATGCAAATACCACAAGTATGAAAGAAAAGCTTATAATTATCATTAAGCTAAGCCTCAGAAAAAGGAAAATTGATTACAAAAGGGTGAATTGATTACAAATTTTTGAAACAAAAACAACAGTTCAAAAAAAAAAAAAAAACAACTCATGGCTTCATTTTTATTACAAGCTTGTCTTTTGCTGGGGTCTTGGTGGGCTGGGCAATTGCTACTGCTGAGGATGCTGGGCCTTTACCCTTGGATTCTTCCTTGGCATAAATGGGGAAAGTTGCCAACACCAGCTCATGGCTTTGGGAAACCACCCCTCCCTCAGAAGAATCCTTAGTGCAGCTGGAGGCTTTGTAGTTTTAGGGGCAACCTCCTTGAGGTTTTCTTTTTCCTTCTCAGTTGCACCAACTTGCTCTGCCCATTTTGGAGGACTTTGGGAGGAGGAAGGTCCTTGGCTGGTATCTCATCAATGGAGCTCGGATCTTTAGGGGCTGCATCATCCTAGGAGACTAAGGAGTTTGGTGCTCAGATTGCAAGGGGTAATAAACATTCTCTACTCTCCTAAGTGCCAAGGAGGCTTCAACCTCAGCCAGGTTGAGGGCCTCATTCGACACCTGGAGGCAGTATGCTCTACATACCCTCGAGACCTCAGCCCTAAGGGCCTCCTCGGTCTCAACTACCCCCACGTCATAGCCATCTTGTTCAACCTGGTCCTTAGCCTTCTCAACATCCTCCAGTTTTTTCTTCAGCACTTTTATTTGCTCCTTGGCTGCAGCAAGCTCATCCTCAACTTGGCAAAGTTTCTTGCATTGAGTCTCGACCTGCCTTTCCACCCTTTCCAGAGCAGCCTCAACACTCTTCTTCTCCTTCTCAGCCTCAGTGAGCTTGGCGTTTAGCTCCTTGATCCTCTTCTCGGCCACATTAAAAGCCTCAACAGCAGTAATATACCTGCCCTCCTCATCCTTCATTTGTCGGTAAGTGATATTCACCAACTCCTCAGCCCTAAAAGTAGCTTGAACAGCCTGCAAAGGAAATGTAGCAGTGAGCAAAGGTAAAAGTAAAAAACATAAAAAAATAATTAAAATAATATAAATAATAATAATAATAATAAAACAGCAAAGAGAAAGGGGGCTCAGCTTAAAAGATTTACCATGGCGAGGTCTTTCTTCATACCCAGAAACACCTCGTGTCTCTTCATGGTCCTCAGATCGGCCATGTCGTCGAGTAGTAGTAAGGCCTGCTTTATGGTGTCCGCTACATACCCGGCCTTCTCCTGCTGGAAGTCCCTTATCGAGGAGTTCGCGGGGAGAGGGGATCCGTCTAACACCAGGGGGGATTCCAGTTTGAAACCCTGGTGCGAAGGTCACGTCCCCTATCCCCAGGTGCCCCATCGCTAGAGGACCTCGTTTGGGTAGTCTTGGCTACCTTGGCCCCTCTTTTAGGCTCATTCTCTTTGGGAGGGACACCTCAGCCTCTTCCATCACATCCTTCCCATTTTGCTCCTGTTTCCTCTTCTTGTCTGCAGGTTCAGGCTTGGGGTCGCGAGGAGTGGGAAGAGAGGGGTGTTTAGCTTGATCGGCCACCTTGGGTGCCTTGCTCCCTGCTTGAGACTCCATGATCTCTAGAAGGCTAGCCTTAGGCTTGTGTTGTATCCCTATTGCTTCAAGAACACTTGTATCTTCTTGGATGCTGCTTACTTGGGCTAGAGGAAGGTGGCTAGAGTCACCGACCTGAGGCTCTGGAGATTGGGGCTGGTTGAAAACTTCGAAGTCGTCTTCAGATAAGAGACTTCAACTATCCCTTCCTCTTCCTCTTCTTTGATAGCAGGCTGGGAAGGGGTGGGTTCCTCGGCTGTATACTAGAGTGGCAGGTTCACTTCAAGTACCCCTTCTAAAGTAGGGCCTGGAATAAGGAAACCTGGGGTGGATACGTTTATTAGGTGCAAGCGCGGGTCCTTCGCCTTGATCACACACTTCGGCACCTGGAAACTAGACAAAAGGGGGTTGTAGCCGAGGATAAGGTGGGCCGCTCTTAACTAACCGTCACTATGAACGAAAACCTCGGCTTTAAGTATTTTGTCTAGGTCTAGCTAGTTAACAAGATTTAGAATCAGAATGGTGGCGTGCTTATCTACAAAACCATTTAAAAAAAAAACATAGTAAAAAAAATGGCACAAATCAAAGAAAAATTCAATTATAAACACAAATGGAGAGAAATGGGTACAGAAGATGTCAAAGGTAAAAAGGGGTGACTTTAAAGTAATAAACCTAGACCTAAAAACCCCACCTGGTATCCCCTCTCTCGTCGGGCAATGGAGGCCATCGTGCCCCTCCCCTGAAATGATTAGAAAGTCTTTGTTCATGCCTTTGTTGGATTCAGGGAGGCATGAGATGAGACTAACCTCAAGAATCCCAGTTTTTAGGTAATATCCCTGCCCTTTTAAGTGGTGAAGGTTGTAAACCCAATTGACCTCGTGATGGGTGAGATTTAAGCCCATTTTCTCGTTAAGGACATCTACGCTACCTAAAATCCTAAACATATTGGGAGCACACTGGGTGGGGGAAAGCCTATGAGCTATTATGTAATCCCTTATGAGTCTACCCATGGGAATTCTCATCCCTCCTATAAAGGCAATCATAGGGATTACGACTTCTCCCTCCTGCCTCACAGTATGCCACTCTACTTGTTTGTAGTACCTAATGGGAACCCCTAGTGGGATTCGGTATAAAGTCTTGAAACTCTCAAGACCATTTGGGGCATCTACTAAGTAAGCAAATCTCCCCATGTACAAAGAAAATTAAAGAAACTAAGGAGACGAGGTGAAAGTGGATAGGCCGAGGAAGAGAGAGCTAAGTAAACCGAAAAAAAAGGAAAGGACTGAAGAGAGGTAAGAAAGAAAAGATTGCTAAGAACAACTTACGGGAAGGAAGAAAGGCTCCTCTGACTAGCTCTTGAATTTTGAGAGTGTAAAAAGTGAAGTAGATGAAACTTCTGAACAGTATATGTATGAGAGAGAAAGGCAAGCGAGAAGACTCCCGCTCGCATTCCCCTAAAAATCTCAAGCTATTGGATCCACATCGTACCGTGGAATGTGGGAAACATGGAGCCACAAAAGTTAATTGAGGGTGCGTCCCGGATGCTGAAAAGATGTTTGCACAGACAGAGATGACGTATGGTAAGAGTAGGGCAATCGTGGAAGATATTGAAATCCTCCTTTCTTTCGAAGGAGCAAAAAATGAGAATTTTGAGGGGCTATTGTAGGAACGATAGGCCCAGTAGTGTATATATATATATATATTGGGCCCTGTTCGAGGACACCTAGTAGTCCGAGGACGGGTAAACGTTATCATGAAAGTCCGCATTAATGAATGAAGAAAGGGGTCTGGTCATGAGGGTTCAGGAAGGTGGTCCGAGGAAAAATGCCTCCTCAGCTAAGCAAAGCAGACGTTAGAAGGTGTGGTTTGCAATCCAGAGCAACGTTCTGGGAGATTCTATGGATAAAGATACACATCATGAAAGCACAGGACAAAGGGAAGCTATGAAATATCTAAAAGAAAGCTGCTACCACCGCATTGAATGCTCTGCAGCTAACTCTCTGGCCGCATTAATGTAGAAGTGATACTTGAACAGTAATTTTCAACTTTACAGCTACTCCCAGAGACTTTAGGAATGTGCTGATGAGACAAGAATCAAAGACCACCGCATTGAATGCTCTGCAGCTAACTCTCTGGCCGCATTAATGTAGAAGTGATACCTGAACAGTAATTTTCAACCTTACAGCTACTCCCAGAGACTTTAGGAATGTGCTAATGAGACAAGAATCAAAGCTAGTAACCTGGTCTACCCGTGGAGGGTGGAGATGAAAGAAGGAGAACAGTATAAAAGAGAAAGAAGACCCTGAGGGAGAGAGATCGAGGAATTGAGGGAAAAACACTATAACAACAAGAATTAGACTTGTAATCAAATCCAAAAGAAATATATACAAGAACTAATCTCCTCGGATTGGGCCAAGGACGATTTTCTTTGGGTAAAACTAGTTTATCTTTGCTTTCTTGTCATCTAGATCCACTATAATTGTTATCCAACTCAGTAGAACCTAGTTTTCTAACACACTCTCTATAAATTCATTGTATTGGGCTCTTTGGGCCTAAGTCTTTTTACCTTTTGGGCTTAGGAACCAAATTGTGCTCCTACAATCTTCATACTTTTATATTGTCTATAGATTATTTTTTATGAATGAGAAAAAATTATTACTAAAAGAATTTGAAATTCTATTATCTCTTTTTATAACTTTTTTTTTAATAATTTGACAATTGAAGGAGTAGAGATTTGTACTTAGTACATTTCCGTTAGAAACAACAAGATGTGACAATTGAGTTGGAAGACTCTTGGCCGATATTTTGAAGCGTAACTATGTAACAATAACATAATTTTTTTTCTCTTTGATTAAAATTCTTTCTTCTTTATTTTTTACTATAGTATTGTTTTAATTATAAGTTCTAAACAGTAATAAACATTGATTTGGAAATACTTATAGGATTTTATGGAAACACTCCTCATCAAGTGAATACCAAGTTTGAACAACTTACTCATTACTTCACAAAAGTCTACTTCTCTCCCCATCACCCAAATCAGAGAACTTCTACCATCCCTATAAATACTTGGCAACTGATTTGAAAAGTCAAATTAAATCTGAAAATTCTAACCTTCATTTGGAAAATTCTGCATGATAACCTGCTAGTTTTCTCTATTTTGAACAGCAAAGGGATTCTAGCCAACAATAAATGCCTTATGTGTAATGAGGAGGAAGAAACCATCAATCATCTTTTCCTGGAGTGTCCCTTTGTAGAGGTGTCCAAGCTGACCCGCACCTAGCCAGCCCAACCAAACCACCTGAGCCCGAACCGAAAACCGTCCGACCTAACTCTGGCGACGGTTGATGGCAGGTCTACATGTTCAAAAACCGAATTCGACAGGTCGGTTGGTAGGTCTTCACATGAAAAACTGAATCCAACTGACCCGATCGAGATCCGCCATTCTCAGACGCAGATCCGTCGAGATTCGGCGAAATCTCAGAGAGATTTAGCCAAACCTTGACGAGATCCGTTGAGATCCGGCCAGAACTTGACGAGATCCATCGAGAATCGGCCAGTTCTCGACAAGATCCAGCCAAATCTCGACGAGATTTCATTGAGATCCGTCCAGTTCTCGCTACTAGTGTTGCTCCATTGGTTTCGACCAAAACTGACACTGTCTAGCCAACCCGTAACTGAACCGAACTGTGTTTTCCAGCAGTCGGCAGTGGGTTAGATTTCTTGTCAACCGAAGTGATGGGGTCAGTTCCGAGTTGGGCACAAACCCGACCCAAACTGACCCGTGGACAGGCATATCTATTTGCAAGAGTTGTTTGGCATGGTTCTCCTCTTGAAATCTGAACCTCTAAGTTAAATCAAATACCAATTGAGAAATGGATAGCAGACTGTATTATTGTGAATAAATCTATGGAGTAGAACAAGATGAGTTTTCTACAATCCTTATTCACCATCTTTTGGTCACTATGGAGCCATAGGAATCAAGTTCTACACCAATGGAAAACACTTAATCCCATGGAAGTTATTATCACCTTTCAAACTCTTATTTGTAGGTACCAGGAAGCTTTCAATGGAAATCAAGTTCAGGGTCAAGCATTTAGAAATCATTCACCTCAACAAATTGCACATAATGACCGGCAGATATACTCATTAAAGTGGCAGGCTATAAGAAAAGAAGCTCCAAGAGAAGCGGTTATGCCTATGAAGCCAAAACTCTGGATGGGAGCACTATCTTCACAGGTGGTGCTAGCAATGGAAGGAAACCTTACTCTCTTGCAATCCAGGATATATGCTCTAGTAGAGGCCATTCTTAAAGCTAGAGAATTAGGATTCAGACATGTTTTAATTCATAGCAACAGCAGAAGATTAGAACAAGTCTGTAACAAGCTGAGAACACCCTCGTGGCAGGAACAAACCATGATGTCTGATCTTCATCATCTGCAGTAGCAAGGAATGGTCATGTACTCCATTTTTATCCCTAAATCAGTGGTCTTACATGTAATTGAATTAGTTCTCTAACCACTAATTTTCTTGTACGCCACTATAGGCTATATCCAACATCTATGTAAGCCACCTGGCTATATATATAAAGAGAGAACATAGTATGCGTGTTTCTTTGGTAAAAAAAAAAAACAATTGGTAGAATATGTTATTTTCCATTTCTTGAATAAGATTTTACATAACAGTTAGTTAATTACATTAAAAAATTATGGGTTCCAGTTAGCTCAACTGGTAAAGTCTCTGATGGTTGGATAAGAGATTTAGGGTTCAATTCCCGCCTACACTAAAAACTAATTGGTGTCTTAGTCTGATAATAAAGAGTTATTATCAGGAGCGGATGCTATAAGTTGAAACTCTCTTAAAAAAAAATTATATTAAAAAACTTTCAAAAAATATTTAGTATAAGAAGTAGGGAATTGTAATAATTATCCTATTATATAGCCTAGCAAGGATCAATTCGAGCAAAAGGTTCAATATTTGGTAGAGCTACTTGAATGGTATCACCTGTTCGCATGGATGTCTCAACTAAATGTCACAGTTCTAGCTTAGGGTAAGAAATATCTAGGAGAAGTTTCAAAGAAATCTAAACCTATTAAACTAGCATTTAATAACATGTACCAATAGTCAAATTAGCTGTTTGAGATTATTTTAATCTTAACCTGCATGATGTGATTACAGGTGAATCAATGCTTTAATCAAGCTTCGATTTAGATGTTTTCTGACTTTTTTTACTATTTGACTTCGGTTCTAAAGGAATATGGTTGGCTATTGCCTCAATGGAGAGGACTTTTCAAGATCGATGAAGATGAAAAGCATATGTCTAAAATTATAATTTATCAAGAACCGCGAGCTAATTCTAAGCAAGACCTGACATTTATTACCAAGAATTTAAATAAATAAAAGTTCCGCTAAGTTTCATCTCAAACAAAGTAGATCGATTACTAAACAGGAAATAGATAGATGCTTGACCAGTTAGCTCAACTAGTAAAGTTTTTTATGGTTGAATAAAAGATCTAGAGTTCAATCTCTACTTACACCAAAAACCGATTAGTGTCTTGATCTGATGATATACCATAAGTTGAAATTCTCGAAAAAAAAAAAACAGTGAAGATATCAATACTTAAGTAAATAGTTTAAATATCGAATGAGATCGATGATAATGGATTAAGGATCTTTAAGACTAACAACTAGGAATTTGGATAAAACTGAATGAAACTTGATTATATAAACAAGACTAACAAAGTAACAAGTTACAAGAGAGTTACTAGCATGAATACCTTATAATTCCCTATGAACTATAAGAACTATAATACCTATATATATATATATATATATAGATATATATTGCACGTAGTATCACTCTTATAAGAGAAATACATAAAATTCTCCTTTTCTATACTTACGAGTTGAACTGGGACTTCTTCTTCTTTTTTCTTTTCTTTTTTTCTTTTTTCTGGGTAAGAGTGAGTTATAACATTAATAACTATACATATTTGGGTTTTTACGTCTTTTTGAGTTATGAAAAGACATTTTATAGAGTAATAATATATGCTCTAAATTAATAATATGCCTTTTTTGTAAAATCCTTCACAATCCAGCATAATTACTGAGCAACATATAGAATAAAAAGTGACATAAAAAATAGAACAAAAAATTAAATAACCCGAAAAGCTTGCGTTCAACCTAGATATTAATTACTAAAAATTTCAACCTTCCAAACCTCTTTTTCGGCTTTAGATAATAATTAGAGGACTAACCTGGTGCCAGTCTCTATCACATCTATCTATAATTGGTATTTTACTTTTAAGATGTCCAAATCACCTTAAATATAAAAAGGGTAAGTGCAACTGTGCATGCAAGAAGTAATGTATCAAACGCTAAAAATGCTTGTTATAATAAAGTTTAGCCTATATATATTTGCCAAATTTCTACAAAGGTTTGGTTGCAATTTTTTCTTCTTCTTTTTTTATGCAAAGCTTTTTTTCGTACAAGTGCAACCTGAGATAGTGGGATTGAAAAGTGTAACCCCAAACAGTCTACTGGGTTCACTTCACTTTTGTATTTAAATCTGTTGCTACTGCTCCTTGAAAAAGATCAAGTGGTCCATGAATGAAATTTGTTCATAGAATCAAGACATGTGACTATGTGAGTCGTGACACAAGATGTGTCATATGCCATTATACTCTCTCTAATTTTTTTTTTTATTCTCATCCTTTTCTTTTCGACGTGTTAATGTTTGAACATATCTTTGTCCTAAACTATATACCAAGAATATTACTCAGTATAATGACAAATAGGTAATGACATTTCTTTAATTATATGCACAAATTCACTCCACCTAGTCCAGTCAATATTTAGTCATATATATATATATATATATATATATATAAGTGCTTCTTCTTTATTTTCCTGGTAAGAATTTAGTCATTAAAGTTGAATATCACCTGCTCTGACCTGACTCTGAAAATTTGTACATATGGATGGGTACCACAACATGATTTCGGCCAATAAATACATGCATGTGCATGATAAGATTAGAAGTTTTATCATCCTGGTCAAGGCTCACTTACCTAATTAATAAAAATCCTTTACACGTATAGCAATGTGTGAATGTGTCCTACCTAACAAAAATAAACCTTGAATTTGAAACTCAGTAACCACCTCACCTATACAACCTCCCCAACCATGCAACCCAGCCCACCACAAAGAAAAAAACTCAAATTGAAAATGCCTAAAATTTTTGGTTGATGCTATTTTTACATATAATAATAGTTTGTCCAAGCTTTATGATGAACTCAACAAAGCTTATCATCTTTTTACATAATATTACTAGGACCACAACTATTTACACAATATTTGCAACAATTCGTCATATATATAGTGAGTTGTAAGCGGTGGAGATATAGACTCACATAGACCCACTTTTTTTCACTACTCACAACTCATCACATAATTAATTATGACAAAAATTATGAACTTTGTTGTGTTCTTAGCATTTTTCTTTTTACATGAACACATGCAAGAAGTAAAAACCACCATAGTTAATGTTAAAATAACCTCCGACCAAAAAAAGCACGAAAGAAGAAAAAATAATCATTCTTTCTAGAATTTCAAGGACATAATGGGTGTCGCCCTTGTCATCAACAAAATTGAAAACAAGATTGAAAGAACGGTTGGTCTCAATTTGAAAGAGTTTAATTTCAACTTATTCAATTAATTTATTTTATGTACTATTTTTTTAAAAGTTTTATCTTTTATTTTTTAAGATATAACCAAGTTTGACTCAATATATTTTGAGACCTAAGGCAAAAAAAAAAAAAAATTTTAAGTTAAAATTTTAAATTTTAAATATATAATATTTATATAATTTTCTATATTAAAAAAAGAAATCATTCTTGTAACATTTTGAGATGTAAAATTACTAACAAGTATTGCATTCAAGTTTTATTAACATCTCCTTTACATTTGAGAATATATATATATATATATATATATCATCTTCTAGGGTTTAAAAAAAAAAAAAAAAATTGGAGGCCATTTTTCCTCAATGGAGGGCCTTAGGCCCTTTTGTTAAACTCTTGGGGCATTAGGGGGCCTTAGGCTGTTAGGCATAACTATATAATTTTTCTCAAACTTATTTTTAAAAAAATAATAACTAATAAAAATAAGCTCCATTAAGAGAGATAAAAGAATTTATATAATTACTCTTATGAAAATGATTATGCATATATTTTATGCATAAGATGACCTTTTTTTTTTAATTGCAATTTTGTATCTTATCTTTGAAAGCAACTAATTTTCTTCTTTATGTTTAAAAATTGAGCAAATATCTCCAATTTGTTATTTTCTCAATTAAATTTAACTGAATCTTTTGAAAAACTTATTAGTCGTATACCACAAAGAAGAGAAAAAGTTGAGGATTGCATTATTGTTTTCTTGAATTGCATTTGTAATCATTGTGATCCCATTTGATTTAACTGAAAAATAATGGATTTGAAGTATTTACTTATTTTCTAAATATAATGAAAAAAATTAGTTAATTTCAAAGATAAAATGAAATAATCATGCTAGGACCACAATTATTTATACAATTTTTTGTCACATCTAATTACACAGTAAATTGTAAGCGACGAAGAAATAATCCTACTACTTTTTCTTAACTACTTAAGACTTACCGACAAAAACTGTGAACTTTTTGAAACTTGAGAACTGTATTATGATCATAGCATTTTTGAGGGAGAAAACTGTGATGTGAGAGAGAGAGAGAGAGAAATATTTCTCCCATAAAAATATATAAATGTTAGTATTATATAGTATATAATATAAAACTTTGGTGGGGGAAGGGTGGAGCAGCTGAGTAGAAAGAGAGGCTTTAATGGCAATGAAATGGTGGAGACACAGCCAAAAGGCAAGGCATTAATTAGCTTAGCACAAGCTAGATCTGGAAAGTGCACAACTGAGAGCCCCCCCACGCGCTGACTGACAGATCCAAACACAGAAGAAATTAAGACACTGGCTGGCTGACTCACTCACTCACACTCTCAGACTCAGACACACAAAACACACATTTGATTCGCCAGTTTCCTTTTTGTTTTGCCCCAGTTGAGTTGCCCCTACTTCTCACTTCTCTTCCTTTCCTTAACCCCCTTTTTTCCCCCACTGAATAAACCTCAAAACTGCAACTAGAATGCGCGTGGCCCACCTTCCACGCACCCCACCCCGCACTTTGTTCCCTTTTTGTCAGTTCGCTCGTTTGTTCCACCACCAACAAACGCGCGTGACTGTTCATCTCACTCTTATCTCTTTTCTTTTGCCTAAAATTATTGTCCTTCTTTTCTAACCGAAATAGAATCTTTCTTTACCCTTTTTATTTTATCCTTTTTGGATCACGTTTTTTCTCTCGCTCTCTCTCTCTTTTGGTCACGGTTTGTTGTCTTATTGGCCGTTGGATTGTCCTTGGGATTTGTAACATGGAATTTGCTACTTTAAAATTTAAATAGAGCTATTCTTCCATTTTGTGTTCAAATCAACGGGATGAAGTTTTTTTTATTGATTTTTTTGGGTTTAAAAATTAAATTAAATTAAATTGTACCAAAAAAATTAAAAACTCTTTTTTTTTTCTAATAATTCCATAAAGGGGAAAATGAAATTTAAATGTTGAGAAGGATTTTTTTTTTTTAATCAAGAAGGTGCTAGTTGAATTATAAAATTTTGTTTTAAGAACTAAAATTTGAATTTTTTATAAGTTAAATAGTTAGAATAAATAAAAAGGGTAAATTATGTATTTGGTCCCTATCATTGACACCATATTTTAATTTGATCCCTAATTTTTCAATTGTGTCAATTTGATTCCTAACCTTTCAGTGCCGTGTCAATTTAGTCTCTATCGTTATCTCTTGAATGAAAATTGCTGACGTGAAAAATGACCAAAATAATAAATAAAATAAAAATTTGCCACATCAACTGACACATGTATCACCATTTCATTCATTCTTCTACTTCATTTTGGTTGTCTTTGAAGTTTTGTTTAAAAAAAAAGGGTCCTTTAACTTGTTGCTCCTCTCTACTCTCCCTTCACATTTTGGTCCGTTCCAAACAAACATAAAGAGATAAAAACCTGAGAGGGAGAGATTATACCGAAAAAGAGAGATATATATTACCAGCAGATCGGCGACTTTGTCGGCCCTCAGCTCCAGTCGCCACCATCAAGAGTTACCTTCGAACTCACTAGTCACCGTAGTGCCTCACCTTTCTCTTTGAACCAAAGCATGAAGCAATTGTGAGTTAGGGATTTTGATCCCAAAATTTACTCACTTATTTGTTGTTTAGATATATATATATATATATATATATAAAGATTTTGCTAACAAGTCAGTTGATGTGGCAAAAAAATAAATTTTTTTTTTACTGTTTGCTATGTTAGCAATTTTTATCTAAGAAATAACGGTAAGGACTAAATTGACACAAAACTGAAAGGTTAGAGACCTAATTGACACAATTGAAAAGTTAGGGACCAAATTGAAATATGGTGTAAAAAATAGAGATCAAATACGTAGTTTACCCAAATAAAAATAAGCTTTAATGCTAAGCCTTTAACACAATTCTTTTCACAATTTGTTGAGATATATATTGTGATTTGTGTATGTTAAAAGACTTTTTGTTAACCTATGAAAAAGAAAAAGAAAATAAACCTTTTTGTTAATGAATATTCTTAGAGCATTGGCATCGAGTGTGCCAAATGCTAATTTTTTGGCATTTGGCACACCAAACACAAAAAATTCACCAATATTAGATGTGCCAAATCTCAAAAAATTTGGCATGAAGCTACAATGACATTCTAAAAATGAGATGATACTGACATATGTTCTAAAAAAAAATTCTTATATTTTATTCATCTCTCTCTCTCTCTCTTAGCGATGCTGGTGGTTGTGAGAATCTCCGCGAATCTCGCGTAGCAGTGCTGTTAGTTGCTCCTCTACTCGCTGATCTCGCAAAGCAGTGCTTCATGGCCGCGCTAGTTTTGGAGGTGTTGTAGGGTGTGGGCTTAGGCTTGAATTGTAGAAGAGAAAGAAGCTTGATTTTTTGGTTGCGACTATGCTGGAGATTATGACGTTGGGGTGGTAGGGATTATGGGGGATGGGTAAGGGTGGTTTGTGGCACTGGTTTTGGACCTTTGGTGGTGTTGTGGGGTGTGGTTTGTGATGATTGGGTGGTGATTGAGTTGTGTGGGTTGCAGAGATTGGGTGGTTTTGGTTGCCGGTGGTGGTGGTGATTGTGATTTGTGTTTCGTGGATGTGGTTTTTTTTTTTTTTTTTTGGTGGTTGTGGGTTTTGAGGTGTGATGGTGATGGTTTTTTTTTTTCTTTCTTTCGATGGCAGTGAGTTTGGAAAGAGAGAGAGAGAGAGAGAGAGAGAAAGAAAGAGGTTTTGGGTTTAAAGAAATTAAATAATTTTTTATTTTATTATTTTAATGTGTTGTAATGTTAAAATAGAACATTTGATGTATGGTGTATTGTAAAATGATTTGGTAAAATAGATAAAGTAAATTTTGGCGTGTTAAAATGACATTTAAGATAGCACAACCGATGCTATATTCTTATAGCACAACTGCAATCAATTACTACTATTACAAGGGGTAGAAAAGATTATTGTAATTCCAATTTTTGGACTTTTAGCTAGGCCTGTCCACAGATCGGGTCGGATTAGGTTTGGGCTCAACTGGCATCCGACTCGATCAGATCGAGTGGATGAACTTTCAACCCACCGCCAACCGAGAGGATTATCGGTTCGGATGGGTTGGAACATCAACGAGCGGCAGTTGGATCAGTCAGAGTCGAGATTTGGAAAATAGAGAAAATCCGACGAGAAAACGATGAAAATCGGCCAAAATCCTTTGAGATCTTGCTAGATCTGGCAAAATCTCGCTAAATCTAGCCAAGAACTCAACTAGATCTAGTGAAATCTCACCGGATCTAGCCAAAAAATATATCAAAACTCACCAGATTTATCAAATAACGCCGGAATATTTGTGGGTCAGTCGGTTCGGGTTTTTCAAATTTTGAAGAGGAGAACCGACGCCCGACCTGTCAAAGTCGGGTTCTGGAGGAAGCAATTTGTCGCCAACCATCGGAGAAGTCGGTTTGGTTGGCGGCGGGTCAGGTTCTGTTGACAGTGGCAGGCGGGTCGGGTCCGGCAGTTGACTAGATAATCTTATTTTTAACTACTGCACACTTTTAGCGTGATAGTCATTCAATAAGTATAAGTGTTTGTGGGGTGTGGAGGGGTAAATGCCGAAATTCAAGTTTCTAGGAGGGAGTTTCACACACACACATACTTGGATTAGACTAAAGTAGAATTCTATATGAGACCAAAAAAAAAAAAAAAAACTTTTGGACTTTTAGAGAACAAAAACACCCATTTGATTCATGTTTCTTTCTCCCAATTGCCTCTCACATTTTCGTATTTTCTTCTTCTTTTTTTTTTTTTTTTTAGTTAAAAACTAAAAAACTCTTACACATATTAACACTGCCTGAATTGGTAATGATAACGTTGGTCTCAATAGTCACGAGCTGTCCTTCATCGCTTGTGTTGTACGAGAAAATCCATTATGTTTCTGAAACATGTAAGACTCTCTCGTATTGTACAAAGGTGGAGGTCATCCAATGGCTCCTTAGGCAGAAGCGATTTGTAGGAGGAGTTGGGATGTGAGTGAATTTTTGAGAAAAATCCTGAAACTGTTTTAGGGTTTTGTAGTCTTATATGGGATTCAACAAAAAAATGTGGTGGGCTATTTTAGTAATTAAATAATAAAATAACAATTGATTTTGAAATTTTTATGAATGCATAATTTTATACTAGAATTTATTTCTCCTTAACAGGTGCTTAATTTAGGACATCCATTAACCTAATCCTCATAAAAAGAGTGTGATGGGCTCATATGAAAGTAGTGTTATATCACTCATAACTTACCACTTCGCTAAATTATTTAAAAAAAAAAGGAAAAAAAAAAAGTCAATCCCTAACATTGGTCCTAATAAAAAATGTTTCCACTTTCCTCTTATCCATGTTATATTTTAACTTTAGTTAGTGAATCATCGTGGATTACAGTTAGCTCAACTGGTAAAATCTCTAATGGTTGAATAAGAGATCTGAGATTCAATCCCCACCTACATCAAAAACTGATTGGTGTATTGATCTGATGATAAAAAGCTATCATTAAGAGCGGATACCATAAGTTGAAACTTTCTCAAAAAAAAAAAAAAAATAGGTCCCACTGTACTATTTCAACTAAGTTTTACCTTTATCTAAAGTACTTTCAGCAAAAAGTTTTCAGTTTTAGTTAAATAAACTATTCCCAAACAGATACTTAGGGTATTCTTCAACCCAACTCGTAAGGATCTCGTTGAGTTTATTATTGAGTTGCGGCTATTTTGTCAGGCATAATAAACAAAAAATTAGCTTTCATGTAATCCTTTAAAACAATTATTCAATAAATTACTTCAATTTATACAATTCAACATTGTATTCCAATTTCATCACAACCAAGTCTCAAAATACAAAAAATAAAAACTAACACACTTACAAATTTAAACTAAATGTGTGTTTGGTTAAGCTTAAAAAACATAAAAGAACAAAGTTTTGAAATCTATTATGTGGTGATTCAAAAAACCATTGAGTCGTATTAAGTTGCGTAAGTTATTCAATTATTTAAATAAGTCACATGACTCATTATATTGTCTATATGACTAAAGAACACATAAATGGTTGTTTGAAACTTTGAATAGCCATGTAATGCGCTGGAGGAATTTACCTTTAAATCAATTTGGAAATAAACTCTATCCAAAATAAAAATAAGTTAGATGTCCATTTTTTTTTTTTAATTTCCACTTTCTTCGAGTAGGTGAAACTGTATTTTTACTTAATAAGCATTCTAAAAATATATAAATCAATAAAATGACTTATCACAAACACAAACACAAGCCAAGTTCCAAAATCCAAAATAAATTAAGCTAACAAATTTAAACTACACATACTTTTTAAAACTATTAATAGAGTGAGTTTGGTCGGTTTACTCTTGTTTCAAATTTTTGTTAACCTAAATCTCATCTATCTCAATTTTCTTTAAAAGAAAAAAATGTCCAACCATATACCCATCAATTTATCAAAACCAACTCGAGGAAGTTAATGAAGTTAACATTATAGTGACTACCATACCAAAAGTATCAACTAAGAGCATTAACATCGATTTGCTATAAGCTAAATCTTAGCATTTTAAAACTGCAAACCACAAAAAATGTGCAACAACCGGATTCTTATATCTAAAAGATTATAAAACATTGCTACAATAATTTGTTACTTATAGAACTTATTGTTCACTGGTTTTACACTTAAAACTCATTTATTTTATTCAACCCCCCCCCCCCCCCCACCACTCACTCTCACTCTCTCTCTCTCGTAGATGACGACAACTTTAAGGATGGAAGGCGGTGACGATGATGGTGGCTGACGTTGGTTGCTGGGTTTTGCTCGTGATTGTTGAATGGGTCGTTTCGGTGGTTCTAATTGTTTGTGGTGGCAAGCTTGGGTTTGCCATCATGGATCGTTTTTGGTTAGTGATGATCATGGCTTTGAATTGTGTTTTGCTTGAAATGGTGGTTGTGGGTTTGAATTGGTGTTGAAACGGTGTTGAGTCTTTGAATCGGTGGTTGTGGGTTGAATCGTTTTGATGGTGTTGGGTGGTGGTGTGGGTTGATTTCAAGTTCAGTGGTTCATGGTTGATTGCAGTACCGCTTGCTAGGGATTGGGTTTGAATTAGTGGTGTTGGACTTAGTTTTGGCAGTGCTTTTAAGTTTTGGTTGTTGGGGTTGAATTTGAATCGATGATGTTGCAGGTTGGTTTTGGTGGTGCTAGAGAGAGAAAGGGATAGAGAGGAAAAGAGAGATTTTTTTTTTAGAAGAAGAGGCAAAGAGAGATTGATTGTTGATTTATATTATTTTATGAGAAATGATATGTCTACAACAATTTTACAACAAATCCTAAGTGGCAGGTTGTTACTGATTGTTATTGTTGGGGCAAAAAAGTAATCTTAGTGTTAGTTTTAAATTTGAACCAATAACAACTAACCACCTGTGATTTCTTGTAAAAATATTGTAAAATTGTTGTAGACGTAGCATCTCTCTTATTTTATTGGGTAGTTATATTATTGTAATGGGTTGTATCTTAAAATAAGTGAGTTATGAAATGATAATAATTTTTTAGTGTGTAAAATGACAATTTTTTTTTTTAGAAATTGGATGGTATTTGGTAATGCTCTAATAAACACAAAGAATTCCTATACGACTGCCGCATCCCATCCGAGCCAAAGGCAAAGCCTTGTATTTGGAGGATTTAAGAGACGTTGTCCATCTGAGACTTCCAAGCAAATTTAGAGCCACGTGTTTTTGAAAAGTAATGAATCTCATAACAAGTCAACTCTTCCTCTCCCTCACTCGTTGTTCGAAGTAGTTTCACCTTTTTCTTTTTCTTTTTTTTCTTTTTTGGTTTTAATCTAACGAAAGTTAGTATACTGACTTCCGAATTTTTGTGATACCTCTCCTTTTTAAATTAAAATGAGAATATGTAAAAACTTACCCATGCGGACTCATTCTTTTCTTGCCAAATATCTTAAAAAATAAGACCAATACCATTAATTCAAACTATACCATATCTAAGAAAAAAGGTAAAATTATTATTACATAACATTCGTGAGTATATTTCATTATTTAATAATAATAAAAAAATAGAAGATGGACTTCATTCATAGATAAGATAAAAGAGAGGTTATTGTCTGATGAATATTTATTGTAATCTTTTATATATTTTAATAAGTGGCTTCGCCAAAACATCACCCTCGGCTCTTCCTTTTTTAGTATCTTCACGTAACTTTTGCCTACAAAAAATATTATAACATGTTCCTCTCACACACAGTTGGATAACTCAATTACCACTTTCTTTTCTGAGAAAATAAATTACCACTTTCAAGTACCATGAATTTTTGCCATAAAACTTACCCTCATGTGTCCCATACGTGCATTATTGCTAGTAGGTACCGTTTGTTTTTTTCCAAAAAGAAAAAGAAAAAAAAGAAAAGGTTTTTTTTTTTTTTTTTTTAAATTTCCATCCACAAAAATCCCCATTACGAGAAGTGAAAGTGGTCGTACTTTGGCATGAAAAGACAACCTCACACTCTAACTCATTTAATTTTCCATTACAAAAGAATTTTAACTCATTTGACGTCGACTTCCCTCTTGAAAACGACAACAAAACCCCGTATACCACTTTCACTCTCTGACCATACCCAACACACACAAACAAAAAAACAAAAAAAAAACCCACTTAGAATAATTATTATTATAATTCCTTTCGTTTAATGCTAACCTTCCACTTATTTATTTATTATATAATAATTATCCCCCCATTAAGATAAAGAATTCAAATTCTCGTATCAATTTATCGTATATCTCGTACCGTAATTATGAATGGTTTCACTGTATCACGTGATTTATAATAACAATAAGTGTTGTTTAGTACAACTACCTCACGCATCCATGATGTATGAATGGCCCCCCAAATGGCAAATACCGTAATATTTTCATAATTTCAAGGGCAAACTTTCACTATGCCCCCTCCCCCAAAAAGCTTGTCGTTTCTCAACGGATCTGGGATGAGTAAATATCGCTTTCTTAAATACTCCATACTCTTTCTCAGCTGTTCCTCTTTCTCAACTATCTACCGTCAGATTGAACTCATATAGTCAAACTAAAGAATCGACGGCTGTAATTGGATGAGTGTTTTAAGGTGGTGGTGTACCTGATTTTTTCCAAAAGTCTTGGTCCAACTCACAGCTGTCAGCTTAGAGATTCCGAGCCGAGGACCTCGACAAAGTTAAGCCGGCTACGTAGGACCCACTTTGTACTGTACTTATAATAAGCACACTTGCTTATCAACAGAGCTTATCAGTCTTGTGATAAGTTCTGAACTGATAAGTTGATTGCTTATTAGGTTACTTTATCTGTCTTCCTCTCTCCTATATAAAAAACCCCATTTCTGCAACTTCAATGTCTCATTATATAATTTCCTAGAGAGAGAGAGAGAGAGAGAGAGAGAGAGAGAAGAGTTTGTTTTGTAGAGAGAGAATGGTTCTCTAAAGCCCTATCTCTCTTTGTTCGGTTCGGTTTGTGTTCTTTGGTTTTCAAGGTAAGAGAGTTTGGTTTTTCCTACGATTCTCTGTGTTTGAAATTTAGAATCTTTTTACTTCAAAAGTCATTAGCTTTTTTATTTTTTGGGTTTTTTGAGGAGGTTTGGCTTTTGCATCTTTGATACCCACATGGTCTAAAGCAACTTTCTTTTGTTTCTGTGATCCTCTTAAGTAAAAATTAAAAAAAAAAAAAAAAAACCCAGATTTCATTTTGACTTTTTTTTTTTTTTTTCGTTTACTTGATTTTTACTTCGCACATGTTTGTCTTCTAATAAGTACATGGTAATAATTTTTGTATGTAAAAATGGGTTCTTTTTGTGTTTTAAGGATGGGAGTTTAGTGATCTGGTTTTGGGTATAGATTTGATTGAATCTATGTGCTGTTTTTCTTTTTTCTTTTTCTTTTTTTGAATAATTAAGGTAGTTAGAAATTAACCCTTTTGAGTTTTTATTTTTTTTTTGCAGATCTAGTGGTGTTTTTGGTTTGTTGGGAATCGAACAAGAGGTGGGCAGCTACTATGTCGTCGCTTAGTAGAGAGCTCGTGTTCTTGATCTTACAGTTTCTAGATGAGGAAAAGTTCAAAGAGACTGTTCACAAGTATGCTTCTAAGAGTTTAGCTTGTTTTTTTTTTTTTTTTTTTTTTTTTAATATATATATATATATATATTTTTTTTTTTTCAGTTTTAATTTTTAATTTTTAATTTTTTTTTTTATAAAAAAAAATTCCTCATTAATTTCTGTGTGTATCAAATAGGCTTGAACAGGAATCTGGGTTTTTCTTTAATATGAAATATTTTGAGGATGAGGTGCATAATGGGAATTGGGATGAGGTTGAGAAGTACCTTTCTGGGTTCACAAAAGTGGATGACAATCGGTATTCAATGAAAATCTTTTTTGAGATAAGGAAGCAGAAGTATCTTGAGGCATTGGATAAGTAAGCTTACATTCTTATAAATTTTGTTTTTCTAATGGTCAATTTTATGTGAATTGATTGTTTTTGTCTTTGGAATCGTGCGGTAGATTGTATATGAATGGGACTGTTTAAATTTTAATAGGCATGACCGGTCCAAGGCTGTGGATATATTAGTAAAGGATTTGAAAGTTTTTGCCACATTTAATGAAGAGCTTTTCAAGGAGATCACTCAGCTCTTGACATTGGAGAATTTTAGGTATGACAAGTTTGTGTTTAAGTCATCCGCATCATAGTTATAGCAAATGTACTGAAAATGGGGTTTGTTGTATAACAGGGAGAATGAGCAACTTTCCAAGTATGGAGATACCAAGTCTGCAAGAGCAATCATGTTGGTGGAGCTCAAGAAGCTGATTGAAGCAAATCCTTTATTCCGTGATAAATTGCAATTCCCCAATCTTAAAATTCAAGGTTACGGACCCTCATCAACCAAAGGTAACTCTTATAGAAATGCTATGTGATTCAAATTAAATGGATTAGCTATGTGCTTAATTCTAAGTGACTTTAAGGTGTTTATACATGGTACTGATCTTGTTTCAATGCCTTCCATATATTATTTATGATGAGTGCAACTTAAATCTTTTAACCATCACTTTTATTATTGCTTTCTTCTGAAAGTTGGAACTTCGCTGTGAAATGCTGTGGGAAAGAAAACAAAACGCCTGTGAGGTTGAAAGTAATTTGTCTTTGAATCTTACCATAGAATATATGCTTCACAAACTTGGGCCGTGTTGCGTTCGGATCAGTTTTAGAAAACCTACATTTACATTACTGCTTGTCATCAGCTTACACTTAACAAACTGATTACTTACTTCAAAGTACAGCTTGAATTGGCAGCATCAACTGTGTAAAAACCCAAGGCCAAATCCAGATATAAAAACTCTTTTTGTGGATCACTCATGTGGACAACCAAATGGTGCACGAGCTCCATCACCTGCAAACAATCCACTGCTTGGATCGTTACCAAAAGCTGGGGGCTTCCCTAACTTAGGTGCTCATGGGGTGGGTTATTAGCTAAATCGGTTGATGTCAACTTTGCTCCTTTCTCATATTGCCTTTCATTAACTTGCTTGAATTCATGTGTTCAGCCTTTTCAACCTACGCCAGCACCAGTTCCAACGCCCCTTGCAGGTTGGATGTCCAATCCTTCCACTGTTACTCATCCGGCAGTTTCTGGAGGAGCTATTGGTCTTGGTGCTCCATCAATCCCAGGTAGTTTATTCCTTCAATTTTGTTATTGGGCATTGAGTTCCTCTGTGTCATTGTGGATATCAGATGTGGTACGTAGATCTTTCTTTAACTATCTACGTGTGTCTTTGCCTCGTATAGCTGCTTTAAAACATCCAAGGACTCCTCCGACCAACCCTTCTGTAGACTACCCGTCTGGGGATTCTGATCATGTTTCTAAAAGAACAAGACCAATGGGGATTTCTGATGAGGTAATCTTGTTTTGATAAAAAATCAAATAGATTTCTGGCCACTAACTTGTGAATTCATGCTATTATGTTGCACCCTCCATCCCTAAATTATTCTCCACATTTCCTTCTCTGGACGTTGCAAATTAGTTGTACATGTTGAAAAGCGAAAAGAGTAACTTCTGCTCACGTTATGACGATATCTTTGTTGTTGTACTAATTCCATGTTGAGGCAGTTACCTTTTTTTTTTAATAAAAAGTACACGTGAGGACAAAAATTTAATATGGCAGCATGGACCAATGGGTTTGCATGCATCTAATGTACTTTCCGAAAACATCATGCTTTTTCATAGTGAGCCATTATTTTCAGTTGGGGGGAGCATACATTTATTATTCTTTCTTAGTTACCTTATTTATTCATTTGTGCATTTTGTGCAGGTAAACCTGCCTGTTAATGTGTTACCAGTAACATTTCCGGGTCATGGTCATGGTCAGGCTTTTAATGCTCCAGACGACTTGCCAAAGAATGTTGCAAGGACTTTAAATCAAGGATCTTCTCCCATGAGCATGGATTTTCATCCTATTCAACAGACTCTACTTCTTGGTCTCTGTTTTTTTCAAAGGCTCTAGTTTTCAGCTACTAATACTTATTTCTTATCAGTGCTTCATATTTTACCAAATAAAATTGACTCTTTAATAATCTGGATGTTATGCTTCAGTTGGTACCAATGTTGGGGACATAGCGTTGTGGGAAGTTGGCTCTAGGGAGCGATTGGTTTTGAGGAACTTCAAAGTTTGGGATCTTAGTGCATGTTCAATGACTCTGCAGGTGTGTCCCTTATCTTTATTAATCAATGAAACCAGTGATTGTGACTGCTATACCCTTAATGCCTGTAATAATAGTGACTAAAACTGAACTTGATGGAATTCAGGCAGCTCTAGTTAAAGATCCTGGTGTATCTGTTAACCGCGTGATTTGGAGCCCTGATGGTTCTTTATTTGGTAAGCTTAAATATTGGAATTGTTTAGAATTCAATGTAATATAATTAATATAAATACCCTAAGGGTGAACTATAGCATTAGATGATTGCGCTGTTTCGTTCCTATTACAGGAGTTGCATACTCCAGGCACATTGTTCAAATATATTCTTATCATGGGAATGATGAAGTACGACAGCATCTGGAGGTATATCCAATATTAAATTTTCTGTTTGAAATATTTACTCTTATCTTCTGTGGTACTTATATTTCTGTACTGATCTGAACTTGCTGATCTAGATTGATGCTCATGTTGGTGGAGTAAATGATATAGCATTCTCCCACCCAAATAAGCAACTCTGTGTGATAACCTGTGGTGATGATAAGACCATCAAGGTTGGTTGGTCATATTACATGTTTGGTTTTATTGTTTTGAGTGGAGCAAAAGTTCCCAACCCTTGGCAATTTTGCTTTTGGTAATTGTAGGTGTGGGATGCTGCAACGGAGCAAAGCAGTATACTTTTGAAGGTCACGAGGCTCCTGTTTATTCTGTCTGTCCTCACTATAAGGAAAACATTCAGGTATCATTTCCATCACTCATTTCTCTTATTGTGTTAGTTATATACTTTGAGGTTGTCATGCTAACAATAAGCCTTTGCTTTCATGGATTTTCCTAGTCCTTGTTCCTAACATCCTTTTTGTGCTTTAGTTTATCTTTTCTACGGCACTGGATGGAAAAATAAAAGCATGGCTGTATGACAACTTGGGATCTCGAGTTGATTATGATGCTCCTGGTCGCTGGTGCACAACAATGGCGTACAGTGCTGATGGTACAAGGTTAATATACTAAATCTGTTGTGTCCGTGCTACTTGTCCTTTACTGTTTGTTGGGGTATCATCAATTAAACAGGATTTTGTTTTTTTAACCTCTTTTTTTCCCTTTTTATTTTTTGTTGGGGGGTGGGGGGATATTGCAGACTCTTTTCATGTGGTACAAGTAAGGATGGGGAGTCATTTATTGTTGAATGGAATGAAAGTGAAGGGGCTGTTAAAAGGACCTATCAAGGATTCCGCAAGCGTTCTTTGGGTGTTGTGCAATTTGATACAACTAAAAACCGGTTTTTTGGCTGCTGGTGATGATTTCTCTATCAAATTCTGGGATATGGACAATGTTCAACTTTTGATGACTATTGATGCGGACGGAGGCCTCCCAGTAAGTTCTTAAAGCGGTTTCTTTTTTAAAGAAAAAATAAATGGAAATTCATTAAGTCAAAGTAATAATTTGCTTGATTTTGTCTTTTCTTACTTCCCAGGCGAGCCCACGCATCCGCTTCAACAAGGATGGCTCTCTCTTGCCATTTCTGCCAACGAAAATGGAATTAAAATATTATCCAATACAGATGGTATTAGGTTGTTACGCACATTTGAGAATCTATCTTATGATGCATCAAGAGCATCTGAAGCTGTTGCAAAGGTAGCTTTATCAGATCATTAGCTCTAGTAATACTGACCTCAGCATGAACTAATTCTTCTGTTATGTTATGATATCTCTCGCAGCCTACGATCAACCCAATTTCAGCTGCTGCTACTAGTGCTGGACTTGCAGACAGAGGTGCCTCTGTGGTTGCTATTGCCGGAATGGTTTGTGGGACATGGTTTATATAAAAATAAATACATGTGCATGCATGCACGCACACATAACTTACAGATCAATTCCTATTTAGTCACACTTTTTTTTTTTAACTGTTGTATATTATCTGCCTCTTCCATGTTAAATGGAGCCCATCCCATGGATTCATTGTTCTTATACCACACGTTTAATTGACAAGTTAATCTTACCAGAATGGGGATGCCCGTAATTTGGGGGATGTGAAACCGAGAATAATGGAAGAGTCCAACGTCAAATCCAAGATTTGGAAGCTCACTGAAATCAATGAACATCTCAGTGCCGATCCTAAGGGCTACCTGAAACCTAAGAGTACTAAGGTGTGGTATTTGTTAACTGGCATTGTTCTCAAAAGATTCTATTACATATCAATGGGTTGATTATGTTTGTGATCCTGCTTTATTATTCTACTATTACATTCTTTCATGCATGTCCATTTTAACAAAGTTTTAAATTCATTATAATTTCCTTTTTAGGACTGACATTTCTGTCTGTACACCTACCTTACTCTTGCTCTTCTCATAGACCAAAAAAATTCTCAAAGTACTGAAATGTTAATTGCATAGCACTGTAATAGTGTAATCTTACTGGTTTTGGAAAAGCTTTATGATTAGAAACTGATAATTTTTGAGCTATAACAACCTAAAGACTTAAAATAGCTAAGCAAGCTAGCTTTAATGCTAGCGAGTCATGATCTCATTAGTGCTACTTTTGCCTTTATGTAATCTGAGCTTAATAACCATCAGTTAATCCCAAAATGAATTGAACCATAAGGGTATTTTAACTACAAAGAGTCCGTTTGGGAACAGCTTATTTAACTGAAACTGAAAAACTTTTTGCTAAAAATATTGTAAATAAAGGTAAAAGCTAGCTGAAATAGTACAGTAGGACCCATGAATAGTACCAAAAATAAGTGAATGGTAGAAAAAATAAGCCAAATAGTAACCCTAAATATTCCGTTGTTGGTCAGTTTTAGAATGAAACACACAATCCTGCTTTTCATTTTATCATGCCTTGCAAAAGTTGGTTCATTATGTTCAAAATAACTCATTAAAGGTTAGGCAGGTTTGGTTCCTCTCCCTTTGAAAGGAAGGAGCAGTTTGGTGAATCACAGCCATCAGATCATTATTGGATACTGGCGTTCACCAACCCACCCTCTCCATTTCAAAGGCAAAAATGAGGGGCCAAATTGCTTAGTTACTTTGTCAATACCTTTCGGTAGACAACTGCAAAAGCAACTGAGTGCCAAAATTGAAGTTAGCACAGAGATTGCCCTTGCTCTGTTTAGGAGTATCAAGCTACCAGAAGACTGACCGTAATAAGATGGTTCTGGAGAGACCATGTGGATTTATTTAGAAAATGATCACCTTATACTATTGAAGATTGACAGAAAGGATATAGTGTTTACATAAAGGGAAAGGCTTTATTGTGATATCTATGTATGGCATCATATATTGTATAATAAAAGCTCACCTTAGAAGTTTATGCCATATAATATCAGCTCATGAACTTTCAACTCCGGTTTGATCCATAAGGTATATCTGATTTCATCCTGTCTCCAACAAATGTCCTCATTAGCTTTCCTTCTTGCTATTACAGATTTCGAGGTTAATCTACACAAATTCAGGTAATGCTGTTCTGGCATTAGCATCAAATGCCATTCATCTGCTCTGGAAATGGCAGAGAAGTGATCGCAATTCTTCTGGCAAGGTACAAGGACAGCTGAAGTAGCTTGTGTCAACCCTTAGTAGTTCTTTCATCATAGTTCTGAAAAATAACTTCCATTATATCAAAAAAATTTGCGCTTTCTCTTGCAGGCAACTGCCAGTTTGTCACCTAATTTATGGCAACCACCAAGTGGCATTTTAATGACCAACGATATTGCTGACACTAATCCTGAAGATTCTGTTCCTGTTTTGCTTTATCCAAGAATGATTCTTATGTAATGTCAGCATCTGGAGGGAAGATTTCCTTGTTCAATATGATGACATTTAAGGTAACACAGGAGTCCAATGTTGTTCAAAGTTTACTTTCATCTTTCATATTACCAATTTCAATTTCTTTCTGGCAACTGCAGACCATGACAACTTTCATGCCACCACCACCTGCAGCAACATTTCTTGCTTTCCATCCTCAAGATAATAACATCATTGCCATTGAATGGATGATTCCACAATTCAAATATATAACGTCCGTGTAGATGAGGTATGGTGCAGTATGTTAACAATCAACACTTCACATGGCTTGAGATGTCATTTTTTACTTAGCACTTTCTTATGCAGGTTAAAAGCAAACTTAAAGGACACTCTAAAAGAATTACTGGCCTTGCCTTTTCTCATGTACTGAATGTGCTGGTTTCATCTGGAGCAGATGCTCAGGTAACAATTTTCCTGTTTAGATGTGTGGCAAGTTTAGTCTTACATTTCTGATTCAGTTGCTGTGAACTTGTGATTGAACTCAATCTCATTGATGACCCTAAATCTCATTCTGTAATAAATCTGAAATCATCATTCAGTTTTGACAAGTATAATTGACCACACTTAATATAGTTAAATAATTAAAACAATGTTGCTGAGTTTTGCCCGATGTATTTAATAATTTCAAGATAACAATAATGCTTCTAATTCCAAGATAAACAATCCAAATTTCGAAGTAGTATCATCAGCAAATTATTCCTTAATTCTGAATCAGGTGTGACCAATTACTCTCACCCTAGGGCCCTTGTTGTGAAGCCATTCTTCAAATATTTATGTTGGTTCACTTACAATGGTACTTAATTCTTTCTCCAGCTTTGTGTATGGAACTCTGAGGGATGGGAAAAAGCAGAAGGCAAGAATCTTGCAGCTTCCAACTGGAAGGACTCCCAGCACAGTCAGACACACGTGTACAGTTTCATCAGGACCAGATACACTTTCTGGTTGTACATGAAACTCAGCTTGCCATATATGAAACACAAAACTAGAATGTGTAAAGCAGGTACATTAAATTCACAGTTCTTTATTATTATTATTATTTTTGGAAGTAACACTTTGCTCTCCTTTATCTAATATGATTTTTTCTATGTTTAGTGGGTCCCACGCGAATCTGCCCCCATTTCACATGCTACATTCTCATGTGATAGCCTGTTGGTATATGCCTGCTTCTTAGATGCAACAGTCTGTGTGTTCAATGCTGCAAATCTTAGACTACGTTGTCGAATAATCCTTCTGCTTATCTTCCTGCTAATGTCAGGTAATTCACAAGCTATGTTACCATGGTTATATTTCTTTGGATTAATTTCATGCTTTACTTAGATGACACATTTTCATGTTTAGTTGGTTTGGTATTTGTTTCACCATCGCTGTTAAGGTTTGCGATCTCAATATATTTTAATGGTGGAATCAAACATTAGTTTCAGTATCTTACACTTTCACCTTCTGGGTCTTCACTGTTGCCCTCTCATATTGCCAGATTGCCTTGCATGCCCATACTTTGAAGAATAGTGCACGCAAAGTTTTTGACAAAAAGATAATGGTCAAATCCCTCGACCAGCCCTTGGTACTAATTTGGGTTCCTGAATGAACTTGCTACATATCAGCTTGAGGAATTGTTCTTATTGGATGACAATTGACCTTAGCATGGTGCATTTGTAAAGAATAAACATGTAAAATTGTCTATAGCATTGGAAAGTAATCTTAAAATGAGTTGGTTTTTGTTAAAATATTTTAACATTTATGATTTACTGGACAGCTAAGAATGAGGCTCCAAAATATGCTAAATTCATTGTGTTTAAATTTGATTTAAACTGATCTTTAACCTGGTAATATTTCCTGTCAAATCCCAACTATTCTAGTCATTGTACAAGTACAAATGACTAGAATAATTTATGAAAGCTTAATATCATTCTACCAATCTATATATGAAAGCTATTGTAGATTCCGACCCTTTTTTTTCCTCCAATGCAGCAGTTCTAGTGCACATCCACTCGTGATTGCGGCACATCCTCAAGAACCAAATCAATTTGCAATAGGACTATCAGATGGGGGGGTTCATGTCTTTGAGCCTCTTGAATCTGAAGGCAAATGGGGTGTGCTTCCACCTGTTTGAGAATGGGTCAGCAAGCAGTGTGCCAGCTACTCCTTCAGTTGGAGCTTCAGGTTCTGATCAAGCCCAGAGATGATCCAGATAGCTGCCAGTGACAAGTTCTTTACATGCTTGCTTGCTGGCTCATCTCAACTTAGTATGCTTTACAAGGCTTCTTATTCTGTTCGTTAAGGGCAGCACAGTTCTATAGCACCTCCAGCCAATAATGCTAGGCACACAACAGTTCACAATCTTTCCACAATTGTTGACGTGGCAAATTGTGATTGGAGCAACATCACTTTCATGTGGGCCCACTATTGACTTCACTTTTATTGGCACTGATCACAACATATCACCTCAGCAGATGTGAAAATTGTTTGTCACTAGACTTGCTGATCTTCAGAACTTCGATTTTAACATGATATGTCTGCCTCATTCTTGTTTGATTATTGTGTTGTGCAGTTTGCAGGTCATGATATGTAATTTTATTCTTAAGGAAGGACACTGCAAAAAGATGTAGATTTTAACATGTTTAATCAAATTATGAGGGTAAATGTTGTAGGAGTATAAAATAGTGGAATGTCAGTTTACTTTTGGGAAGGAATTTCTTCAAAATGACTGTTTATACTTTATCAGGCTATCTTACTTCTAATGATTTAATATCAATTATGTGTTATGCATCAAATTTCAATGCAGTCCAGTTATCATCATATGCCTTTTGGCATTGTCTGAGATCAAAGCCGTAAGTTTTTGAATACTTACCCAAACAATAGTGGAAGCTAACAAAAGTCTCTTTTGTTTATCAGAATTTTTACTCTGACTTGTTTCTGTTGAAGATACAATATAATTTTTAACTCAAAAAAAAAAAAATTGAATCAATGTAATACTTAATGTTTTAAAGATTTTGGCGCTCAAATATCAAGTGGAACCACATTAAGCACTGACTTCATACCATTTTCATTCATATGAAAAGTAAACCATGCTATTTCAGATAACCATTGAAGCTTGTACACCCCAAAACGTACAAATATTATGCTTCATATCCATGTCTAACGCTATTGAAAGTAGAAATCCATCTAAGAATCCCCACTGGATGTCAAAACAGAACAAGAAAGCATAAACTAACCAGCAGTGAGAAGATTGAGTTGGCACTCGATGGTAGTGGCACTATATATGTATATATATATATATAAGGACTCAAAAATATAAGCCCATGCCCATCTAGAATAGTGGCCTCTATTCCTTCAAGTCAAGCCCAAAACAATGAATTTTTGAAAGAGTGGGCTTCTAAGTCAATTGCAACGCTAAGGAAATTACAAGCTTAGGACCAATAGAACCAAAGCGGTTAGTATAAGTGAAAAGAATGACAATTTAGTATAAGCTCCTCCTCGGGCAAGTTTGAGGATGGGTTTCTCATTAATAAACAAGAGTGATGTGTTTATAGAATGGTGCTATGCTCTCTCTTTTTAAGTTTTTTTTTTTTTTTTTTAAGGAGTTCATCTCTTCTTTCTGTGGGGTTCCTTTCCTTATATAGTCTCTTTTCTTGCATCTCAGCTCTCTATTTGTACGTCTTAGGAGAACCATTTGGATACTTGTCCCATCAGGACCCTTCAGATGTCTTTTCCTCATAAATGCGGCCAGTTTAGTTGGTGCAGTGCATTAAATGTGGAGGTGGTAGTCATTTTCTAGATATTTCCCCCATTCCGTTGCTTGCACAACTCTGTTGTCTTCCCTAAAACTTTACTTTCCGGTATATGGAGTTACATAAAGTATTCCCGAGGTGCCTGTGCTCCTCGGGATCCTTGGTTAGCGGACCAATCTACCTTCTCTCCTCGGACCTCTCATTCACAGCTTTCGTTTGTTTTAGAATGATCTTGACGTTTTCCCTCCTCGGACTTGGTCCATGTGTCAGACTTTGGTTAACATATATGTGGATCTTTAATCATCCTTGGGCAGGGCCCATGACTTAAAAATGTGCTCGGATCATTTACTCCCACAATATATATATATACACACACACTGTAAGTATTTCCTTGAACGTGGAATGGTAATGAAGCTCTTGGGGTTAATTAAAATCCACTGTAGAGAGTTGTTGCGTTGCTTTCATTGTTATGCCACTTGTTGAGCTTTGGTTTTCCTTCTGGACTTAGAATCCACTGTTCACAACAATACTTGAGGTGATGAAGACTGTTGGTGCATGCCAAAACTACACTCAACAAAAGGAAGGGGAAATTTGAGGTTTGGTGAAGAAAGATGATATTTTCCTTGTGCATACAAAGAGAGTTAGTTTTTGCATTTGCTAGATGTGGCACATAGGAACTTTTTGTGCAAAAATTAATGTTGATTTAAGTTAGGTGAGAACGTTGAAGCTTCTTTTGGTTTTTATAGCAATTCAAAGGCACCAAAAAAAAAAAAAAAAAAAAAAAAAAAAAAAAAATCACCAGCTGAAAATGTAAACTATTAGGTCAAATATTTAAATTTATTAGTATTACTTGTGGCAACATTATAGCCACAACTAATTAAACTATATTATAAAAATAAAGAATTATATAAAATGTCATATGATGACATGTTAACAGTAAAGTGAAGTTTTCGCCAAGGTGACCTTCTTTCTTCATATTTCTTCTTTGTGTGCACAAAGGGATTTCATGGTCTAATTAACAAGACAGTCACAAATGGTGATATCTGGAGAGTGTCTATATGCCATAATGGACCCGACTAACCTATCTCTTTTTTGCAAATGATAGTTTAATTTTTTGCAGAGCTAAGTAGAGTGAAACCCAAAAGTTACTAGACATTTTAGATGCCTATGAGAGGGCATCGGGTTAACAAATAAACAAATAAGAAATGACTATTTTTCAGTAAGTCGATAGCCTAAGATATGCAGAATGTGATCAAGGATGCTCTTGGTGTATTTGTGGTGCAACAATATGAAAAATACTTGGGTCTTCCCTCTTTTATTGGCCGCCAAGAAGAATGACAGCTTTGCTAACATTAAGTTGCAGGTCTGGAAGAGATTACAAGGTTGGAAGGCAAAACTGTTATCTCAAGCAAGTAGGGAGATTTTGATAAAGCGGTGGCTTAAGCTCTCCCAACATACACGATATCTTGCTTCAAGTTACTATTGACTTTATGCCACGAGATTGAGACACTTATTTGTAGAATTTTTTTGGGGACAGCTAGGAGAAGAACGAAAATTACATTATAGATGAAATGGCAGGATATGTGCATGCCAAAAACATAGGGGGATTGGGCTTTAAAGACCTATCCATTTTCAATAATGCTCTTTGGCCAAAACAAACATGGAGACCTCTCCATGATACATAGTCGCTTTTTTACCTAGTGTTTAAAGCAAAGTTCTTCTCCAATTACTCAGTGATGGAAGCAAAAACTTTGAGTAATGCCTCATATGCATGGAAGAGTATTCTTAAAGGGAGGGAAGTCATCAAGAAGGGAGCAGCATGGAGGATTGGGAATGGAAACTCAGTATGGATATGGGGTGATTAATGGCTCCCTCTAAAAAATAATCCCAGAATTATTACACCAGCCGTAGATGGAAGCTCCACTGCCATGGTTAGTCTTCTCATTGACCAGATTCATCAAGTTTGGAGGGATGATATTGTGGATAGTTATTTTTTCGAGTTTGAAGCCACGGTGATCAAGAAAATTCCTCTATGATGAACTATTCAAGATGACATTCTCATATGGGCCTTCAACTCGGATGAAGAATATACAGTAAAATGAGGGTATAGATTTCTACAAGATGAGCAACAATCTCTGAAGTAGACACTTTGAAGTCTTTGCGGAAGAAAATCTGGAGTTTGAACGTTCCAGCTAAAGTTAAACATCTGACTTGGCATGCTTGTCAAAATTCCTTGCCTACAAAAACTAACTTGGTTA
>CM032328.1:36082377-36214877 GCA_019022515.1 Quercus aquifolioides
ATAAATGTTTCTAACATATATTGATAAGGCCGAGCTGCTTCAAGACGTTTCTAGGACCTTTTTTTTTTCAAGTGTTGGACCTGTTTAGTTCTATCCATTCTTCCTTGGAATCATTTTTCGTCGATGTCATGTCAACATCTGGGTCATGGTTATCATAATAGGGATCATCGTAGCCAATAAAAGGATAAAAAAACAGACACCCAAAACTATATGAAATGTTGAAGGATAAAATAAAATATAAAAATAAAAGATATTTTAAAATATAAATTAAAAAAGAAAAAAAGAAAAGAAAGAAGGTGGAACGAAGAAAACATAGAAGCAATACTATACCATGGCAAAGGTGTTAAAGCAGTACAGCCCAGCCCCCCAAAAAAAAAAAAAAAAAAAACAATGGAAAAGAGAAAAATGGAAATATATTTCAATTGAATTCCTTATATTTGAACCCACAACCTCACTCCATTACCCTTACAAGAAACGAAATGGAATTTGGGCTAGAACTCATGAGCCTACTCATATCGCATTTTTTTTTCTCATTCTTTTTTTGATAAGTATACTCATTTATTTTTCATAACCTGTTTTGAGGGTATGCTAAACATACAAATTCAACTGCATATAGCATCCACCTATCCCCATTGCCCCCACCAATAAAACAAAGGCAACATTACGTTTCAAATGTCACAAAAATAACATCTTTAGACATTTTAACAGGAATTACACATTCATGTCCAAAAGGAAAAAAAAATCGCACACACACATATAAACATATATCTATGTTTTTGTATATGTACATATGCATGTAAGTATGCGTACACCGTGTGCGTATATAATCCATGAAGATACGTGAAACAATGATTTCGGTGTCAAAAACACAACACCAGAGTGAGAAGCAGGGTGGATTAAAATGTAAATAAAACCATGCACATAATTCCTTGATGTTCTTACCTACATCTGGGGATTTATTACTATTGCCAGCAGAGTTGGATGGCAAAGCATTGCCTATAGGATTCTGAGACTTTGTTTCCATTGTAAGCATTTTCAGAGATAATTTTCGTAGATAATCTGACTGGCTTGTGGCAGCAGTATAACTCTGTTCCTCAAGCTTTATAGCAATTTTCCTGAGTTCATGTAATCCCTCTTGGCCAGAAACAGGGAGATGCCTCTTCAAAGTTTCCATTCTATACACAAAAGGAGATACTCATATTATGTTACTGACCATACAGGCACAATTATGCTATTAAAGAAAAAAGTCCCAAATTGGTAAACTATGCCGATAGTGCAGAATTTAAAGCAACAAAATGTGAAAAGAAACCACATAAAATTTCATGAATTTTTTTTTTTTTTTTTTGGATAAGTAAATAAAATTTCATGAAATTTTAAAAATATGAACAAAAACCCAATATTTTTTTCTCTGAAAAAAATTAACAGTAGCACTTGATTGTTCAAGGTTCACTATGGAAAATCTGTCAACAGAAAATGTTTTCCTAGTCAACTAACATGATACCTTGCTTACCATATATTAGACCCCCAAGTGTTCCTCGACAAATTGTATTCCTAGCTCTTTATTTGGGAGATGCATTCAGGTGTTTTGTTTCCAACTCCTAATATAGCACTACTAGTTCTTGTAGTCAACTCCCATGATACGACATTTGCTTTCAATGTCATATCCAATTCTTATACTTGTAGATGCATTTGTCATATTTCCGAGAAATTTTATTTTTCTTCATATGAGGATCATCAACACTTACCACAAGCCTTTCTAACATTACTTTGAATATTTGTTCTCTTCTTTTTCCAGTTATGCCCTTCCTCAGTTTTTTCTAATAATTGACTGCAGTAAAATACTGGTTATGGTATGAAAAGATACTACAAACACATGCTTTATCAAGCTCATATATGGAATGAGTAGCTAAGCAAGAACCCTTTATTTGGGGTGCCATAACCGTGTCATAACAATGCCCTATTTGCTATCTCATGTTATAATTTTCAAAAATTGCTCATATCGTCATATTGTACCCATACCCTTGTCCATGCATCCTAAATGAGTAGAGAGACACAAGTCCTACCAGCCAGATCCTAACAGAAATGTTAAAGCAAAAAACGCATTCCATATATGAGCTTCATAAACCAGAGCCACTAACAATTGCTAGGAGGCACCAGTTTTGATGGCTTGTGCTTGGAAAATTTTGTCATACCAATTACCAAACACTTGAAAATGTTTTTCTGTATAATGTTTTCAAAAGAAAATACTTTGTTGTAAAATTACATTTGAAACATTTACAGTAAAACGAACAAAGCGTTAATTCAGTCATACACAATATTCAAAATGTCAAGCGAAAGAAAATGAGAAACCAAGCATATAAAGACTCAAGCTTGGTGTTTAGAATAGCTTCGTTTTTTTTCACTAGTTTATTTTGTTTAAAATGTTTATTATTTAAAAGTACAGGAGTACTCAGAAAAATGAAAGGCTTTCAAAATCTGTACCTATGAAATATGTTGGCTTATTTCCATTTTTGAACCTTACCAAACAAGGTAACAAGTGTGTGTATGTTACAGCTTATTTTGGTGAGTTATTTCCCCCAGCTTGTTAGATAAAATTTTATAGAGCATTACCTTTTTTTCTTCTTAGTATAGCTAAATAAATCCTTAATAATTAAAATGGATAGCACTTTTAAAAGTAAGCAATCTGAAATGGAAATTTAGTCTTTCACATGATTACTGGTTGTGCTGGACCTAGTCTTATGTTAAAGTAAGCTACTAATGTCACCACATGGGGATGTTTTACATCTATGTGATATCTCAAAAGGACAAGTTACAATTAGAGCTCCCACATACTTGCGCACTTTCAATGTGTTATTCATTGCACTTCTACTACATAGCGCCCTCACAATCTTGATGGGGGTCTCAAAGCATTACTCTTCGGTGCAGACTGCGGCTAGCTTTTCAGTTAAACTGTGCTCTTGAATGTGTGTGGCATTAAAAGTGAACTTTGTAAGAAGGTAATCTTCAAGTGTTCCATAGCAAATTCTACCCCCAGCTCTATATTTGGGTGATGCACTAAGTCTTTTGTTTCCAACTCATAATATAGCATTATTGGCCCTTGTTTAGTCAACTCTCATGATACAATACTTTCTTTCAATGCCATATCTGATTCTTATACTTGTAGATGCATTGCCAAATTTCCCAGGATATTTATTTTTCTTCATATGAGGATCATCTACATTTACCACATGCCTTGACATTATTTTGAATATTTGTTTTCATCCTTCCAGTTATGCCACAAAGTACTGGTTATGGTATAAAAAGCTACAACAAGTACACACTTTTATCAAGCTCATATATGGAATGAAAGCACTAGTCCCATCAGCAAGCCAAAGCACAAATACAGGCCTAACAGCAATATTTAAAGACCAAACATTGCAGTTACACGCAATATTCAAAATGTTGAATGTAGAGTTAGTCAAACAAAAGACAATGAGAATCTAAGCATATGAAGACTCAAGCTGCTGCTTGTGGATTATCTGCTGCTTCTGAAATTGCTGCTGCATCTGGCGCTGCTGAATTTGTCGTTGCATTTGCTGTTCCTGCTGTCGTTTCAAATGCTGTTGTTGAAGCATATTAGAATTTGACAAAAGTAGATTGATGTTAGGCCGTAGCACATTTACGCCACTCTGTGATGACAAGGTGTTGATGTTTGTCTGCTGGGGAGTACTCAAAGGATTCTGTTGTAGAGATCCCATAGTCACCGGCTGCAAAGAGCTCAGAGAATTTCCTTGTCCTGAGTCCAAATTGGAGCCAGGTTGTAGTGAGTTCGTCGGGTTTGGCAGTGCTGTCGAAGCCCCAGATAAAGACATAGAATTGTGCTGCAGGCTTGACATAGAATTCTGTGGCATTGTTGGAACAGAACCTTGTAAGTTCATTGATTGCAACTGAGGGTTCATTTGATTTTCATGAGACTGAATTTGAGTAAGTTGAGGTGGCTGTTGCATGGTTTGCATATGAGGCGCAGGAAGCTGTCCTTGCTGCAGTGCAGGCTTCTTAGGCCGATTTGTGTTTATAAATTTACGATCTGCTTCTCATATGACCCCAACTTCTCCTTGTAACCAGGTGATATATTATTTTTGGAAACCAGTAAGAATGTTATAATATGCTCCAACATAGTCTTAAATAATTTCAACTTCTCAAGCTGATCTGACTTTGATTGTTGTGGAAGAGAATCATGCTGGAGAACAAAAAAAATAAAAATAATTATAAGCACAAGAATTCTAGTAAAGGACAAAGATCAAGTTACAAAACATAATCAAGTTATTTTTAATTTGTTCCTATACGGTAAACAGCGGGGTGTTTCTAAGCACAGGTGTACTAACAGCCCCATCAGGACAGCTGCCACTACTTTCAACCACATATCCATCCCTCCAGAAGGATGCCATCAATACCAAAACTAGGCTGAATAATGAGTAAACTTAGGCGATGAATTGCACAAGGAATTTTTGAAGCACAACATACCAGCTGCAATTTAGCAGCAATTTTCTGGTACATTTCACTTATTTCAGGCAAGTACAAGTCCTGCATGGTTTTAATCTGCAAAAAGAAATTAGCAAGACAGATTATCAAACTCTTCATTTCTACAGAAACCTATATTTATTTCCTTATTATCAGTGCACTAATGCATGCTTCCCCTTGGGGGAAGGTTATACATATCCATTAAAGCATGAGTATGTATAGGGTTTTACACAAGCTTCAGTTAACGTTTCAACCAGTGGATTTTATAACAATACAAATATGAAGCTGTCATTGTAATGTACAAATATATTCCAGATGAAATTTAATAAAGAAAAGAAAAGAAAAAAAAAAGAGGGGGTGAACAAAAGGAGTCTTAAATTGATAACATCCATCCATCATCCACAAGTGCTATTCACTCTTAATTTCAGGAGACAAATATGCCTATATTTACTGATCCTAAACCACGTTCAGCTGCACTACAATAATCATCTTTTTCTTTGACCTCATGTACAAAGTTTTTCTTAAAATATTTCCTTTTAATGAACTTTGATATGAAATAAATAAATACACGTCCACTCATGCACAAACAAGAATTCCTGGTTCTTCTTCTCTATGCTGATGCACCCCACATCTTTCTTGATAGGTACACCAGACAGCCTAGTTGATGGATAAAACTCACTACATTTGACCAAGATTTCATCTTCATGAATTCCTTTTTATTTCTACTCAAGATATGGGTGGTTCCCCTTTTACTTCATGTTGACCATCTTTCCTAATAGAAACTTCACCATACTAACTACTTGCTAGATAAACCCTATTACAATTAATAAAATATTAATTTTCTACAAATTTCTCTCAAGCCTTGCTTTTATATTATTTTTGGCTCAGGATAATGGCTGTAGAGATTTTTCATATAATCTATTTAATAACTCATGTGAAACATTTTTTTTATTATTATATAAATCTTAGCACTCAAAAGCAAGGTTTTTTTTTTTTTTTTTTTTTTTTTTTATAGGTAAGAAATATGTATATTCAAAAAAGGCACAAAGCAAAACAAGAGAAAAACAAAAAACAAAGAAGGAAACTATTAGCAAGAAAAAGAGAACTAAGGAACAATGGGAGAGAATCACTAGATGTGAGTCCCCAAGCCCTAGAACAATCATGAAGAGAACCAGTAAAAAGAGCAAGCAACTTGTCATCGGATCTGTCCAAATCCTCAAAAGTCTGCCAATTGCATTCCTTCCAAATACACCACATCAAACACAACACAACTAAATTCCAAATGTTAGAGGAGTGCTTTTATATCATTGCCTAAGCCCCACTCTAACCATATTCTCTCCAATGCACCAAAATCACTATTTGTCAAATCAAGTAAGTAGTAAAATAACTCAATCTGCTACACAACTGAAAAAAATATGAATAAAAAATATCATCTCACGATTAAAATACAGATTCTCTCTCTCTCTCTCCCCCCTACCCATATATATATATATATTTTTTTTTATGAATATTTAATAAATAACAAATAAAGACTGTGCAAACCATGTACAAAATGTTCAGCCAGCAGCTTAAGGGCATCCAAAAAGGTGAAATTCAGAATATGATTAATCAACCTAGGAGTAGAAGATAGCCATGAAAAGAACTCAAAAGCAACACATCCCCTTTGTATACAGGAAATTTTAATCTCTCAAGCACTATAGCATATCTTTTCTGCAAAACACCAGATTGAACAAGATGATTTAGATTTTTTTTTTCCAGCCTAAAACTACTAAGACTAGGTTTCAGATACACAATAAACAACTCTTAAAAACACTTCTAATCAAGCCTTCATAGGTTCAGTCACCAGTGAAAGTTATACTTACAAAAATATATATGACCAGCAATGCTCTACAGTACCAAATGTTGGGCTATAAAGAGGCAACATATCTGTTAAATGATTGAAACTGAAATGAGTATGTTAAGATGGATAAGTGAAAAATAGGGTTTGAAATGAGGAAATCCACTTAAAGGTAGGGGTAGCCTCTATTGATTAAAAGATTAAGGAAAGTCACTTGAGATGGTTTAGCCATGTTCAGAGGAGAGTGATTAATGCACTAGTAAGAAAGAGTGAGCTGATCCAAGTTGAGGGAACGAAAGAAGGTAGAGGAAGACCAATCACTAGTAATAGTAATAAAAAATAACATGTCAATTATAGAAATAGTAGAGAGAATGACTTCAAATAGAATAGAATGAAAGAAAAAAAAAATGTGGTCAACCCTAACTAAACTGTCAAGGATCTTGAGCCCCCCCCCCCCCCCCCCCCCCAAAAAAAAAAAGAACAAGTTTCGGACTAAGACTTTGCTGTTGTTGTATCGAGTTAGGCACACAATAGACAACTAGTAGTAGTACCCAATGCAGATATCCCCATCTAGGTATCATCATGAAGAGTAAAACCATAGAAGTGGGCTAACAAGTACTAAATTTTGTGTTTTTCCCACTTTCTAAAATATAGAAGTGGTCCTTAATTGGTCATTTTTATTTCCAATATTAGTGTTAATGGTTTCAATAAAAGGATTAAAATGTAATTATGAATCATTTAAACAAACTAATAAAAACAAAAACTAGTTCATTGTTGAAGTAGTTTTTATTTTAGATTTAGGTCAAAACTAAATTGAACTAGTTCTATGGTTTGCAAGCACCACAAAATGTGCAAAATAAAATTCATGATACGACGAACAAACAAGCATAGCATAAGAGAATCTCTTGAAGAAAACGGAAATCTATCACTGAAGTTCCATATTGGAGAAAAATATGGAAGAATAGTCATACATTGATTTATTATGTGGCCCTCATAAGACTGGTTTACCTGATTGTGACTAAATATAGTATTCTATATTATCATCTAAGTTCCTAGTTTAATGTCAGTTGCATATGGCAACACTATTATCATCAATAATGCATCATAATAATGTCAGATTTATAAGGATCTAAGCTTCAATGATGTTTTGTTAGAAAATGATTTATTATTTCTTTTAAAAAGAACAAGAAGTTCAAATTCTCTACTGCTAAGATAATTCTTCACATCCTATTAAGTTGGAAGCTTTGCCCTTTATTCCATATCTACATCTTTCAAAATAATTATTTCTTGTTGGTCAGTAACTATTATCAATTAAGCCCAAATTTCAACTCCACCGAAATTCAACATTTCCCACAATACCTATGAGAATTTGTCATAACTGAAACTTCATCCAATTAAAAAAATAAAAAAGACATGGCATATTACCTTTTGATAGACCTCCTCTTGCCAATCAGCCCCATTTGCATGCCCTGTCTGAGCTGTGGAATCTAGAGATGCTAAAAAGTATATAAATATATGTAAATAAATGCTCATGTGAGTCAAATGAATATCTTCTTCTAAGGAAACAATTTAAAGAAGCATTACTCACTGAATGCTATACTAGTAAAAATCTTCATTCCAAACTATATATCATGACACTGTAACACAACTATAATAAAAGCATGTGAAATGAAAATAGCAACCAAGATTAAAAGCTAATTACTTTACACACCCTCTGCATATTAAATTACTTAAAGACTCCCCATATAGTTTTGCATTGATCCACCATGCATCACTCATCCCCCATAAAACCCCTTAGAGGCTTCCACAGCTTGTTTTACCCATATCGTCAAATAAAATAACATTCACTAGCTATTTTGGATGGGGAGTTGACCTCCATTTGCATGTATATATAGAAGTAAAGTGACAAAATCAGGTTGGACAATGATGGACATTCAGAAATTTCGTTATTTAAAAAAAAAAGAAAAAAGATAGAATTGTGCTGCAGGCTTGACATAGAATTCTGTGGCATTGTTGGAACAGAACCTTGTAAGTTCATGGATTGCAACTGAGGGTTCATTTGATTTTCATGAGACTGAATTTGAGCAAGTTGAGGTGGCTGTTGCATGGTTTGCATATGAGGCGCAGGAAGCTGTCCTTGCTGCAGTGCAGGCTTCTTAGGCCGATTTGTGTTTATAAAATTTACGATCTGCTTCTCATATGACCCCAACTTCTCGTTGTAACCAGGTGATATATTATTTTTGGAAACCTGTAAGAATGTTATAATACGCTCCAACATAGTTTTAAATAATTTCAACTTCTCGAGCTGATCTGACTTTGATTGTTGTGGAAGAGAATCATGCTGGAGAACAAAAAATATAAAAATAATTATACGAACAAGAATTCTAGTAAAGGACAAAGATCAAGTTACAAAACATAATCAAGTTATTTTTAATTTGTTCCTATACGGTAAAGAGCGGGGTGTTTCTAAGCACAGGTGTGTTAACAGCCCCATGAGGACAGCTGCCACTACTTTCAACCACATATCCATCTCTCCAGAAGGATGCCATTAATACCAAAACTATGATGTGATAGGCTGAATAATGAGTAAACTTAGGCGATGAATTGCACAAGGAATTTTAGAAATACAACATACCTGCTGCAATTTAGCAGCAATTTTCTGGTACATTTCACTTATTTCAGGCAAGTACAAGTCCTTCATGGTTTCGATCTGCAAAAAGAAATTAGCAAGACAGATTTTTAAACTCTTCATCTCTTCAGAAGCCTTTATTTATTTCCTTATTATCAGTGCACTAATGCATGCTTCCCCTTGGGGGAAGGTTATACATATCCATTAAAGCATGAGTTTGTATAGGGTTTTACACAAGCTTCAGTTAACATTTCAACCAGTGGATTTTATAACAATACAAATATGAAGCTATCATTGTAATGTACAAATATATTCCAGATGAAATTTAATAAAGAAAAGAAAAGAAAAAAAGAGGGGGAGAACAAAAGAAGTCTTAAATTGATAACATCCATCCATCATCCACAAGTGCTATTCACTCTTAATTTCAGGAGACAAATATGCCTATATTTACTGACCCTAAACCACGTTCAGCTGCACTAAAATAATCATCTTTTTGTTTGACCTCACGTACAAAGTTTTTCTTAAAATATTTCTTTTTAACGAACTTTGATATGAAATAAATAAATACACATGTCCACTCATGCACAAACAAGAATTCCTGGTTCTTCTTCTCTACGCTGATGCACCCCACATCTTTGTTGATAGGTACACCAAACAGCCTAGTTGATGGATAAAACTCACTACATTTGACCAAGATTTCATCTTCATGAATTCCTTTTTATTTCGGCTCAAGATATGGGTGGTTCCCCTTTTAGTTCACGTTAACCATCTTTCCTAATAGGAACTACACCAGACTAACCACTTGCTAGATAAACCGTACTACAATTAATAAAATACTAATTTTCTACAAATTACTCTCAAGCCTTGCTTTTATATTATTTTTGGCTCAGGATAATGGCCGTAGAGATTTTTCCTATAATCTATTTAATAACTCGTGAAACCTTTTTTTTTATATAAATCTTAGCACCTAAAAGCAAGTTTTTTTTTTTTTTTTTTGATAGGTATGAAATATGCGTATTCAAAAAAGGCACAAAGCAAAACAAGAGAAAAACAAAAAACAGAGAATGTAACTAATTACAAAGAAAAGAGAACTATGGAACAATGGGAGAGAATCACTAGATGTGAGTCCGCAAGCCCTAGATCAATCATGAAGAGAACCAGTAAAAAGAGCAAGCAACTTGTCATCGGATCTATCCAAATCCTCAAAAGTCCACCAATTTTGTTCCTTCCAAATACACCACATCAAACACAACACAACTAAATTCCAAATGTTAGAGGAGTGCTTTTATATCATTGCCTAAGCCCCACTCTGACCATATTCTCTCCAATGCACCAAAATCACTATTTGTCAAATCAAGTAGTAAAATAACTCAATTTGCTACACAACTAAAAAAAATATGAATAAAAAATATCATCTCACGATTAAAATACAGATTCTCTCTCTCTCTCTCTCTCTCTCTCCCTCTCTCTCCCCTACCTATATATATACGTTTTTATGAATATTTAATAAATAACAAATAAAGGCTGCGCAACCCATGTACAAAATATTCAGCCAGCAGCTTAAGGGCATCCAAAAAGGTGAAATTCAGAATATGATTAATCAATCTAGGAGTAGAAGATAGCCATGAAAAGAACTCAAAAGCAACACATCCCCTTTGTAAACAGGAAATTTTAATCTCTCAAGCTCTATAGCATATCTTTTCTGCAAAACACCAGATTGAACAAGATGATTTAGATTTTTTTTTCCTGCCTAAAACTACAAAGACTAGGTTTCAGATACACAATAAACAACTCTTAAAAACACTTCCTTATCAAGCCTTCATAGGTTCAGTCACCAGTGAAAGTTATACTTACAAAAATATATATGACCAGCAATGCTCTACAGTACCAAATGTTGAACTATAAAGAGGCAACATATCTATTAAATGATTGAAACTGAAATGAGTATGTTAAGATGGATAAGTGAAAAATAGGGTTTGAAATGAGGAAATCCACTTAAAGGTAGGGGTAGCCTCTATTGATTAAAAGATTAAGGAAAGTCACTTAAGATGGTTTAGTCATGTTCAGAGGAGAGTGATTAATGCACTAGTAAGAAAGAGTGAGGTTGATCCAAGTTGAGGGAACCAAAGAAGGTAGAGGAAGATCAATCATTAGTAATGGTAATAAAAAATAACATGTCAACTATAGAAATAGTAGAGAGACTAGCTTCAAATAGAATAAAATGAAAGAAAAAAAAAATGTGGTCAACCCTAACTAATCTGTCAAGGATCTAAAGCCCCCTCCACCCTCAAAAAAAAAAAAAGTTTGGGACTAAGGCCTTGTTGTTGTTGTATCGAGTTAGGCACACACTAGACAACTAGTAGTAGTACCCAATGCAAATATCCCCATCTCTGTATCATCATGAAGAGTAAAACCATAGAAGTGGGCTAACAAGAACTAAATTTTGTGTTTTTCCTGCTTTGTAAAATATAGAAGTGGTCCTTAATTGGTCATTTTTATTTCCAATATTAGTGTTAATGGTTTCAATAAAAGGATTAAAATGTAATTATGAATCATTTAAACAAACTAATAAAAACAAAAACTAGTTCATTGTTGAAGTAGTTTTTATTTTAGATTTAGGTCAAAACTAAATTGAACTAGTTCTATGGTTTGCAAGCACCACAAAATGTGCAAAATAAAATTCATGATACAAATAACAAACAAGCATAGCATTAGAGAATCTCTTGAAGAAAACGGAAATCTATCACTGAAGTTCCATATTGGAGAAAAATATGGAAGAATAGTCACACACTGATTTATTATGGGGCCCTTATAAGACTGGTTTAGCTGATTGTGACTATATATAGTATTCTATATTATCATCTAAGTTCCTAGTTTAATGTCAGTTGCATATGGCAACACTATTATCATCAATAATGCATCATAATAATGTCAGATTTATGAGTATCAAAGCTTCAATGATGTTTTGTTAGAAAATAATTTATTATTTCTTTTAAAAAGAACAAGAAGTTCAAATTCTCTACTGCTAACATAATTCTTCACATCCTATTAAGTTGGAAGCTTTGCCCTTTATTCCGTATCTACATCGTTCAAAATAATTATTTCTTGTTGGTCAGCAACTATTATCAATTAAGCCGAAATTTCAACTCCACCGAAATTCAACAATTCCCACAATACCTATGAGAATTTGTCATGAGTGAAACTTCATCCATTTAAAAAAAAAAAAGACATGGCATATTACCTTTTGATAGACCTCCTCTTGCCAATCAGCCCCATTTGCATGACCTGTCTGAGCTGTGGAATCAAGAGATGCTAAAAAGTATATAAATATACGTAAATAAATGCTCATGTGAGTCAAATGAATATCTTCTTCTAAGGAAACAATTTAAAGAAGCATTACTCACTGAACGCTATACTAGTAAAAATCTTCATTCCAAACTATATATCATGACACTGTAACACAACTGTAATAAAAGCATGTGAAATGAAAATAGCACCCAAGATTAAAAGCTAATTACTTTACACACCCTCTGCATATTAAATTACTTAAAAACTCCCCATATAGTTTTGCATTGATCCACCATGCATCACTCATCCCCCATAAAACCCCTTAGAGGCTTCCACAGTTTGTTTTACCCATATCTTCAAATAAAATAAAATTCACTAGCTACTTTGGATGGGGAGTTGACCTCCATTTGCATGTATATATCGAACTAAAGTAACAAAATCAGGTTGGACAATGAGGGGCATTCAGAAATTTCGTTATTTATAAAAAAAAAAAAACAAAAAAAAGGCAGAAATGTGCTGCAGGCTTGACAAAGAATTCTATGGCATTGTTGGAACAGAACCTTGTAAGTTCATTGATTGCAACTGAGGGTTCATTTGATTTTCATGAATCAGAATTTGAGCAAGTTGAGGTGGCTGTTGCATGGTTTGCATATGAGGTGCATGAAGCTGTCCTTGCTGCAGTGCAGGCTTCTTAGGACAATTTGTGATTATAAAATTTACTATCTGCTTCTCATATGACCCCAACTTCTCCTTGTAACCAGGTGATATATTATTTTTGGAAACCTGTAAGAATGTTATAACACGCTCCAACACAGTCTTAAATAGTTTCAACTTCTCAAGCTGATCTGACTTTGATTGTTGTGGAAGAGAATCATGCTGGAGAACAAAAAAAATAAAAATAATTATAAGAACAAGAATTCTAGTAAAGGACAAAGATCAAGTTACAAAACATAATCAAGTATTTTTAATTTGTTCCTATACAGTAAAGAGCGGGGTGTTTCTAAGCACAGGTGTGTTAACAGCCCCATGAGGACAGCTGCCACTACTTTCAACCACATATCCATCTCTCCAGAAGGATGCCATTAATACCAAAACTATGATGTGATAGGCTGAATAATGAGTAAACTTAGGCGATGAATTGCACAAGGAATTTTTGAAGAACAACATACCTGCTGCAATTTAGCAGTAATTTTCTGGTACATTTCACTTATTTCAGGCAAGTACAAGTCCTTCATGGTTTCGATCTGCAAAAAGAAATTAGCAAGACAGATTTTTAAACTCTTCATCTCTTCAGAAGCCTTTATTTATTTCCTTATTATCAGTGCACTAATGCATGCTTCCCCTTGGGGGAAGGTTATACATATCCATTAAAGCATGAGTTTGTATAGGGTTTTACACAAGCTTCAGTTAACGTTTCAACCAGTGGATTTTATAACAATACAAATATGAAGCTGTCATTGTAATGTACAAATATATTCCAGATGAAATTTAATAAAGAATAGAAGAGAAAAAAAGAGGGGGAGAACAAAAGGAGTCTTAAATTGATAACATCCAGCCATCATCCACAAGTGCTATTCACTCTTAATTTCAAGAGACAAATATGCCTATATTTACGGATCCTAAACCACGTTCAGCTGCACTACAATAATCATCTTTTTCTTTGACCTCATGTACAAAGTTTTTCTCAAAATATTTCCTTTTAATGAACTTTGATATGAAATAAATAAATACACGTACACTCATGCACAAACAAGAATTCCTGGTTCTTCTTCTCTATGCTGATGCACCCCACATCTTTCTTGATAGGTACACCAAACAGCCTAGTTGATGGATAAAACTCACTACATTTGACCAAGATTTCATCTTCATGAATTCCTTTTTATTTCTGCTCAAGATATGGGTGGTTCCCCTTTTAGTTCACGTTGACCATCTTTCCTAATAGGAACTTCACCAGACTAACCACTTGCTAGATAAACCGTACTACAATTAATAAAATACTAATTTTCTACAAATTACTCTCAAGCCTTGCTTTTATATTATTTTTGGCTCAGGATAATGGCTGCAGAGATTTTTCCTATAATCTATTTAATAACTCGTGAAACTTTTTTTTTATATATAAATCTTAGCACCCAAAAGCAAGTTCTTTTTTTTTTTTTGATAGGTATGAAATATGTGTATTCAAAAAAGGCACAAAGCAAAACAAGAGAAAAACAAAAAACAGAGAATGAAACTAATTACAAAGAAAAGAGAACTAAGGAACAATGGGAGAGAATCACAAGATGTGAGTCCCCAAGCCCTAGAACAATCATGAAGAGAACCAGTAAAAAGAGCAAGCAACTCGTCATCGGATCTATCCAAATCCTCAAAAGTCCACCAATTTTGTTCCTTCCAAATACACCACATCAAACACAACACAACTAAATTCCAAATGTTAGAGGAGTGCTTTTATATCATTGCCTAAGCCCCACTCTAACCATATTCTCTCCAATGCACCAAAATCACTATTTGTCAAATCAAGTAGTAAAATAACTCAATCTGCTACACAACTAAAAAAAATATGAATAAAAAATATCATCTCACGATTAAAATACAGATTCTCTCTCTCTCTCTCTCTCTCTCCCTCTCTCCCCTACCTATATATATATATATATATATACATTTTTATGAATATTTAATAAATAACAAATAAAGGCTGTGCAACCCATGTACAAAATGTTCAGCCAGCAGCTTAAGGGCATCCAAAAAGGTGAAATTCAGAATATGATTAATCAATCTAGGAGTAGAAGATAGCCATGAAAAGAACCCAAAAGCAACACATCCCCTTTGTAAACAGGAAATTTTAATCTCTCAAGCACTATAGCATATCTTTTCTGCAAAACACCAGATTGAACAAGATGATTAAGATTTTTTTTTCCTGCCTAAAACTACTAAGACTAGGTTTCAAATACACAATAAACAACTATTAAAAATACTTCCTTAGCAAGCCTTCATAGGTTCAGTCACCAGTGAAAGTTATACTTACAAAAAAATATATGACCAGCAATGCTCTACAGTACCAAATGTTGGGCTATAAAGAGGCAACATATCTATTAAATGATTGAAACTGAAACGAGAATGTTAAGATGGATAAGTGAAAAATAGGGTTTGAAATGAGGAAATCCACTTAAAGGTAGGGGTAGCCTCTATTGATTAAAAGATTAAGGAAAGTCACTTGAGATGGTTTAGTCATGTTCAGACGAGAGTGATTAATGCACTAGTAAGAAAGAGTGAGTCGATCCAAGTTGAGGGAACAAAGAAGGTAGAGGAAGACCAATCATTAGTAATAGTAATAAAAAATAACATGTTAATTATAGAAATAGCAGAGAGAATGACTTCAGATAGAATAGAATGAGAAAAAAAAAAATTTGGTCAACCCTAACTAATCTGTCAAGGATCTAGAGCCCCCCCCCCCCCCCCCCCCAAAAAAAAACCCCCCCCCCAAAAAAAAAAAAGTTTGGGACTAAGACTTTGTTGTTGTTGTATCGAGTTAGGCACACACTAGACAACTAGTAGTAGTACCCAATATAGATATCCCCATCTAGGTATCATCATGAAGAGTAAAACCATAGAAGTGGGCTAACAAGTACTCAATTTTGTGTTTTTCCCACTTTGTAAAATGTAGAAGTGGTCCTTAATTGGTCATTTTTATTTCCAATATTAGTGTTAATGGTTTCAATAAAAGGATTAAAATGTAATTATGAATCATTTAAACAAACTAATAAAAACAAAAACTAGTTCATTGTTGAAGTAGTTTTTATTTTAGATTTAGGTCAAGACTAAATTGAACTAGTTCTATGGTTTGCCAAGCACCACAAAATGTGCAAAAAAATTCATTATACGAAAAAAAAACAAGCATAGAATAAGAGAATCTCTTGAAGAAAACGGAAATCTATCACTGAAGTTCCATATTGGAGAAAAATATGGAAGAATAGTCATACACTGATTTATTATGTTGCCCTTATAAGACTGGTTTAGCTGATTGTGACTATGTATAGTATTCTATATTATCATCTAAGTTCCTAGTTTAATGTCAGTTGCATATGGCAACACTATTATCATCAATAATGCATCATAATAATGTCAGATTTATGAGTATCTAAGCTTCAATGATGTTTTGTAAGAAAATAATTTATTATTTCTTTTAAAAAGAACAAGAAGTTCAAATTCTCTACTGCTAAGATAATTCTTCACATCCTATTAAGTTGGAAGCTTTGCCCTTTATTCCATATCTACATCGTTCAAAATAATTATTTCTTGTCAGTCAGCAACTATTATCAATTAAGCCCAAATTTCAACTCCACCGAAATTCAACATTTCCCACAATACCTATGAGAATTTGTCATAAGTGAAACTTCATCCAATTAAAAAAAAAAAAAAAAAAGACATGACATATTACCTTTTGATAGACCTCCTCTTGCCAATCAGCCCCATTTGCATGACCTGTCTGAGCTGTGGAATCTAGAGATGCTAAAAAGTACATAAATATATGTAAATAAATGCTCATGTGAGTCAAATGAATATCTTCTTCTAAGGAAACAATTTAAAGAAGCATTACTCACTCAACGCTATACTAGTAAAAATCTTCATTCCAAACTATATATCATGACACTGTAACACAACTGTAGTAAAAGCATGTGAAATGAAAATAGCACCCAAGATTAAAAGCTAATTACTTTACACACCCTTTGCATATTAAATTACTTAAAGACTCCCCCATATAGTTTTGCATTGATCCACCATGCATCACTCATCCCCCATAAAACTCCTTAGAGGCTTCCACAACTTGTTTTACCCATATCGTCAAATAAAAAAACATTCACTAGCTATTCTGGATGGGGAGTTGACCTCCATTTGCATGTATATATAGAACTGAAGTGACAAAATCAGGTTGGACAATGATGGACATTCAGAAATTTCGTTATTTATCAAAAAAAAAAAAAAGAATTGACACGTCCCAACCGAGTTGAGTGCATCCTTCTTACACATGGACATAATTTATTATATTGATTTACTAGAGTGCTTTGCAAGGTTTAAATCTACATAATTAGCTTGTATGTACTTTGATCATTTTTTCTCTGACAGTTGACATGTACTTTTTAAAGTTCAACATATTACTTCTGGCAGGAGGTATATATATATATATATATATATATATAGGAAGTGGAAGTGACTGCCCTGGATTATGAACTTGGGGCTGCATACTCATCCCTATTGCATATGAAAGAACAAAAACAGACACCAAACTATATGAAATGTTGAAGGATAAAAAAATAAAATATTTTAAAAATATAAATTTAAAAAAGAAAAAAAAGAAAAAGAGGAACAAAGAATACATTGAAGCACATACTATACCATGGGCAGAGGCGTTTAAAGCACTAAAGCCCAGCCCCCCAAAACACACCCCCCCCCCCCCCCCCCCCCCCGGCGCAAAAAAAAAACCAACAACTATGGAAAAGAAAAAAATGGAAATATATTTCAATTGAATTCCTTATAGTAGAACCCACAACCTCACTCCATTACCCTTACAAGGAAAGGAAATGGAATTTAGGCTAGAGCTCATTAGCTTACTCATATCACCCTTTTTTTTTTCTTTTCTTTTTTTGATAAGTACACTCATTTATTTTTCATAAACTGTTTTAAGGGTGAAAGCAGTCCAACAGATGCTAAACATAAAAATTCAACTGCATATAGCATCCACCTTTCCCCATACCCCCCCCCCCCCCCCCCCCTACCAATAAAACAAAGGCAACATTAGTTTTCAAGATGTCACAAAAATAACATCTTTAGACGCTTTAACAGGAATTACGCATCCATGTCCAAGAAGAAAAAAAAATTGCACACATACACATATATAAACATATATCTATGTTTCTGTATACGTACATATGCATGTAAGTATGCGTGTGTGTATATAATCCAAGAAGATACATGAAATAATGATTTCGGTGTCAAAAACACAACACCAGAGAGAGAAGCAGGGTGGATTAATATGTAAATAAAACCATGCACATAATTCTTTGATGTACTTACCTGCATCTGGGGACTTATTACTATTGCCAGCAGAGTTGGATGGCAAAGCATTGCCTATAGGATTCTGAGACTTAGTTTCCATTGTAAGCATTTTCAGAGATATTTTTCGTAGATAATCTGACTGGCTTGTGGCAGCAGTATAAATCTTTTCCTCAAACCTTATAGCAATTTTCCTGAGTACATGTAATCCCTCTTGGCCAGAAACAGCGAGATGCCTCTTCAAAGTTTCCAATCTATACACAAAAGGAGATACTCTTATTACGTTACTGACCATACAGGCAGAATTAAGCTATTAAAGAAAAAAGTCCCAAATTGGTAAACTATGCTGACAGTGCAGAACTTAAAGCAACAAAATATGAAAAGAAACCACATAAAATTTCATGAAATTTTTTTTTGATAAGTAAATAAAATTTCATGAAATTTTAAAAATATGAACAAAAACCCAATATTTTTTTCTCTGAAAAAAATTAACAGTAGCACTTGATTGTTCAAGGTTTACTATGGAAAATCTGTCAACAGAAAATGTTTTCCCAGTCAACTAACATGATACCTTGCTTTCCATATATTAGACCCCCAAGTGTTCCTCAACCAATTGTATTCCTACCTCTTTATTTGGGTGATGCAATCAGGTGCTTTGTTTCCAACTCCTAATATAGCACTACTAGTTCTTGTAGTCAACTCCCATGATACGACATTTGCTTTCAATGTCATATCCAATTCTTATACTTGTAGATGCATTTGTCATATTTCCGAGAAATTTTATTTTTTTTCAAATGAGGATCATCGACACTTACCACAAGCCTATCTGACATTAATTTGAATATTTGTTCTCTTCTTTTTCCAGTTATGCCCTTCCTCAGTTTTTTCTAATAATTAACTGCAGTAAAATATTGCTTATGATATGAAAAGCTACTGCAAGCACATGCTTTATCAAACTCATATACGGAATGAGTAGCTAAGCACGGACACTTCATTTGGAGTGCCGTAACAGTGTCCTATCTGCCGTCTCATGTTATAATTTTTCATAAATTGCTCATGTCGCCATATTGTACCCGCACCCTTGTCCACGCATCCTAGATTGAGTAGAGAGACACAAGTCCCACCAGCCAGAGCACAATTACAGGCCTAACAGAAATGTTAAAGCAAAAAACGCATTCCATATATGAGCTTGATAAACCAGAGCCACCGACGATGGCTAGGAGGCACCAGTTTTGATGGCTTGTGCTTGGAAAATTTTGTCATACCAATTACCAAACACTTGAAAATGTTTTTCTATATAACGTTTTCAAAAGAAAATACTTTATTGTAAAAAATTTTACATTTGAAACATTTTACGGTGAAACAAACAAAGACTTAATTCAGTCATACACAATATTCAAAATGTCAAACGAAAAAAAATGAGAAACCAAGCATACAAAGCCTCAAGCTTGGTGTTTGGAATAGCTTCGTTGTTTTCACTAGTTTATTTTGTTTAAAATGTTTATTATTAAAAAGTACAGGTGTACTTAGAAAAATGCAAGGCTTTCAAAATCTGTACCTATGAAATAAGTTGGCTGATTTCAATTTTTGAACCTGACCAAACAGGGTAACAAGTGTGTATGTTACAGCTTATTTTGGTTAGTTATTTCCCCCAGCTTGGTAGATAAAATTTTATAGAGCATTACTTTTTTTTCCCTTAGTATAGCTAATTAAATCCTTACTAATTAAAACGGATAGCACTTTTAAAAGTAAGCAATCTAAACTGGAAATTTTGTCTTTCACATGATTACTGGTTGTGCTGGACCTAGTCTTATGTTAAAGTAAGCTACTAATGTCACCACATGGGGATGTGTTACATCTACGCGATATCCCAAAAGGACAAGTTACAATTAGAGCTCCCACATACTTGCGCACTTCCAATGTGATATTCATTGCACTTCTACTACAAAGCGCCCTCACAATCTTGATGGGGGTCTCAAAGCATTACTCTTTGGTGCAAACTGCAGACTAGCTTTTCAGTTAAACTGTGTTCTTGAATGTGTGGCATTGAAAGTGAAGATTGTAAAAAGGAAATCTTCAAGTGTTCCACAACAAATTCTACCCCCAGCTCTATATTTGGGTGATGCACTCAAGTCTTTTGTTTCCAACTCATAATATAGCATTATTAGCCCTTGTAGTCAACTCCCATGATACAATACTTTCTTTCAAAGTCATGTCTGAGTCTTATACTTGCAGATGCATTGTCAAATTTCCAAGGATTTTTATTTTTCTTCAAATGAGGATCATCTACACTTACCACATGCCTTTCCAACATTATTTTGAATATTTGTTTTCATCCTTCCAGTTATGCCATTCCTTTTTTTTTTTTAATTAACAAACTGCAATAAAATACTGGTTATGGTATAAAAAGCTACTACAAGTACACAATTTTATCAAGCTCATCTATGGAATGAAAGCACAAGTCCCATCAGCAAGCCAGAGCACAGATACAGGCCTAACAGCAATATTTATAACCAAACATTTCAGTTACATTCAATATTCAAAATGTTGAATGTAGAGTTAGTCAAACAAAAGACAATGAGAATCTAAGCATATGAAGACTCGAGCTTTGTGTTTAGAAATAGTTTTTTTTTTTTTTTTTTTTTTTTTTTTCATTAGCTTATTTTGTTTAAAATGTTTATTATATGAAAGTATAGTTGTACATAGAAAATGTGAGGCTTCCAAAAGCTGTACTTATGAAATAAGCTAACTTATTTCCATTTTTAGGGCTAACCAAACAGGGTAATAATTGTGTGTTTCTTACTGCTTATTTTGGCTAGTTTATTTCCCCAGCTTGTTTAGGTACAATTATTTTAGAGCTTTACTTTTTTCTAATTATAGCTAATTAAAAAACCTTTCATATTAAAACGGGTGTACTATTGAAAATAAGGTATCCGAAATGGAAACTTACTCTTTCACATGCTGAACCAAGTTTTATATGAAAGGAAGGAGTATTTGTCGTAGCCGTAGGATTTTTTTTTTTTTTTTTTTGGTATGGACGCGTGTTGAGTCTAACATCAAGAATGAAATAGAGGATACTATTGTCAGCACATGGAGATTCTTTAGTCACATCTGTGTGATAAATCAAAAGGACTAGTAATAATTAGAGCTCCCACCATACTGGCACGCTCAAAAGGAAGGAGTATTTGTGGTAACCTCTAGGATTTTTGGCACGTTGTATGGACATGTGTTGAGTCTTACATCGAGAATAAATTAGGTCTATTTGGGCGATATATAAATACAAATGAGTAGTACATGGAGCTACTATTGCTACCAAATGCAGATTCGTTACTCACATCTATGTGATATCCCAAACGAGCTAGTTATAATCAGAGCTACTGCCATACTTACGTACTCAATGTAAATGTTATATTCAAAACTAGTTTTCGAGTTAAACTCTATGTTGTTGAATGCATGGCATCAAAAGTGAAGATTAAGCAGTTAGGTTCTAATTCCCTCCAAAAAAATGAATAACTTGACCAGTTAAGCTAATGAATAGGATGTAAGGGGAATCAAAAAATGAAAAAGAAATTGAAAGCTATTATAAGTTTATTTTTAACCATCAAACCCAAACACAACCCGTAAAGCTGTACCAGGTTTGTTACCACTTATTTTAATGAGTTTATTTCCCCTTGCTTGTTTAGGAACAATTTTTAAGAGCATTGCTTTTTTTGACCTTAGTATAGCTAATTAAAACCTCACTTATTAAAACATGCCACACTTTTAAAAAAAAGCTATCTGAAACGGAAATTAACTCTTTCACATCATTAATGGGTTGTGATGGGCCTAGTTTCACATGATTTTGATGAAGATGTATGCACACATGCTGAGTTTGACATTAAGAATGTACTATGCCAATCTGGACTATATATAAATGAGTACATGGGGATGCGTCAGTAACATCTGTGTTATATCCAAAAAGAACTAGCTATAATTAGAGCTTAGAGCTTCTGCGTTATCGTCACATATGTGTGATATATCAAAAGGACTAGTTATAATTAAAGCTCCTGCGTTCTCGCGCTCTTCCAATTCATGAGAATAACTAAGCTGACACAACAGGGTGATGTGATGTTCATAGCACTCCCTAGCCCCTACTACACTCACAAAAACCTTTGATCAAAGCATTACTCTTGAGTATACAGACTAGAATTTTTTATTTCCAGTTAAACTCTGTATTCTTAAATGTTTGTGGCATCAAAAAGTGAAGATTTTGCTGTAAAGTTCTCTAATTTCCACCAACAAATTCAATAACTTGATCAATTAAGCTAATGAATAAATTCAATTTGATCGGATTCGGACCCAAACACAACCCGTAAACATAAATATGTAAAACAAAAACAAAAAGCAAAAGCAAAAGAGAGAGAGAGGAAAATTACATCTTGTTGACGAATCTTTGACGAATCTCTATTAAGAAATTGAGTCCTAAACCGTTTAACCTCCTGCACCTGTAAAAGTTCGTTGCATACAACAATCAGTTACATCAGATTCAAAATTCAAAAACAACCCATCAATATCAGGTATTTTACTACGTTTAAAAAAAAATTAGTCTTTAATGTTTTTCACATGTCGGAAATGAAATTCAGACCACAGTTCCGATTGAAACTCCGGTGGAATGGTCGGAATTTATTTTTCATAAGGAAGAAGAGAAGGAAGTACGTGAGGAGAACGTTGGCGAAATCGGAGCGGCAAGTGGCGGAGGAGCTGAGTTTGCAGAGAATGGAAATGACGAGATCGTCCGGCAAGGAATCGAACAAGTCACGCTTTCCAGCGATATCAGAAGAATTCCGGCTTCTTTTCCGGTAACTAACTTGTTCGGCTGCGAAATCTCTCCTTCGCTTCACAACTCTCATGTTCTTGTCTTCAACAACTCTAGGGTAACAAAACCCTCTCCTTGTTCTCATATCTCTCTAACTCTCTCTCTATCTGGTAATTGGGTTTGCGTCTCTCGCTCTCTCTGAAAGAGAGACTTTATACATTTCTTTTTAGAGACGTTATTTGAAAGAAACGGGTGTTTGGTAGAGTGGCATGGGTAATGCTGTTTGAAATATGCGTGCGTTAAAAAAATGCTTGGAAATGTGTGTGATGTATAAAATTTAAAAACGTGAGTTTGAGATGGACTACCAAATAGATATTTTTAGTTCTGATTGGTTGGGATCCAATCATGAACAACTAATTACAGTAATTAAAATCTTCATCATCATTTATATATACTATTAATAACATCATTCTTTATTTGAGTTTCAACATTTTGCATATTAAAATATTCTCACACAAATTCTTTAACCCTCTAAAATGCCTCCTATCTTCTACTTAAATAATTTTAAATTTAAAAAACACAAACGGTTAAAAGAGTAATTTACTATTTTTTAAAATTTTTAAAGTTTTAGGTTTTTTCCTTTATTTTCTCCAATCTAAATTATCATTTTTGATTTTCAATTCAAAATTTTAAACTTTTATCAACCCGGTAGGGAAAGATCCTAAAAATTAGGACACTATCGTTATCTCACTTTTAAATGACACTTAGGACAAAATAAAAAATAAAAAATAGTCTCGTCGCATGCACTAAGTGCGTGTGATGACGCTAGTTCCAAATAACGTTTAATCTCTTAAAAAACAACTATTGGAGTCGATTTTGGAAGGGAAAATTTAAATGAACTTGAGCTTATCAACCTATGTTCGGAAGTGTGTGTATATATATATATATACACATATAAAGAGAGTCAAGCCCACTACTCACTAGTCACTCCAATTGAAAAATGGAAGCAAATGGTGCATCACTGCATTGTGGAGAAATACACAAGACACTAAATCACAAAGGAGAATATTAAAATATATATATTTATTATCGTTATTATGATCACTATATAATGAGCATAAAGAAGGGATTGGTGAAGGAGAGAGAAGGTTATTTGCACCATGACACACCCTAGAGGTCCAAAGGAATATGTTGCTTCTTATATCAGAAGATTGGATTCAAGTTTGGAAGAGTGAATAAGGTTGGTGAGGTAGGTAAAATCTTGCCGATAAATGCATAGTTTGGTGACAATGTTTTATAGCAAGTCTGGGGCATTAATTCCTGATATCCATCTCTGAATAAGGATCAAAGCTTATGGCTGTTGGATTTATAGTGTAGATGCCCTTGGGTGAGATTTTGGGAGAGCCACGAGAGTTCTGAACTCTCCCCTCTCAAGTATTCACACATTGGGCATTTGACAATGTGTTAAATGTGCACGTGTTACTAAGGTAAGGTGTGTGTGTGTGTGTGAATCTTTTTTCTTATTTTTATTTTATGGAGTTGTCACCAATTATTGGTTTTGTTCTAATTGTGATTCGTCACCTATTTTTCTAATTTATTTTAATTACCTAATTAACTAAAACCAATTCAAGGGTTCTTAAATTAATTAAGGTTACCAGAGTCTCAACCCAAAGATTCATGGACTTGAAAATTTGGTTATAGGTGGGAAAGGTGTTAAATACCCTGCATTGCTTATCAAAAGAATAGCACCCTATTTTAATTTAATCACAACATTCGTATTTTAGAAAGATAAATAGAATACTTGGCATTTGTTTTTGAAAAAGTTTTGTACAAAACAATACATATACATAATATCTTATTTACATATCTAAATAACATGTGAATATTATTGCAAAGAGTAATTTACAAGCAAACATGTGAGTAGATATAAATAATATGTGAAAATTAAAATGCAAGAAGGTAAATATATATAACTAGCATATGAGTATTATATTTATTATGTATCTAGCATGTGAATATATAATACTATACAACATAAAAGAAAGGAAGGGAGAGGAAAGATATCACATTATGCATTTAGAGTAATAAGCCAAGTTTATTCTCCAAGTTTCACTCCTATGCACAAACACAATAAACCAAAATGGTTAGTGTAGGAAGGAGGGGGATATGTTAGCTTGATCACATACCATCAATTCAGTTAAAATGAATCATGGATACATATCAACCTCTTAAAAAATTGTGCAAAAAAGAAATTGATTGAAAATAAAAGATAGAAAACACCATTTACTTACATTTGAAAAGATGAGTATTGTCCTTTGGAAAACCTCATGACCTTTTGAAAAAAATCTCATTTTGAAACAAAGGGAATTTTGGGAAAAGGAATTTTGAAAAAGGGATTCTCCCTTGAAATTTTATGATAAAAAGGCTTTTGAGGGGAAAACATAAAGAAAGAGAAATTTTATATTTTTTTAAAAAAAATATTTTTATGCACTTTAGAAACCATATCCAAGATTAAAATCGAAACTATGTTTTAAGAAAATTGTTTCCATGTTTTAGAAAAAGAAAAAAAAAGAAGAAGATGGTTTTGGTCATTTTGGAAGTAAAAATCCATGGTTTCTGTTTAATTTTTAAAGAATAGAGTTTTATTTTGACTTCTTAAGATTTAATTTGAAAACGGCACTTATTGAAGCTTTAAAAATGCTCCATTGGGAGGCTTTTTATTCAAGGGTGAACTTAAAATGTTTGCATCTTTTAAAGACTTATTGAAAAGGGATGGTTATTGGAGTATTTTTTTTTAACATTTTAAGAGGTTTGCTTGAATCAAACTTCTCATTGTCTGGTGATTTAGGGTGAGAAGAAACAAGGGAAATAAATAGGGCTTAATGTAAAGACATAAAGCAATAAAGGAATGCAAATACATACATATATATATGTGTGTGTGTGTGTGTGGAAGTTAAAAGCAATATATGAATTTAAAGACATAACGTAAATGAAATATTCCTTGAATAGAGTTTGGCTTACCTCCAATATTTTTTTAACTAGGTATGTCATTCTATTTTAAATATACAATGGCAAGTGGTGGTGAGTTTTAATCTCCACTTTTATTTAGTTAGTGGATGATGAGGCAGTTTTTATTAAAACAAAATGAGATTCCGGTTAGAAAAGTACTGGAGGTAAGCCAAACCCCCTTGAATAAACCTTTACACCCATGGAAAATCAAATATGGTGGTGCATAAGGATAGAACTCCACTCACTATATTGATTTTGGTGTTAGAGATTAGTCTAAGAAGACCTACCTAAGCTAAATCTTTAAAATCATAGTCGAACCAAAATGGTGGTGCGCAAGGACTAATCTCCACTCTCCATATTAGTTAAGGATATGAAGATTTACCAAGGTGTGAGGTTGATTTTTCCTTTAAATCCATTAGATTTAGTATGTCTATGTGCAAAAGAAGGTGAATACATTCACACATAGCATATACTCATGTCAAGTATAAAGGAAAACACAACTATAAAAAAGGAATGTGTTCCTAAAGATATAGCTCCCTTTGTTTCGCATGATGCTGTGTAATTTTTTTTCAATTTCATTCAATAAAATAAGCCTCCGGGTTTAGATTCTCAAAAAGAAAAAAAAAAACAGCAATAATTTAAATGACATAAATTTAAAGTGCATAAATTAATTGACATAAATGTAAAAAGCTTGAAAAATAAATGACATAATGTAAAGAGCAAGAATTTAAATTACTTAAATTTAAAGAACATAAAAGTAAATGACATAAATATAAAAAACAAGAATTTAAATGACTTAAATGTAAAGAGCATAAATGCAAAGAACAATTTAAATGAATATAAAGTAAAAGGGTATAAGAAAAAAGATTAAATTTTGCAAAGATGTGGTGTAAAACTTATATTTTACCCATCCAATCCTAACATGCCACATCATCTTATCACATATTTAAGAATAAGCACAATCACACCCAATCAATTATAATACCCATATATAAATTCAACCAAATTGGGAGTTTATTGAGATGCTATTAGGTGTATTAGGATGTATTGAATTTAAGTAAAATGTTGATGTGGTAATCACTTATTAGATGGTGTAAAACATGGCTTTTACACCCCATCCTTACCAAATTCAGACCCATAAGAAAAATGAAGAAATTTATAGATTTAGAGAGTATTTACATCATAAAAATTAAAGGAGATGGAGCTAGAGTAGTAGCTACACTACCCTAGCTCTAAGAAGAACTTTGGAGGCTCACCTATAGGTTTTGAAGGGTGAAAAATGAGAGAAAAAGGGGCTGGAATTTCTGGGTTTCAAGACTAGTATAGAAATAGAATAGAGAGAAAATAAATCTAAAGAGAATTCTAGACAGGTTGGATAAGAAGGGGAATTTTTGTGCTTTTTTCTTCATGATTTTTTCAAGTGAATAGCATCTATACAAAAAAATGAGGGTAGTGGGATCCCCATGAGGGGTGCACCCACTAGAGCAGGAGGCTACCTATGAGGGATCTTGTTGCCATCTCATCTTTTTCTAGATGCTTATCCACTCTTCCATTTTTCAGTTTTTTTTTCTTCTTTTTTGACCCTATTTTTGAGCTATTTTCTAGAATTCTTCAAGAGCTTGGAATTCTTCAAACATGATATTTATGGGAAGTTCTGAATGTCTAGTTTCATAAGTTCAGGCATCATGTAATTTTGAGCTGCAGTTGTCGAGATATTGCACTTGGAAGTGAGGTGACGCTGTGTAGAAATCTGTGTTGTACTTTTCTTGAAAAATTAATTCCTCCTAATCCGAAGGGGATATCGATCATAATTCAATGTAGTCTAAGCCGTTCACATTTGTTGTGGCTGGATTCGTACTGTCTATTTCGCAAAAATGCCCCAAAACAACCCTTTTACCTGAAAAATAATGAAATAATATTTTTAATTAGGATTTTTATGTTTTCTTGATATTTCATTTGTTTCAACTCTGATTTTGGCCTGTGAATTATCTTTTTGAGGAGAATTTTAGGATATTTAATATTTAAAAAATTTATCTCAATTGGACGGTCATATTGTTTGGTCAAATTTTTGACTAATCCTAGTTAGGGTTAGTCAACGTTGGTCAAACTTAGCCAAAAATGACAAATTTGGGATTTTGAACCCATAGGTTATTAAAATGGTTTTTTCCAAGACTTGATTGAGATAAAAAAGACTTTTTTTTCATGTAATTCCTTATCACATGAATACAATATCACTATATAGAATAATGGCTACCTTAAACTTTATTCTTATTTGGATATTTAGGGAAATCTAGTTTATCATGATTTAGGTAATTTTTTGGCTAAACTTTTTTTTTTTTTGTCAATCTATGAGGAAACACTCTTTGGGAATTTGCTAAATTTAAGGATTTGGTCAGTCAACACTAAGGTCAAATTGCTTTTTCATGGTGCCAAAAGTTAGTCCATGATTTTGGGCAAATATAGCATATCAATTAGGTTTTTTTGGGTGTGTTTATGGTTGTGGATACCAAATTTTTTTTGGTAGAGAGAATTTTCACTGATCCACTGGCCTCCCAAAAATGCATTTTTCTTGAGAGCATTTTGACATTGGTGACCTGTGATGATGTATATGCATTTGTGGCACTAGAGTGATGTGTGTGAGTATCTTTACTTATTAATTTTTAACAATCACTATTAACTATTGGATTTTTAGGTGTGGTTGCTCACCCATTGTCTAATTCATTTTAATTACCTAGTTATTTTGGGCCATCCTAGCTAACAAGGTAGGATAAAGTTTCGAACCAAAAATTCTTAAAATCAAAAGCTCAATTATTTGTGTGGAAGGTGTTAAGCACCCCCACAACGTCTATCTAAAGGATAATTCTTCATTTTGATTATAATCTCTATAACTCACATTGTAGAAAATAACTATGAAACTTGGATTTTGTTTTTGAAAAAAGATTTTGTACAAACAATACATACATACATACATATATATATATATATATATATATATATATATATAACATGTGATATTATTTACATAGAATATATACAAGCAACATGTGAGGATACTTATAAATATTCATGTGGATATTATCTACAATGTTGCAAAGTAATATATACATAGCTAACACGTGAATATTACGTAGCAAATATAGCGTATGAGAAATTTAAAGGACTTAGAGTGTAATTAGGTTACATTTCTCCTTTAAAAGTAATTTGAAACAATATTTATTCTTCAAGGGTCATTCTCATGTTAAAACAACATCAACCCAAAATAGTTAGTTTAGGAAAAGTAAAAAATGTTGACTTGATTGGATGCTATTAGTTCAATTGATGTGAACTATGGAGAAGTTGCACTTTCTCAAAATGAATTTTTGAAAATGAATTTTTTTAAGAATTATTTGTTCTTTGATTTCTTCTGTTTTGTTTAGTTTATATGCATCTCTTAGTTTCTGTTTATGATAGTTTTTACATATTTAAGTTAGTAGTCAATAAGATAACATGTTTTACAGCTTTGTTAGTTCAATTACATTATTAGCGTTTGAATGCTTAGTTGAACACATGAACATGCATAACAATAGTATCATGCATTTGATGAATATTTGTAGTGGTGATGATGCTGTGAGGTAAGTAAGATAAGTACATGCATTACAATATTAACATGCATATATGATATGAGAAGAATGTGGTGAACATGTGATGAATATGCAATAGTATGATGAACATGAATGGTTGATAATGCTTACTGCCCTTGGATGATATGAGATGTTTGTTGTCTTGTAATCATGTTTTGCTACCCATGTGATGATGATGCTAGTTTATATGCTAGCATGATGTAGTATGATGATATGTGTTATACCATGAGATGGTGTATGAGATACCATAATTAGATGAATGTTAGGATATATGTTTAGATGAGATGAAGATGTCATGTTTGGGTGATGTGATGAAAGCTGCAATGTGATATGCCAAGCCTAGATGGATGCTAGGGTGTATGATTAGATATATGTTAGTATAAAACTAGTGTGTGTGTGTGTGTGTGTGTGTGCACGCGCATGTGTGATAGGATAGCCTAATAAAGGAACCTTTGATAGAATTATGATATAAAACGCAATGAGTAGAGGCCGACTCACAGGTCGGACAATGTTGGGTGCTTAACACCTTCCCATCTCTATACTTTAACTCTGAACACATACTCTAAATAGATCAATCCCTTTAAAAGAGGCACAAATATGCTTCCTAAACCTAATCTAGTGGAGACCCTATAAACCCTCCGCCTCTAGTCCACTAAGTTGAGACTTATTTCTTAGAGCATGGTAACCCTGCGCAGTAAAAGGGAGTCAAACTGCCCAGAGGTACTAGCGCCACAATGACCAAGCGCGTAAATCAGGGAATAAACCTTCACATATACACAATCGAGGTATAAAAGAATATACATAATCATCCAAGCACCAAATATTGCATACCCACTAAATACGTAAACATGCCAATACATATTTCAAATAAATCAATACAATACATTCCTAATCTAGAGAGCCAAGATTAATCTCATGCTTAAATCATCATATACATATTCAAAATCACAAAAATAGGCTTTAGAAAATGTAGATCTCGAAAATACCCAAAGAGGAATCCATGATAGTGCATGTATTTGCATATGTAAGCACATAGTCATATATGGAGGCATAGAAATAAAAGAAAATCATGTGATTAGTACACTAGTTTTTATATGGAAATAATATACTAATCCCAGTAATCATATAGAAAACCATATATAAAACATGATAATCACAAAGCAAAACATGACCTCTATTTGATTAAATGAAATCCTAGACTAATAAAGCAATAAAATGGGTAATAGGCTTACTTAAGGGGCAGTTAAGAGGTGATTGAAAGCTTAAATGTGTGCTGCAATTTTTAGGGGGAAAAAAATTGTAGTCTAGCCTAAGTTGGAAATGATGAGAGGTATTAGTAGTTGATGATGAAATGGATGAGGGAGGGGTGAATATTTAAAGTGGGATGGAGTGGGACTTACAATTTGTTTGGTTGAGGTGAAAACAAGAGGGAGACAAAAGTGGGGAGAAAACTCATTTTATCTTGTTTAGTTGGGAGTGGAAATTAAAGAGAAAATTGGTGATTTCGAGTATTTTCCACCCAGGCCTACCAAATTACAATCTCTCCAAATCGAAGAGAAAATAGGGAGAGAAAATAAGTCTTCAACCATAATTGCCTAACTACCATTCCCTTCATTGTTGGAGCTAAAGTGTAACTACCCATGAGAATTGTTTCGATCAAGCTGCTACATTAATGTTGTTGTCTTCATCAAGCTGGGTCATTTTATTGTTGAGTAATGTTGCATTGCAATTAATGTTCACCAAAGCTTGTTTTTGTTTTTGGCACTGCAGTCAAGCTAGTTTACTAAGGTTCTTTGGCTAAATTTCTTGAGGGAAAAAGAAAATATAACAAAGAGAATAATGGGGAGAGAGGTGTAACAAGGTAAAAGGTATGCACGTGGACCTTTTCCCACATTCACACGTGTATGAAGCATGCGAAGGCCTAATGCTTTCCCTTATATATATATATATATATATAGTGGGTTAGGAGATAGAGAGTGTCAGGAGGTAATAGAGGGTGTAAGAAGATTATGAGAACTGGTTAAGAAAATATAACGCTAAAGAAATATAGAAAATTACTTGAAAGCATGGAATAGAATAGAGAACTAGATACAACAAGCTGACTGATATTATTAGATTCAACAGACTCTTTACATAAATCATAAGAATTTCTAAAGGAGGCTACGTTCTGCCTTTACAATGATACAAAGTAGTTATTTATAAAATACGAAACTCAAAACAAATTCAGATACGATTTACAATTACCTTTACATAAGATTTTAGGGGTTTGGCTTGTGATTGACAGGAGTTGAAGGAAGTAGGGGCCTAGTTGGAGACAAATCTGCTACTGGATAAGGTTTCTGCAGGGGCAATAAATGTTTCTGACATATATGGATAATGTTGAGCTACTTCAAGACGTTTCTAAGACCTTTATTTATTTTATTTTTTTCAGGTGTTGGACCTGTTTAGTCCTATCCATCTCTTCCTTGGAACCATTTTTCGTCAATGTCAGTGTCAACATCTGGGTCATGGTTATCATAATAGAGATCATCGTAGCCAATTAAAGGATAAAAAAAAGACACCAAACTATATGAAATGTTGAAGGATAAAAAAATAAAATATTTTAAAAATATAAATTTAAAAAAAAAAAAAAAAAAAAAAAGTGGAACGAAGAAAACATAGAAGCACATACTATACCATGGGCAAAGGTGTTAAAGCACTATAGCCCAGCACCCCCCCCCCCCAAAAAAAAAAAAAAAAAAAAAAAACTACAACAACAATGGAAAAGAGAAAAATGGAAATATATTTCAATTGAATTCCTTATATTTGAACCCACAACCTCACTCCATTACCCTTACAAGGAAAGGAAATGGAATTTGGGCTAGAGCTCATGAGCTTACTCATATCACATTTTTTTTTTCTCTTCTTTTTTTGATAAGTATACTCATTTATTTTTCATAACCTGTTTTGAGGGTAAAAGCAATCCAACAGATGCTAAACATACAAATTCAACTGCATATAGCATCCACCTATCCCCATAGTCCCCACCAATAAAACAAAGGCAACATTACGTTATGTCACAAAAATAACATCTTTAGACATTTTAATAGGAATTACGCATCCATGTCCAAAAGGAAAAAATAAAAATAAAAATCGCACACACACACATATATAAACATATATCTATGTTTCTGTATATGTACATATGCATGTAAGTTGGGTGCTTAACACCTTCCCATCTCTATACCTTAATGGCATGTTTGGATGTTTAAAAAAGAAAAGAGGATAGAGTAGAGGGAGGGAGAGTAATCCAATTACCTTGTTTGGAAGTTTTTTAAGGAAGGAGGGGAAGGAGTTTGGAAGGATTTGGAGGGGTTTCAACTCCCTCCAACCCCTCATTTTTAATTCCCCAAATTAGAGAGATTTGGAGGGAGAGTAGATAAATTATTGTCCAAGTAAATACCTTAATTTACCCTTTCTAACAAATTAATCATAGACCAATAATTTACCCTTTCTAACAAATTAATCATAGAACAATGTTGCAAGTCCATTTTCAAATAGGGATAAATTTGTCTATTTTAATCATTTTCTCTCATCTCCATCCTAATTTTAAAAACATCCAAACAATGTGAAGGGGAACCATTCACATTTACTCTCCTCTACTCCCCTCTACTCTCCTCCCTCTCTAAACTTCCAAATAGGCCATAACTCTGAACATAGACTCTAAATAGATCAAGCCCTTTGCAAGGGACACAAATATGCTTCCCAAACCTAATCTAGTAGAGACCCTATAAACCCTCCGCCTCTAGTCCGCTCGGCTGAGACTTATTTCTTAGAGCACAATAACCATGCGCAGTAAAAGGGAGTCAAACTACCCAAAAGCACTGGCACCACAATGACCAAGCGTGTAAATCAAGGTATAAACCTTCACACATACACAATCAAGGTATAAAAGAATATACATAATCATCCAAGCACCAAATATCGCATACCCACAAAATACGTAAACAGGCCAATACATATTTCAAATGAATCAATACAATACATACCTAATCTAGAGAGCCAAGATTAATCTCATGCCTAAATCATCATATACATATTCAAAATCACATAAATAGGCTTTAGAAAATGTAGATCTAGAAAATACCCAAGGAATCCATGATAGTGCATGTATTTGCATATGTAAGCACATAGTCATATATGGAAGCATAGAAATAAAAGAAAATCATGTGATTAATACACTAGTTTTTATATGGAAATAATATACTAATCCCAATAATCATGTAGAAAACCATATATAAAACATGATAATCACAAAGCAAAACATGACATCTATTTGATTAAATGAAATCCTAGACTAATAAAGCAATAAAATGGGTAATAGGCTTACTTAAGGGGCAGTTAAGAGGCGAATGAAGGCTTAAATGTGTGCTGCAATTTTTAGGGGAAAAAAAATAATACATTTTTGTAGTCTAGCCTAAGTTGGAAATGATGAGAGGTATTAGTCATGGTTTTAAAAACCAGTATGATGAAAGAACCGGTCGAGAAGCTAATTATCGATTTTCTGATGGTCGAACCGGTGATGTTATAAATAATTTAATTATTATTTATTTAAATTATATAAATAATTAATAATTTTTTAATATACTAAAACTAACAAACCAATAGTAATAAATATGTTTCCTTTTAAAAAAATACAAGTATATAACATCTTTTTAAAGAATTTAACATAATAACATTACAAAACAATCATCCTAAACATAATAAACTTTCAACAAAACCAAATAAATAAGTTCATTAGTCATTACATTTACATCCAAATGGCAAATAGCAAATAAGTTCATTACATCCAAATAGCAAATAATTTTTAAAGTTTCAAACAAACAAATACTAAGTTTTTAGACACAAGCCTCATTTGTTATGAAGAAAATTAAAATCAATATCATCATGTGAACCAAATGCACCACCACTAGCATCATTATCATCATCCTCATCCTCATCTTCTTCATCTTCGACTTGAATAGAATGATTTCTATCTCTAAATCCGGGAGGAGCATCAAGTTCATCACCAAATAATTCCAAATTGATGTCATCATCATCCTCAATTACTTCATTGTCCATATCTATATAAAGAATAATTAACTATGTTCAATAACAATAATATAATACTTTGTAAACTAGGAAAAACCATTACCTGATCTGATAGAAAATTCTCCTTTACCATTCATACTGGTTTATTAGGCATGCTTCACAATAGCAATGGGAATTTGATAATAGCATTAAATGGTTCTTCATCAAGTAAGCTTTTTAACATGTCTAAATTCCACCCATGACCATCTGTTTTAAAATCAAGTAAATTCTGCTTGTTGTCATGGCTAAAAGATTTTAATATGCAATAATGTTGTTCAAAAGATTTTAACAGAGTATTATACTATCGTTTACAGAGCTGGTTCTATCACAAATAATAATGCTCTGTAAATCACAAAGCAGTCAAAGGCGAAAGGTGACCTTAAGGCGCCAAGGCCTTGTATCGCCTAAGGCGTGAGGCGATAGAAAAGCACTAGCCCGAGTAAAGCGAGGCGCCAAATTCTTAATATATTTATTATACATACAGAACTTAAGTCATATGTACCTAGTGTATTATAATATTATAATTAAGTGTTTTTCAATGTGAAGCATGAAAAAATTAGGTCTATAAAATTATTTCAAAATAAGATTAGCATGGTTTAGGATCTATTAGTTAATTCTAACACTACGTTTTACAACAAGCTTCTATATAACAATAAGCTTTACAAAACAAATTTGTAAATTAATTTAACTAACAATAGGTTTTATAACATGCCTTTTGAAATTAATAATCTAAAATAGGTTTCACAACAAACTTCTATAAAAAAATGTTTAATTAAATAAATAAATAAAAAAACTTGAGGCTCTCGCCTTTGCACCTTTTTCATGGCTTAAGGCGGTCGCCTTGCTTGCCTAGGCTCTAAAGGCGAGTGCCTCACTAAAGGTGCCTCGCCTTAGAGCCTTTAAGGTGCCTTGCCTCGCCCGGACGCCTAGGTGAGCGCCCGGCTCACCTTCGGCTCGCCTTTGACTACACTGGTAATCATGGTACTTACATTCAATTGTAAAGACTAGGAAAGGATAGAAGTTATGCTAAACTAATAATTGAAAAAATAATTAACAACCCAACATTCAATTTCACCGCCATAAAGCATAGCCCGTCTTATAAAAATTTCCCATTTTAACTTAACAAGTATTCTACAATCACACACAGTGTTCCTAAACCATAACCCATCATATAAAAAATTGAAAGACAGCATCTTTCACTCTGCAAATTCATGCCAATTCGGGTATCAAAGCTACCATCTTTCCTAAAAACTAAGTCAATTTTGTTTCAACCTTTTCCAATCAATCCTAAACAACCCCAATTTCCCAAAAAAAAAAAAAAACCTAATTTTTAAACCAAAAACATAAACGGAGAACCTGAGATGAAAATGATCAAATGAAAGAAAGAGAATCAAGTAATCAAAATCAAAATCAAAATCAAAAGAATCAATACCTGATGAAGCCGAGAAGTAGAGAGTAGAGCACAGAGGGCGAGACCGAGACCGAGACACTGTGAGGGTGAGAAGAAAAAAAGAAAAAAACCAACTGGCCGTGAGGGTGAGAAGCAAAGGCAGATTTGAAGTTCAGACGCCGTGTGGGTGAGAAGGAAAAAAAAATTCGAGAGTGAGACAGAGAGAGGCGTGAGCTTGAGTGAGGTGAGGGTGAGACAGAGAGGCGTGAGAGAGAGAGAGAGAGAGAGAGAGAGAGAGGCGTGAGAGTCTGAGAGTGAGATGAGATGAGGCGTGAGAGTGTTTAAGGTTAGATTTTAGGTTCTGTCCAAAACAGTGTAGTTTTAGGCTGTCCAAAACAATGTAGTTTTAAGCTATCAACCCAACTGGTTAATAACCGGTTCGACCACGCCGGTTCCCAGTTTTCCAGTTGAATCGGCCAGTTTTCTAATTTTTCCGGTTTTTAAGTCATTTTCGGTTTTTACCCATAACCGGACCAGGTTGAAGGCCGGTTCTCGGTTGAACTGGTCGAACCGACCAGTCCGGTTTGGTTTTTAAAACCATGGTATTAGTAGTTGATGATGAAATGGATGAGGGAGGGGTGAATATTTAAAGTGGGATGGAGTGGGACTTACAATTTGTTTGGTTAAGGAGAAAACAAGAGGGAGACAAAAGTGGGGAGAAAACTCATTTTCTCTTGCTTGGTTGGGAGTGGAAATTAAAGAGAAAATTGGTGGTTTTGAGTATTTTCCACCCGGACCCACCAAATTACAATCTCTCCAAATCAAAGAGAAAATAGGGAGAGAAAATGAGTCTTCAACCATAATTACCTAACTACCCTTCCCTTCACTATTGGAGCTAAAGTGTAACTACCCATAAGTATTGTTTCAATCAAGCTGCTATATTAATGTTGTTGTCTTCATCAAGCTGGGTCATTTTAGGCATCAAAACATACATCATTGTTGAGTGATGTTGGATTGCAATTAACGTTCACCAAAGCTTGTTTTTGTTTTTGTTCCCCATACCCCCCACCAATAAAACAAAGGCAACATTACGTATCAAGATGTCACAAAAATAACATCTTTAGACATTTTAACAGGAATTACACATCCATGTCCAAAAGGCAAAAAAAAAAAAAAAATCGCCCACACAATATATATAAACATATATCTATGTTTCTGTATATGTACATATGCATGTAAGTATGCGTGCGTGTATATAATCCATGAAGATACATGAAATAATGATTTCGGTGTCAAAAACACAACACCAGAGAGAGAAGCAGGGTGGATTAATATGAAAATAAAACCATGCACATAATTCTTTGATGTTCTTACCTGCATCTGGGGACTTATTAGTTATTACTATTGCCAGCAGAGTTGGATGGCAAAGCATTGCCTATAGGATTCTGAGATTTAGTTTCCATTGTAAGCATTTTCAGAGATATTTTTCGTAGATAATCTGACGGGCTTGTGGCAGCAGTATAAATCTTTTCCTCAAACTTTATAGCAATTTTCCTGAGTTCAAGTAATCCCTCTTGGCCAGAAACAGGGAGATGCCTCTTCAAAGTTTCCATTCTATACACAAAAGGAGATACTCTTATTATGTTACTGACCATACAGGCACAATTAAGCTATTAAAGAAAAAAGTCCCAAATTGGTAAACTATGTTGACAGTGCAGAATTTAAAGCAACAAAATGTGAAAAGAAACCACATAAAATTTCATGAAATTTTTTTTTGATAAGTAAATAAAATTTCATGAAATTTTAAAAATATGAACAAAAACCCAATAATTTTTTCACTGAAAAAAATTAATAGTAGCACTAGATTGTTCAAGGTTCACTATGGTAGATCTGTCAACAGAAAATGTTTTCCTAGTCAACTAACTTGGTACCTTGCTTTCCATATATTAGACCCCCAAGTGTTCCTCAACAAATTGTATTCCTAGCTCTTTATTTGGGTGATGCATTCAAGTGTTTTGTTTCCAACTCCTAATATAGCACTACTAGTTCTTGTAGTCAACTCCCATGATACGGCATTTGCTTTCAATGTCATATCCAATTCTTATACTTGTAGATGCATTTGTGTCATATTTCCGAGAAATTTTATTTTTTTCATATGAGGATCATCAACACTTACCACAAGCCTTTCTGACATTACTGTGAATATTTGTTCTCTTCTTTTTCCAGTTATGCCCTTCCTCAGTTTTTCTACTAATTAACTGCAGTAAAATATTGGTTATGGTATGAAAAGCTACTACGAACACATGCTTTATCAAGCTCATATATGGAATGAGTAGCTAAGCACAGACACTTTATTTGGGGTGCCGTAACCGTGTCATAACAGTGCCCTATCTGCAGTCTCATGTTATAATTTTTCAAAAATTGCTCATATCGCCATATTGGCATATTGTACCCACACCCGTGTCCATGCATCCTAGATTGAGTAGAGAGACACAAGTCCCACCAGCCAGAGCACAAATACAGGCCTAACAGAAATGTTAAAGCAAAAAATGCATTCCATATATGAGCTTGATAAACCAGAGCCACCGACGATGGCTAGGAGGCACTGGTTTTGATGGCTTGTGCTTGGAAAATTTTGTCATACCAATTACCAAACACTTGAAAATGTTTTTTTTGTAAAATGTTTTCAAAAGAAAATATTTATTGTAAAAAATTTTACATTTGAAACATTTTACAGTGAAAGAAACAAAGCGTTAATTCAGTCATACACAATATTCAGAATATCAAACGAAAGAAAATGAGAAACCAAGCATACAAAGACTCAAGCTTGGTTTTTGGAATAGCTTCGTTGTTTTCACTAGTTTATTTTGTTTAAAATGTTTATTATTTAAAAGTACAGGCGTACTTAGAAAAATGCAAGGCTTTCAAAATCTGTACCTATGAAATAAGTTGGCTTATTTCGATTTTTGAACCTGACCAAACAGGGTAACAAGTGTGTGTATGTTACAGCTTATTTTGGTGAGTTATTTCCCCTAGCTTGTTAGATAAAATTTTATAGAGCATTACTTTTTTTTTCTTAGTATAGCCATAATTAAATCCTTACTAATTAAAACGGATAGCACTTATAAAAGTAAGCAATCTGAAATGGAAATTTAGTCTTTCACATGATTACTGGTTGTGCTGGACCTAGTCTTATGTTAAAGTAAGCTACTAATGTCACCACATGGGCATGTGTTACATCTACACGATATCCAAAAAGGACAAGTTACAATTAGAGCTCCCACATACTTGCGCACTTCCAATGTGATATTCATTGCACTTCTACTACATAGCGCCCTCACAATCTTGATGGGGGTCTCAAAGCATTACTCTTCGGTGCAAACTGCAGACTAGCTTTTCAGTTAAACTGTGTTTTTGAATATGTGGCATTGAAAGTGAAGATTGTAAAAGGGAAATCTTCCAGTGTTCCACAACAAATTCTACCCCCAGCTCTATATTTGGGTGACGCACTCAAGTCTTTTGTTTCCAACTCATAATATAGCATTGTTAGCCCTTGTAGTCAACTCCTATGATACGATACTTTCTTTTAAAGTCGTGTCTGATTCTTATTCCTGAAGATGCATTGTTAAATTTCCAAGGATTTTTATTTTTCTTCATATGAGGATCATCTACACTTACCACATGCCTTTCCGACATTATTTTGAATATTTGTTTTCATCCTTCCAGTTATGCCATTCCTTCTTTTTTTTTTAATTAACGAGCTGCAATAAAATACTGGTTATGGTATAAAAAGCTACTACAAGTACACAATTTTATCAAGCTCATCTATGGAATGAAAGCACAAGTCCCATCAGCAAGCCAGAGCACAGATACAGGCCTAACAGCAATATTTAAAAACCAAACATTTCAGTTACATTCAATATTCAAAATGTTGAATGTAGAGTTAGTCAAACAAAAGACAATGAGAATCTAAGCTTATGAAGACTCGAGCTTTGTGTTTAGAAATAGTTTTTCTTTCTTTTTTTCTTTTTTTTCATTAGCTTATTTTGTTTAAAATGTTTCTTATATGAAAGTATAGTTGTACATAGAAAATGTGAGGCTTCCAAAAGCTGTACTTATGAAATAAGCTAACTTATTTCCCTTTTTAAGGCTAACCAAACAGGGTAATAATTGTGCGTTTCTTACTGCTTATTTTGGCTAGTTTATTTCCCCAGCTTGTTTAGGTACAATTATTTTAGAGCTTTACTTTTTTTCTAATTATAGCTAATTAAAAAACCTTTCATATTAAAACGGGTGCACTATTAAAAATAAGCTATTCGAAATGGAAACTTACTCTTTCACATGCTGAACCTAGTTTTATGTGAAAGGAAGGAGTATTTGTCGTAACCCTAGGACTTTTTTTTTTTTTGGTATGGACGCGTGTTGAGTCTAACATCAAGAATGAAATATGAAGATACTATTGTCAGCACATGGAGATTCGTTAGTCACATCTGCGTGATAAACCAAAAGGACTAGTTATAATTAGAGCTCCCGCCATACTGGCACGCTCAAAAGGAAGGAGTATTTGTGGTAACCCCTAGGATTTTTTGCACGTTGTATGGACATGTGTTGAGTCTTACGCCGAGAATAAATTAGGTCTATCTGGGCGATATATAAATACAAATGAGTAGTACATGGAGCTACTATTGCTACCAAATGCAGATTCATTACTCACATCCATGTGATATCCCAAACGAACTAGTTATAATCAGAGCTCCTGCCATACTTACGTACTCAATGTAAATGTTATATTCATTGCACTCTTACTGCATAGCGCCCTCACAATCTTAATGGGATCTTACAACATGACCCTTCAGATCAAAACTAGTTTTTGAGTTAAACTCTACGTTGTTGAATGCATGGCATCAAAATTGTAGATTAAGCAGTTAGGTTCTAATCCCCTCCAAAAAAATGAATAACTTGACCAGTTAAGCCAATGAATAGGATGTAAGGGGAATCAAAAAAAGAAAAAGAAAATGAAAGCTATTATAAGTTCATTTTTAACCAGCGGACCCAAACACAACCCGTAAAGCTGTACCAGGTTTGTTACCGCTTATTTTAATGAGTTTATTTCCCCTTGCTTGTTTAGGAACAATTTTTAAGAGCATTACTTTTTTTGACCTCAGTATAGCTAATTAAAACCTTACTTATTAAAACAGGCCACACTTTTAAAAATAAGCTATCTGAAACGGAAATTTACTCTTTCACATGATTAATGGGTTGTGATGGGCCTAGTTTCATGTTAAAGGAAGGAGTATATGTGGTAACAACCCCTACGATTTTGATGAAGTTTTATGTACACATGCTGAGTTTGACATTAAGAATGTACTATGCCAATCTGGACTATATATAAATGAGTACATGGGGATGCATCAGTAACATTTGTGTTATATCCGAAAAGAAGTAGCTATAATTAGAGCTCCTGCGTTATCGTCACATAACTAATTAAAGGACTAGTTATAATTAAAGCTCTGGTGTTCTAGCGCGCTTCCAATTCATGAGGATAACTAAGCTGACACAACAGGGTGATGTGATGTTCATAGCACTCCCTAGTCCCTACTACACACAGGACTCACAAAAACCTTTGATCAAAGCATTAAACTTGAGTATACAGACTAGAATTTTTTTTCAGTTAAACTCTGTATTCTTAAATGTTTGTGGCATCAAAAAGTGAAGATTTTGCTGTAAAGTTCTCTAATTTCCACCAAAAAAGTCAATAACTCGAACAATTAAGCTAATGAATAAATTCAATTTGATCAGATTCGGACCCAAACACAACCCGTAAACATAAATATGTAAAACAAAAACAAAAAGCAAAAGCAAAACCATAAATTTAAGAAAGAGAGAGAGAGAGAGAGGAAAATTACATTTTGTTGACGATTCTTTGACGAGAATCGGGCTGCAATTGGCTCCGCCAATCTTCGACGAATCTTTGACGAATCTGTACTAAGAAATTGAGTCCTAAACCGTTTAACCTCCTGCACCTGTAAAAGTTCGTTGCATACAACAATCAGTTACATCAGATTCAAAACTCAAAAACAACCCATCAATATCAGGTATTTTACTACGTTAAAAAAAAATAGTTTTTAATGTTTTTCACATGTCGGAAATGAAATTCAGACCACAGTTCCGACTGAAACTCCGGTGGAATGGTCGGAATTTATTTTTCATAAGGAAGAAGAGAAGGACGTACGTGAGGAGAACGTTGGCGAAATCGGAGCGGCAAGTGGCGGAGGAGCTGAGTTTGCAGAGAATGGAAATGACGAGATCGTCCGGCAAGGAATCGAACAAGTCACGCTTTCCAGCGAAATCAGAAGAATTCCGGCTTCTTTTCCGGTGACTAAATTGTTCGGCGGCGAAATCTCTCCTTCGCTTCACAACTCTCATGTTCTTGTCTTCAACAACTCTAGGGTAACAAAGCCCTCTCCTTGTTCTCATATCTCTCTAACTCTCTCTCTCTCTCTCTCTCTCTCTAAATGAAAATCTTATCTTTTAATAACAGAGTGAGTGTTTGGATTTGTGTTTTCTCCTCACATTCGGTGTTTGCGTTTTATTAACGCCAGGACCCACGTTACAGTAAAACGAAATAAACGCGTTTTCCTTTTTATTTTTTATTTGATGCACGCGTTTCAGCTTTTAGAGACCCAGTACACTGTTTATATATTGTTCACGTACTGTTTAGGTACTGTTTATAGAACTTACAACCACTTTATTCTAATAAAAATATTAAAAATTGGTCTTACAGTACTATTTACATATTTACAAATTATTTTGTTACAATATTTTTAATTTTTAACAAAATTAGCTGTATCTAAACAGATTATACTTATCTTTTTAGAGACGTTATTTGAAACTAACCTTAAATATTTCTAGTTTTGATTAGTTGGGATCCAATCATAAACAACTAATTAAACTAATTGAAATCTTCATCATCATTTATATATATTATTAATAACAAGATTCTTTATTTGGGTTTCATCATTTTGCACATTAAAATATTCTCATACAAATTCTTTAACCCTTTAAAATGCTTCATATCTTCTGGTTAAATAATTTTAAATTTAAAAAACACAAACGGTTAAAAGAGTAATTTACTATTTTTAAAAAATTACAAAGTTTTAGGTTTTTTCCTTTATCTTCTCCAATCTAAATTATTATTTTTTATTTTCAATTCAAAATTTTAAACTTTTATCAACAACCGGGTAGGGAAAGATCCTAAAAATTAGGACACTATCTCTATCTCACTTTTAAATGACACTTAGGACAAAAAAAAAAAAAAGTCTCGTCGCATGCACAAAGCGCGTATGATGAAGCTAGTTTCAAATAACGTTTAATCTCTTAAAAAACAACTATTGGAGTCGATTTTGGAAGGGAAAATTTAAATGAATTGAGCCTATCAACCTATGTTTGAAAGTGTATATATATATATATACACAAAAGAGAGTCAAGCCCACTACTCACTAGTCACTCCAATTGAAAAATGGAAGCAAATGGTGCATCACTGCATTGTGGAGAAATACACAAGACACTGAATCACAAAGGAGAATTTAAAAAAATATATATTTGGTGTAAATGCACTTTTAGTCCTTATATTTAACTTTTTTCCATTTTGGTTCCTACATTTTAATTTTACCACTTTTAGTTCCTAAACCAATTAGCGTGTGTTATTTTCGTCCTTTCCGTCAGTCAACCAACGGAAATAGCTGAGATGGCAGCCGGAGGAATTAAAATATTATAAAAAATGCCACATTAACATCTAATTTTTAAAAAAAATAATTTTTCAATTTTAACTAAATAAAAAAGGAAAAAATAGAATTAAAAACAATAAAATACATAAATTTAGATCTAATTCATTTGAACAAGAACACACAAGAACATTATCACAGATTTAAACATCAACACAAGAACATAAGAGCACAAACTTAGAACCAAACACAAACTCAAATTTAAAAACACAAAGATCACAATAACAAACATAAAGGAAACCAAAATTTTTCCATTAAGGAATTTCAGCAACAAATCAGTAAAGCCCTACCCCAGTAGTGATCTATGCAAAGAAATTAGAACTTGAAAATGAAATCTCAAATCTAAAAAGACGGAGAAAAGCTTTAACACGGAGACCAGCTCAATGTAAACACACATTGATAAATACTGATACACACATAGATCTCTACATCCATCATCAGCCCACAACCTAGAAAATTAATTACCGAAAAAATCAAACCCAAAACAAATACCCAAACCCAAAAAATCAAACCCAAAAATCAAATACCCAAACCCAAAAAATGAAACCAAAAAAACAAAAAAAAAAATCAAATCCGGATTACAGGGGCTTGTTGTTCGTCTTCTTCTTCGTTGTTGTCTTCAACCTCCTCGTCTTTGTCAAAGTCAGATTGTTCGGTGGTTCCAGATTCGGACAAGCCAAGCATTAAAGATAACAACACCTCTCTCTCTTTGTCTCACAATGTTGAATTTGTTGGAGTTGTGGGATTTATGATAGCTGATTTGAGTTTAGATCTGTTATGGATTGGTTGGGCTTGCTGTTGTTGTGAGCCGAATTGGCTGGGTTTTTCTAAGTTTGTGTGTTTGTTTGATTCAATGAGCCGAGTTGGCCAGGTTGGTTGATTTTGCTGTTGATTGTTTGAAATAAACTGGGTTTTGTTTGAGTTTTTGGGTTTTTGGGTGTTTGAGATTTCTGGGTTTTTTTTATTTTATTTTATGATTTTGGCTATGAATCTTTGGGGAAGAATGAGAAAAACTTATGGGTTTTCAACATGAGTCTTTAGGGAAGAAGGATTTTTGGCCATGGGTCTTTGTTCCAACATTCATCTGATCACCGTTTGATCATTCCATCCAATCATTTCCACTATGATTCTCTCTAATTTTCTTCAAATTTCAATGGGTAATCTCTCAAAGCTTCTGAAGCTGGTTTGAGTTTCAATAGGTTTTTATTTTTATTTATTTTTATTAATAAAATCTCAGCTGGTTTCAATTTCAATGGGTTTGAAGGAAGTTGATTTGAGTGTAAATCTAAAGTTTCAAGTCCTTTAGTTGATTCAATGGGTATATGTTGATTTTTTCCCTTTTGGATTGTGATTTTTTTGTGTTTGGATTTTTTTTTTTCCTTTATTGGTAACAAGTTTGAATTTAGTTTGAATGAATTTTGATTTGGTCTTTGTTCTCATCTCAAATTTTATTGCATTATTGATTTGATTTTAAGTGGGAAAGGAAGTTGATTCAATGGGTTTAATTTTGAATTCGTGTTCTTGGGTTTGATTTTCTGGATTTGTGTTCTTGTGTTCTTTGTGTTTTTAAATTTGAGTTTGTGTTTGGTTCTGAGTTTGTACTCTTATGTTCTTGTGTGTTCTTGTTCAAAATGAATTAGATCTAAATTGATGTATTTTATTGTTTTTAATTTTTTTTTCTTTTTTTATTTAGTTAAAATTGACAAATTATTTTTTTTAAAAAATTAGATGTTGATGTGGCATTTTTTATAATATTTTAATTCCTTCGGCTGTCACCTCAGCTATTTCCGTCGGTTGACTGACGAAAATGACGAAAATAACACGCGTTAATTGGTTTAGGGACTAAAAGTGGTAAAATTAAAATGTAGAGACCAAAATAGAAAAAATTTAAAATGTAGGGACTAAAAGTGCATTTACACCTATATATTTATTATTGTTATTATGATCACTATATAATGAGCATAAAGAAGGGGTTGGTGAAGGAGAGAGAAGGTTATTTGCACCATGACACACCCTAGAGCACCTTTGGAATATGTTGCTTCTTATATCAGAAGATTGGATTCAAGCTTGGAAGAGTGAATAAGGTTGGTGAGGTAGGTAAAATATTGCTAATAAATGCATAGTTTGGTGACAATGTTTTATAGCAAGTCTGGGGCATTAATTCCTAATATCCATCTCTGAATAAGGATCAAAGCTTATGGCTGTTGGATTTATAGTGTAGATGCCCTTGGGTGAGATTTTGGGAGAGGCACGAGAGTTCTGAGCTCTCCCCTCTCAAATATTCACACATTGGGTGTCTGACAATGTGTTAAATGTGCACGTGTTACTAAGGTAAGGTGTGTGTGTGTGTGCGAATCTTTTTTCTTATTTTTATTTTATGGAGTTGTCACCAATTATTGGTTTTGTTCTAAGTGTGATTCGCCACCTATTTGTCTAATTTGTTTTAATTACCTAATTAACTAAAACCAATTCAAGGGTTCTTAAATTAATTAAGGTAACCAGAGTCTCAAAACAAAGATTCTTGGACTTGAAAATTCGGTTATAGGTGGGAAAGGTGTTAAATACCCTACATTGCTTATCAAAAGAATAGCACCTTATTTTAATTTAATCACAACATTCGTATTTTAGAAAGATAAATAGAATACTTGGTATTTATTTTTGAAAAAGTTTTGTACAAAACAATACACATACATAATATCTTATTTACATATCTAAATAACATGTGAATATTATTGCAAAGAGTAATTTACAAGCAAATATGTGAGTATATATAAATAATATGTGAAAATTAAAATGCAAGAAGGTAAATATATATAACTAGCATGTGAGTATTATATTTATTATGTATCTAGCATGTGAATATATAATATTATACAACATAAAAGAAAGGAAGGGAGAGGAAAGATATCACATTATGCATTTAGAGTAATAAGCCAAGTTTATTCTCCAAGTTTCACTCCTATGCACAAACACAATAAACCAAAATGGTTAGTGTAGGAAGGAGGGGGATATGTTAGCTTGATCACATACCATCAATTCAATTAAAATGAATCATGGATACATATCAACCTCTTTAAAAAGTGTGCAAAAAAGAAATTGATTGAAAACAAAAGATAGAATACTTACATTTGAAAAGATGAGTATTGTCCTTTGGAAAACATCATGACTTTTTGGAAAAATTCTCATTTTAAAACAAAGAAAGAGCAATTTTATATATTTTTTAAAATATATTTTTATGCACTCTAGAAACCATATCCAAGATTAAAATCAAAACTATTCAAGAAAAGGGATTTGTTTTAAGAAAATTGTTTCCATGTTTTAGAAAAAAAAAAAAAAAAACAATGGTTTTGGTCCTTTTGGAAGTAAAAATCCAAGGTTTCTATTTATTTTTTTTATAGAAGAGAGTTTTATTTTGACTTCTTAAGATTTAATTTGAAAATGGCACTTATTGAAGCTTTAAAAGTGCTTCATTGGAAGGCTTTTTATTCAAGGGTAAACTTAAAATGTTTGCAGCTTTTAAAGACTTATTGAAAAGGGATGGTTATTGGAGTATTTTTTAACATTCTACCAACACATATTTTAAGAGGTTTGCTTGAATCAAACTTCTCATTGTCTGGTGATTTTGGGTGAGAAGGAAACATGGAAAATAAATAGGGCTTAATGTAAAGACATAAAGCAATAAAGGAATGTAAATACACACACACACACGCACACACACATAAATATATGTGTGTGTGTGTGTGGAATTTAAAAGCAATATATGAATTTAAAGACATAATGTAAATGAAATCTTCCTTGAATAGAGTTTGGCTTACCTCCAGTACTTTTTTTAACTAGATATGTCTTTCTATTTTAAATATATAATAGCAAGTGGTAGTGAGTTTTAATCTCCACCTTTTATTTAGTTAGTGAATGATGTTGCAGTTTTTATTAAAACAAAATGAGATTCTAATTAAAAAAGTATTGGAGGTAAGCTAAACCCCCTTGAATAAACCTTTACACCCATGAAAAATCAAATATGGTGGTGCATAAGGATAGACCTCCACTCACTATATTGATTTTGGTGTTAGATAGTCTAAGAAGACCTACCTTAGCTAAATCTTTAAAATAAGAGTCGAACCAAAATGGTGGTGCGCAAGGACTAATCTCCACTCACTATATTAGTTTAGGATATGAAGATTTACCAAGGTGTAAGGTTGATTTTTCCTTTAAAGATTTAGTATGTCTATGTGCAAAAGAAGGTGAATACATTCACACATAGCATATACCCATGTCAAGTATAAATGAAAACACAACTATAAAAAAGGAATATGTTCCTAAAGATATAGCTCCCTTTGTTTCGTGTGATGCTATGTAATTTTTTTTCAATTTCATTCAATAAAATAGGCCTTTGGGTTTGGATTCTCAAAAAGAAAAGAAAAATATAAAAAAGGAAAAAAAAAGAAATAATTTAAATGAAATCAATTTAAAGTGCATAAATTAATTGACATAAATGTAAAAAGCTTGAAAAATAAATGATATAATGTAAAGAGTATAAAAGTAAATGACATAATGTAAAGAGCAAGAATTTAAATTACTTAAATTTAAAGAACATAAAAGTAAATGACATAAATATAAAAAGCAAGAATTTAAATGACTTAAATGTAAAGAGCATAAATGTAAAGAACAATTTAAATGAATATAAAGTAAAAGTGCATAAGAAAAGAGATTAAATTCTGCAAAGATGTGGTGTAAAACTTATATTTTACCCCTCCAATCCTAACATGCCACATTGTCTTATCACATATTTAAGAATAAGTACAGTCACACCCAATCAATTATAATACTCATATATAAATCTAACCAAATTGGGAGTTTATTGAGATGCTATTAGGTGTATTAGAATGTATTGAATTTTAAGTAAAATGCTGATGTGGCAATCACTTATTAGATGGTGTAAAACATGGCTTTTACACCTCATCCTTACCAAATTCAGACTCATAAGAAAATGATGAAATTTAGAGATTTAGAGAGTATTTACAACATAAAAATTAAAGGGAGATGGAGCTAGAGTAGTAGCTACACTACCTTAGCTCTAAGAAGAACTTTGGAGACTCACCTATGGGTTTTGGAGGGTGAAAAATGAGAGAAAAGAGGGCTGGAATTTCTCGGTTTCAAGACTAGTATAGAAATAGAATAGAGAGAAAATAAATCTAGAGAGAATCCTAGACAGGTTGGATAAGGAGGGGAATTTTTGTGCTTTTTTCTTCATGATTTTTCCAAGGGAATAGGGGGTATCTATACAAAAAAATGAGGATAGTGGGATCCCCATGAAGGGTGCCCCACCAGGGCAGGAGGCTCCCTATGAGGGATCTTGTTGCCACCTCATCTTTTTCTAGACGCTTATCCACTCTTCCATTTCTAGTTTTCTGATTTTCCATCTTTTTTGACCATATTTTTGAGCTATTTTCTAGAGTTCTTCAAGGGCTTGGAATTCTTCAAACATTATATTTATGGGAAGTTCTGAATGTCTAGTTTTCAAAAGTTTAGGCATCATGTAATTTTGAGGGAGAAAAATGCCCATACACCCCATAAACATGCAACTACTGGCCAAAAGACCCTCTCAACTTTTTTATTGTCCAATTTACTCCTTAAACTATTCATAACTGCCAAATCAATACTTTAGTTAGTCACACATTAAAACACTAACAGAATAAGCTCATGTAACTCACGTGACTTTTAAATACAAACCTAAAATAACCCAAACGTCCAAAACCCAGTGGAAAGAAGAGAAGAGAACCAGGTCCGGCGGAGAGAGAGAGAGAGAATCCACACCGTTCAAAGCCACTGCAGAGCTTCTCCCCGCCGTCTTGCCACTATTGTCCCGACGGCTCCTTGGTGGTTCCGCCGCATTGTTCAATCTGGGTATCTCTTCTTCTTTTTCTTTTTCTTTTTTTCCTTCTTACGTATTGCTATTTAAATCTTCTAAGAACTTTTATTTTTTTTAATCTCCATGTGCAAATTTTTATAGTAGAAATTCTTGTTTTCGTTTAATTTTTGGGTTGGGTCTTTGTGAAATTCTTGGTTTTTTATTATCTTCATGTGCCTTTCACTAGTTGTTGCATTTGAGTATGCCACAGAGCTATATGATTAAATACCTGAGAGAGATATGGCTACTGCTAATGGGGTTTGGTTGCTTGGTTTAATCTTTGGGATTGGTGTTTCTACAAGGTTGTTTGCAAAGGCCTCATCAACAACAATTTCATGTTTTAAGTTGGTGAAAGAAAACAACAAATACACAAAATTTCATAAGAAAAATATGATACGTTGGTTTGCTATTAAACTAATTATTTTTTTTGTTTATGTATAGGATTATATATTATAAATTATTTTCCAATAGATGGGCCTTAGTATTTGATATTTTTTCACAGGTCTAACTCCTTCTATGACACAAAAAGCTTTGTCTAGTTTAATTGTATTTTGTGTTTTTGACTTTGTTTGAATCAGAGTTCTTTGCATTAGAATTGTGTTGGTTTGGTTAAATTCTCATGATACAAACTTACAGGGAAAGTGGCCAGTGACACACCTCTTATCTATAACCTTTTAATCAATTATGTTTAGTATATTGCCAATATAATGGTGCTAGACCCTTGTCCCATGTGTGATAATAGCTTATCAATTTGATGATTCTGCTAACTTAATTGGAATCAAGCACCTCGTTACTAACCTAATTGGAATCAAGACTACTAAAAGCTTGTCTGTTTACATAACACTTCAATTATTATTTCTTAATTTTCTTCTTGTTCGTGTAGAAATCAACCCTGAATATTTCCCTTATTTGTTTCAGCAAATCAGAGAATGTAATTTACAAGCTCAAAGAGATGGGAAAGATTGTGGAGAAAGATATATTGCTGATCTGCGATCACTTCAGTAAGCTTGATCGCAACAACTTTGGGAAGATAACATTGCTAGATCTTTTGGAACCTTCTGACTGCGAGAAATATGAAGTTTGTTTCTATTCTTTAGATGGAAGAAATGTACAGTTAGATTTTTTTCTTCTTCCATTGATACTTGTAAAGGTTTCAAGTCATATAGGAATAATGAAAAATAGAAGCCAATGGGATATGTCCCCCTTCTGTTATAGGTTCTCTTACAACCATTAAATTGAGAGGCTACTGTGGAGGGTTTGAGTTGTATGATGTAGATTTGACACTGTAATAATTCAAGTAGTCAACGAGGAAAGTAAACAATCCCGGGATGATCTTACTTCTTCTCTTTATTTTGATTCAAGTTGTATGAGTGATTTGGTTGATGCGTACTTCTTCTCTTTATTTGATTCTTCCTTTAACTTATGATAATTGATATGGTTTGGCTACACATTTAGTTAGGAAATATTAACTTACTTGGACATAATCCGCATATATAAGTTCTTTTACTTTTTAGTGATTTGGATGCTAATTTGAATTATATTTGATTTTGCTTTTTTTTTTATCCATTTTCTTTTGGTTCAATATTTCATTATTCCAATTAAAATTTGAGATATAAAGTTATCCCCTTTAAGCCACATGTTAAGTATTAGCCATTAGCATTAGTTTTAGTTTGGCTTGAGTGAACTAAGGGTTAATGTGGAAATTTGGGGTGTTGTAGAATTTTGATATGAAAATATCAACATTTATTTTCTGCTGCCATATGGGGCATTCATTTGATTTATTTCTGTCTGGTTGTCTCTTGATCCGATTAAGAACAAGTTATTAGATTTTAGTTTCTGCAAAAGTGATGGTAAAATAAGGGAGCTTTTGGCTATCATGTTATGGATGTCACCACTTGTGCGCTAGTTAGATGGTTTAGATACATGATAACTTTGATATTTATATGCATGAATTCATATTATTCCTTGTAGAATAGGGCCTAAATCATGTTTGTGATGCCTGAGGGAGTGGGGGAACCAGCAAAAATCATGGTAATTGGTTTTGATTTTTAGCCTAAACAACAAGAGTGGTACTTGATGTCTAGGCTAAATCAAGTAGCCTAAACAACACAAAAATCATGCCTGAGGGAGTGGGGGAACCAACAACAACAACAAGAGTGGCCAAAGAATAACAGAACCCTATCAAATTCACCTGAACCCAACAATGGCACTCAGCCCCTACACAATCTTCTCCAATGACATAGTTCCATACATGGTAATTGGTTTTGACAACATGTGTTGGGAGCTTTAGCCATCATGCTAGAAGGTTCAAAGACATTGCTAGGTAGGAGCACTTTGGTGCTTTCCTTAGCAATATTGCTAAATGCATCAATATACTACTCAGCAATTCTCAAACTCACAACGTCTACACCACCACCAAAAAATGAATGTGTCCCAATCTACCATGAATTGAACTTTTCGCAATAACTCTAAGAAAATGAGTCAATAATTACACTTTTCCAGCACTATTGAAAAGCAAAAGTATACTGGCTCCATTAGTGTACTTAAAAAGATCTCAATATGCCAAAAATTGAAATATCAAATGAGTGTTTACAAATAGTATATTGTTTGCCAAAAAAATAACACTCAATAAATTAATAATTACACTTTTCCAGCAATATTGAAAAACAAAAGTATACTGGCTCCATTAGTATTTTTAGAAGGCCGTGTATCACTAAACAAAATATTGAACTAAAAAATTATTTATCTTCTTGCTGCCACTAGACCTTAGCCTTTTCCTTATCCTTCTTGCTTCCACTAGTGTTGTCCTTTGTATGACTTTGCCTTGATTGTTGAGTACCTATATTTGATTGCTAAGTACCCTATAAAAAGTCAAAAAGGTTGGAAAAGTTCAACAAAGTAGTACTTGAAATTTACCGATAATTTTTTACTCCCTTTAGTTCCAGACTTAGATGATTGCCCTTTCTTTTTCTTTTTATAAGCCTTCTTGTTGGGGTTATCAGGAGCTTTACAAGTTCTTTAGTTATGGCCCCATTGGAAACAATTCCCATATTTCATGGCAATTCTTTTCTTGCTCACCCTAAATGCATTAATAGGTTCTTCTGCCTCCCTCTTTCTTACCTTCTTACGCTTGCCTACTTTCTTTGTAAATTTTAGGGGCTTGATTGGGTCATAGGGTGTTTTTGGCCACTGTTCATGGCTTGGAAGTGGGCTTACCATCCATTGGTAATAACTTAGGAATGTCTCCTTAGTGTAAGCAATATCTACAAAAGTCTCAAGTTGCTCACCATGCTCAATTATTACAGCAGCAGCATGAAAACATGGGATTCCACTCAATCCCTATGTCCCACAACCACAAGTCCTCTCATTCAAGTCCACCACATATCTTCCACCATAAATATACTCCACCTCACATTTGGACTCTCCATTCCAACGAGAAATGCAATGTCCAACCTCGCTTTTTATCCTCTCAAGCTTCTTATAGATTCTTGGACAAACCCTCCTTTCATACCTTCTCATATGATCTCTTTTGGTTTGCAACCTTTGCATCAACATCACTCTTATGATCTCCATCATTGTCAACCTTTGCATCAACCCTAGCCTCCAAAATCCAAGCATTGAAAGACTTTGCTATATTGTTTACTAGAGTATCACTCTTGCTTCTTGGATTAAAAGCATGTCTGCTCCCTGTTCTCACATCTAACTTCACAAGCCACTCATATGCCTTCACATCTAGCTTCTTCAACTCATCCATGTGGAAGTCAAAAGAATTCTTTGTTGCTGCCCTAGCAGCACTCCACATTGCATCTTTGAGCACCTTCTCAGGAAAATCCTTCTTGAAATTTGCATGTAAATGTCTAACACAAAATTTGTGCTCTGCATTAGGCATCAAATCCTTAAAAGTCTCTACTAATCCCTGCCATAAAAAATACACACATACATTAGTAATTCATATTCAGGTTATAGATCATGATATTTTTTAAAAATAAATAAATAATTCACAACCATATTAATTGTTTCTTGCCTTCTGTCAGTCTGAGATAAAGACCCATCCATTCTCATCCACATGTCCGATGTCATCCAACAGACATTGTAGAAACCAGGTCCAAGAGCTTTTATTCTCAATTTCAACGATAGCATAAGCGATTGGAAGATATTATTATTCTCATCCTTCCCAACAGCAACCAGTAGCTGTCCCCTTCAAATGACAACCATTTATCCCAATAAGTGGCCTACAACCTGCTAAAAATCCCATTTTGCAAGCATCAAGACAAACATACATTCTCTCAAACGCATCATTCGCAGTTTGTATCTTCGCTGTGCTACCCACATTCCACTTCCTAATAGCAGCTGCATAGTCCTAAAGTCTCTCATACTGCTTCTCCTCAGCACCATGTATCATCTTGAAGGCCATTCTCTTAGCCTTATAACATTGGTCCAAAGTCACATCAACTTCATGGTCCCTAAACACTGCACCCTTCAATGCATTTGCTGTCCAAGTATGATCATCTCTAAAGAATGGCAAATATTTATTGGCTAGCCACCTTGAAGAAATCTTACTATTCTTATGATCCTTGCCACACGTATGTATGCTCTTAAAACTTTTGATTTGAAAGGCATCTCCCATTTGTGTTTGTGATGCATGTATCTTCCAACCACATTTTTTTTTACATACAGTTGTCACTCTCCACTTATCATTGTGTTTATACTCAAAATCATGTTTTTCTTTAATACACCACTCCTTTAGTGCCTCCTTGAACACTACATGTGATGCAAAATTTTAATCCTTCACTAGTTGTACATTCTCCATGCCAATGCGCTGGTTAAACTCAGGGAACCTAGGCCTTGAATTCCCTTCATCATCAGATGACCCTTCTGCACTCCTTAACTCGTCACTATCCCTATGATCTGAGTCTCCTTCACCATTCCAAACTCCCTCAAGCTGCTTGCCCCCAATTGCTCTATTGATTCCATCATCCTCCATACCAAATTCTTCATTTATATCATCATAAGATTCAGAAAAATCACTCTAATTGTAATCTTCATCATCCTCGTCATCCTCCACATCAATTGGAACATTAACAATTTCAGATTGGAACCTCAATAGAATCATATTGGGATTGAGGGGCTTGTACATTTGGCATAGAAGGTGAATTTCCAGGGAGTGACAGTGGACATTCATCCATGGCTACAATACAAAATTAACAACAAAATTAATAGAAGAGCTGGAGAAAACAAAATTAAAAAAAAAAAAAAAACAATATAGAGAATAGTGGGAAAAATATATATATATAACAATTTGCACATGCACGCATGATTGCTGCTAATCAATATCATTGTTTACCATTTATAAATGGATTATGCGCATGATCAATGATATTAGTTTCCACGGTGGTGGCTTAGCATGACCCACAAGATGCTGAATTAATACTCAAATTCTATCACATGTTCTTAGTTTTTACAATACTAATCAAACAAATAAATTTTGGAAAAAGTAAATGGAGCGAGGAATTGTTCAAAGATGGGGTAATAATCTGCAACAAATACCAACTCAATTTGCTTTATCTTCTTTACTTGCTTTGTTGTGCTTCTTTTTCTTTCTTTCTTTTGTACGGTGGCTTAGTTAGTAGACCATATGGCTGGAATCATTACACTGAGACCCTTAAGGTGGGGAAGCTAAAACCTCATGGAGTCCTAAGATTAAAAAAAAAAAAAAAAAAACCCATAACTTTAACACTAAACTAGAGAATCCAAAAAGCCTTGCTCTGTTTTAAGTCAGTAATGAGGTGCTTGATTCTAGTTAGGTTAGCAGAATCATCAAATTGATAAGCTATTATCACACATGGGACAAATGTCTAGCACCATTATATTGGCAATATACTAAACATAATTGATTAAAAAGTTATAAATAAGAGGTGTGTCACTGGCCACTTTCCCTATAGGTTTGTATCATGAGAATTTGACCAAACCAACACAATTCTGATACAAAGAACTCTAATTCAAACAGAGTCAAAAACACAAAATGCAATTAAGCTAGACAAAGCTTTTTGTGCCATAGAAGGAGTTAGACCTGTGAAAAAAATATCAAATACTAAGGCCCATCTATTGGAAATTAATTTATAATATATAATCCTATATATAAAGTAAATAAATAAATCAATTTAATACTAAACCAACGTATCATATTTTTCTCATGAAATTTTGTGTATTTGTTGTTTTCTTTCACCAACGTCAAACATGAAATTGTTGTTGATGAGGCCTTTGCAAACAACCTTGTAAAAACACCATTCCCAAAGATTAAACCAAGCAACCAAACCCCCTTAGCAGTAGCCATATCTCTCTAGGCATTTAATCAAACAGCTCCATGGCATACTCAAATGCAACAGTTGGTGAAAGGCACATGAAGATAATAAAAAACATAAAAAACCAAGAATTTCACAGAGACCCAACGTAAAAATTAAACCAAAAAAAGAATTTCTACTATAAAAATTCGCACATGGAGATTAAAAAAAATAAAAGTTCTTAGAAGATTTAAAAAGCAAGACATAAGAAAGGGAAAAAGAAAAGAAAAGAAAACATACCCAAGCGCCGTCGGAACCACCAAGGCGCCACAGGGACAAGGGCGGTGAGATGGTGAGGAGAAGCTCTGCAGTGGCTCTGAATGGTGTGGATTCTCTCTCTGCTGGACCTGGTTCTCTTCTCTTCTTTCCACTGGGTTTTGGACGTTTGGGTTATTTTAGGTTTGTATTTAAAAGTCACGTGAGTCACATGTGCTTATTTCGTTAGTGTTTTAACGTGTGACTAACTGAAGTATTGATTTGGCAGTTGTGAATAGTTTAAGGAGTAAATTGGCCAATAAAAAAGTTGAGGGGGTCATTTGGCCAGTGGTTGAAAGTTTAGGGGGTGTATGAGCATTTTTCCCTAATTTTGAGCTACGGTTGTCGAGATATTACACTTGGAAGTGAGGTGACGCAGTGTAGAAATTTGTGGGGCACTTTTCTTGAAAATTTAACTCCTCCTAATACAAAGGGGATATCGATCATAATTCAATGTAGTTTAAGCCATTCACATTCGTTGTGGCTGGATTCATATTGTCTATTTCGCAAAAACGCCCAAAAACAACTCTTTTACTAGAAAAATAATGAAATAATATTTTTGTTTAGGATTTCGTTTCAACTCCGATTTTGGCCTGTGAATTATCTTTTTGAAGAAAATTTTAGGATATTTAATATGAAAAAAATTTATATCGATTGGACGGTCATATTGTTCGGTCAACTTTTCGACTAATCCCAATGTTAGTTAATGTTGGTCAAACTTAGCCAAAAATGGCAAATTTGGGATTTTGAACCCTTAGGTTATTAAAATGGTTTTATCCAAGACTTGATTGAGATAAAAAGACTTTTTTTTCATGTAATTCCTTATTACATGAATACGGTATCACTATATAGAATAATGGCTACCTTAAACTTTGTTCTTATTTGGATATTTAGGGAAATCTAGTTTACCATGATTTAGGTAATTTTTGGGCTAAACTTTTTTTTTTTTTTTTTGTCAATCTATGAGGAAACATCCTTCGAGAATTTGCTAAATTTAAGGATTTGGTCAATCAACACTAAGGTCAAATTGCTTTTTCATGGTGCCGAAAGTTAGCCCATGATTTTGGGCAAATATAGCATATCAATTAGGTTTGTTTTTTTTTTTTGGTGTGTTTATGGTTGTGGATACCAGATTTTTTTGGTAGAGAGAATTTTCACTAATCCACTGGCCTCCCAAAGATGCCTTTTTCTCAAGAGTATTTTGACATTGGCAACCTGTGATGATGTATGTGCATTTGTGGCACTAGGGTGATGTGTGTGAGTATCTTTACATATTAATTTTAAGAATCACCATTAACTATTGGTTTTTAGGTGTGAATGCTCACCCATTGTCTAATTAATTTTAATTACCTAGTTAACCATGGGCCATCCTAGCTAATAAGGTAGGATAAAGTTTCAAACCACAGATTCTTAGACTCAAAAGCTCGATTATGTGTGTGGAAGGTGTTAAGCACCCCACAACGTCTATATAAAGGATAATTCTTCATTTTGATTATAATCTCTATAACTCACATTGTAGAAAATAACTATGAAACTTGGAATTTGTTTTTGAAAAAAGATTTTTGTACAAACAATATATATATATATATATATATATATATATATATATATATATATATAAAACATGTGATATTATTTACATAGAATATATACAAGCAACATATGAGGATACTTATAAATATTTATGTGGATATTATCTATTATGTTGCAAGCTAACACGTGAATATTACGTAGCAAATATAGCATATGAGAAATTTAAAGGACTTAAGTGTAATTGTGTTCCATTTCTCCTTTAAAAGTAATTTGAAGCAATATTTATTCTTCAAGAATCATTCTCATGTTCAAACAACATCAACCCAAAATAATTAGTTTAGGAAAGGTAAAAATTGTTGACTTGATTGAATGCTATTAGTTCAATTGATGTGAACTATTGAGAAGTTGCACTTTCTCAAAAATAATTATTAAAAAAGAATTTTTTAAGAATTATTTGTTTTTTGATTTCTTTTGTTTTGTTTAGTTTATATGCATCCCTTAGCATCTATTTAAGATAGTTTTTACATATTTGGGTTAGTAGTCAATAAGATAACATGTTTTATAGCTTTGTTAGTTCAATTACATTATTAGTGTTTGAATGCTTAGTTGAACACATGAACATGCATAACAATAGTATCATGCATTTGATGAATATGTGTAGTGGTGATGATGCAGTGAGGTAAGTAAGATAAGTACATGCATTACAATATTAACATGCATATATGATATGAGAAGAATTTGGTGAACATGTGATGAATATGCAATGGTATGATGAACATGAATGGTTGATGATGCTTACTGCCCTTGGATGATATGAGATGTTTGTAGTCTTGTAATCATGTTTTGCTACCCATGTGATGATGATGCTAGTTTATATGCTAGCATGATGTAGTATGATGATATGTGTTACACCATGAGATGGAGTATGAGATACCATACTTAGATGAATGTTAGGATATATGTTTAGATGAGATGAAGATGTCATGTTTGGGTGATATGATGAAAGCTGCAATGTGATATGCCAAGCCTAGATGGATGCTAGGGTGTATGATTAGATATATGTTAGGATGAAACTAGTGTGTGCGTGTGCACGCGCATGTGTGATAGGATAGCCTAATAGAGGACCCTTTGATAGAATTATGATATAAAATACAATGAGTAGAGGCTGACCCACAGGTTGGGCAAAGTTGGGTGCTTAACACCTTCCCATCTCTATACCTTAACTCTGAACACAGACTCTAAATAGATCAAGCCCTTTGCAAGGGGCACAAATATGCTTCCCAAACCTAATCTAGTGGAGACCCTATAAACCCCCCGCCTCTAGTCCACTTGGTTGAGACTTATTTCTTAGAGCATGGTAACCATGCGCAATAAGAGGGAGTCAAACTGCCCAGAGGCATTGGTGCCACAATGACCAAGCGTGTAAATCAAGGTATAAACCTTCACACATACACAATCAAAGTATAAAACAATATAGATAATCATCCAAGCACCAAATATCGCATACCCACTAAATAAGTAAAGACGCCAATATATATTTCAAATGAATCAATACAATACATGCCTAATCTAGAGAGCCAAGATTAATCTCATGCTTAAATCATCATATATATTCAAAATCACATAAATAGGCTTTAGAAAATGTAGATATAGAAAATACCCAAAGAGGAATCCATGATAGTACGTGTATTTGCATATGTAAGCACATATCATACATGGAAGCATAGAAATAAAAGAAAATCATGTGATTAGTACACTAGTATTTGCATATGTAAGCACATATCATGTAGAAAACCATATATAAAACATGATAATCACAAAGCAAAACATGACATCTATTTGATTAAATGAAATCCTAGACTAATAAAGCAGTAAAATGGGTAATAGGCTTACTTAAGGGGCAGTTAAGAGGCGAATGAAGGCTTAAATGTGTGCTACAATTTTAAAGGGGGGGTGGGGGGGGAACATTTTTGTAGTCTAGCCCAAGTTGGAAATGATGAGCGGTATTAGTAGTTGATGATGAAATGGATGAGGGAGGGGTGAATATTTAAATTGGGATGGAGTGGGACTTTCAATTTGTTTGGTTGAGGTGAAAACAAGAGGGAGACAAAAGTGGGGAGAAAACACATTCTCTTGTTTGGTTGGAAGTGGAAATTAAAGAAAAAATTGGTGGTTTCGAGTATTTTCCACCCGGGCCCACCAAATTACAATCTCTCCAAATCGAAGAGAAAATAGGGAGAGAAAATGAGTCTTCAACCATCATTACCTAACTACCCTTCTCTTCACTATTGGAGCTAAAGTGTAACTACTCATGAGTATTGTTTCGATCAAGCTACTACATTAATGCTGTTGTCTTCATCAAGCTGGGTCATTTTATTGTTGAGTGATGTTGCATTGCAATTAACATTCACCAAAGCTTGTTTTTGTTTTTGGCAAGCTAGTTTACTAAGGTTCTTTGGCTAAATTTCTTGAGGGAAAAAGAAAATATAACAAAGGGAATAATGGGGAGAGAGGTGTAACAGGGAAAAAGGCATGCATGTGGACCTTTTCCCACATTCACACGTGTATGGCAAAATATGATGGCCTAATGCTTTCCCTTTCATATATATATATATATATATATATAGTGGGTTAGGAGGTAGAGAGTGTTAGGAGGTAATAGAGGGTGTAAGAAGATTATGGGAACTAGTTAAGAAAATATAACGCTAAAAAAATATAGAAAATTACTTGAAAGCATGGAATAGAACAAAGAACTAGATACAACAAGCTGACCGATATTATTAGATTCAACAAACTCTTTATATAAATCATAAGAATTTCTGAAGGAGGCTATGTTTTGCCTTTACAATGATACAAAGAGTTATTTATAGACTATGAAACTCAAAACAAATTCAGATTCAATTTACAATTAGCTTTACATAAGATGGTAGAGGCTATTTCAGATACAATTTACAATTTAAAAATTCAGATACAACTCCATTGTAAGCATTCTCAGAGATATTTTTCGTAGATAATCTGACTGGCTTGTGGCAGCAGTATAAATCTTTTCCTCAAACCTTATAGCAATTTTCCCGAGTTCATGTAATCCCTCTTGGCCAGAAACAGGGAGATGCCTCTTCAAAGTTTCCATTCTATACACAAAAGGAGATACTCTTATTATGTTACTGACCATACAGGCGCGATTAAGCTATTAAAGAAAATAAGTCCCAAGTTGGTAAACTATGCTGACAGTGCGGAACTTAAAGCAACAAAATGTGAAAAGAAACCACATAAAATTTCAAGAAATTTTTTTTTTTGATAAGTAAATAAAATTTCATGAAATTTTAAAAATATGAACAAAAACTTGATTGTTCAAGGTTCACTATGGTAACTCTGTCAACAGAAAAGTTTTCCTAGTCAACTAACTTGGTACCTTTCCATATATTAGACCCCCAAGTGTTCCTCAACGAATTGTATTCCTAGCACTTTATTTGGGTGATGCATTCAGGTGTTTTGTTTCCAACTCCTAATATAGCACTACTAGTTCTTGTAGTCAACTCCCATGATATGACATTTGCTTTCAATGTCATATCCAATTCTTATACTTGTAGATGCATTTGTCATATTTTCGAGAAATTTTATTTTTATTCGTATGAGGATCATCAACACTTACCACAAGCCTTACTGACATTACTTTGAATATTTGTTATCTTCTTTTTCCAGTTATGCCCTTCCTCAGTTTTTTCTAATAATTAACTGCAGTAAAATATTGGTTATGGTATGAAAAGCTACTACAAACACATGCTTTATCAAGCTCATATATGAGATGAGTAGCTAAGCACAGACACTTTATTTGGGGTGCCAAAATCGTGTCATAACAGTGCCCGATCTGCTGTCTCATGTTATAATTTTCAAAAATTGCTCATATCATCATATTGTACCCACACTTGTGTCCATGCATCCTAGATGAGTAGAGAGACACAAGTCCTACCAGCCAGATCACAAATACAGGCCTAACAGAAATGTTAAAGCGAAAAACGCATTCCATATATGAGCTTGATAAACCAGAGCCACCAACAATCGCTAGGAGGCACCGGTTTTGATGGCTTGTGCTTGGAAAATTTTGTCATACCAATTACCAAACACTTGAAAATGTTTTTCTGTAAAATGTTTTCAAAAGAAAATACTTTGTTGTAAAAAATTTTACATTTGAAACATTTTATAGTGAAACAAACAAAGCATTAATTCAGTCATACACAATATTCAAAATGTCAAACGAAAGAAAATGAGAAACCAAGCATATAAAGACTCAAGCTTAGTGTTTAGAATAGCTTCGTTTTTTTCATTACTTTATTTTGTTTAAAATTTTTATTATTTAAAAGTACAGGAGTACTCGGAAAAATGAAAGGCTTTCAAAATCTGTACCTATGAAATAAGTTGGCTTATTTCCATTTTTGAACCTAACCAAACAGGATAACAAGTGTGTGTATGTTACAGCTTATTTTGGTGAGTTATTTTCCCCAGCTTGTTAGATAAAATTTTATAGAGCATTCCTTTTTTTTTTTCTTAGTATAGCTAATTAAATCCTTACTACTTAAAACGGATAGCAATTTTAAAAGTAAGCAATCTGAAATGGAAATTTAGTCTTTCACATGATTACTAGTTGTGCTGGACCTATTCTTATCTTAAAGTAAGCTACTAATGTCACCACATTGGGATGTTTTACATCTACGCAATATCCCAAAAGGACAAGTTACAATTAGAGCTCCCATATACTTGCGCACTTTCAATGTGATATTCATTGCACTTCTACTACATAGCGCCCTCACAATCTTGATGGGGGTCTCAAAGCATTACTTTTTGGTGCAGACTGCAGGCTAGCTTTTCAGTTAAACTATGTTCTTGAATGTGTGTGGCATTGAAAGTGAAGATTGTACCCCAGCTCTATATTTGGGTGATGCACTCAAGTCTTTTGTTTCCAACTCATAATATAGCATTATTAGCCCTTGTAGTCAACTCCCATGATACAATACTTTCTTTCAATGTCATTATGATTCTTTTTTTTTTTTTTTTGATAAGTAATAAAGATTCATTGATATCAAAAAGAGAGAGACACCCAAGTACACAGGGAGTATACAAGGGTGAACAAATCAAAAACGAATATTACAAAAATCAAATAAATCCAAAATAGAAGAAAAATGATGGTTTCTCCACACAGAGAACCAATCAAGTAAGGTTCTGAAAAGAAGAAGTTTGAGATCAGGCATGGAACACTCCTTGTCTTCAAAACACCTATTATTTCTCTCCTTCCAAATACACCACATCAAACAATGAGGAACAACCATCCATATATCTCCATTACGATGGCGACCAAAACGACATTGCCAGCAAGCAAAAAGCCCAACAACAAACATTGGCATAACCCAACAAACTCCAAATAAACCAAAAACCATATCCCACAACTCCAAAGCAACCTAGCAATGAAGGAATAGATGGTCAACAGTTTCACTATTACACTGGCACATATAACACCAATCCAAAATGCAAGCCTTTCTTTTCCTTAAGTAGTCAATTGTTAGACATTTCCCCAAGGCTGCGGTCCATACAAAGAAAGCCACTCTAGAGGGAATCTTCTGCTTCCAAATGTTTTTCCAAGGGAAAAACTGCTCACTATGGCCAACTAGAAGATGGTAGTAAGCATTAACCGTGAACCCCTTACTCTTACAAGGCAGCCAACATCTCTTATCCTCCCCGATCCCCCTTACAGGAGTGCAATAAATGGTATTTATGAAGCTCCTGAAAGCTTCCAATTCACAATTATGCACCTCCCTACAAAACTGAAACTCCCAATGGAGGCCTCCATTGGTGAACCTCATTAGATCCGCCACACTTACCACTTTGCTACGAAAAATCCTATATAATTCAGGATAGCGGTCTGTGAGAGAAAAAGTTCCACACCAACGATCTAGCCAAAACTGCACTTTTGATCCATCTCCAATATCATATAGAATAAACCGAGATAAAGAGTGCCACCCCCTTCTAATATTTTTCCACAAACTTACTCCATAAGGACCAGAGAATGAGCTAGAACACCAATCACCCCAATCACAACCATACTTCAACTCTATCACTTGACGCCATAGAGCATCCCTTTCTTGCCCAAATCTCCATAACCACTTCCCTAATAAAGCTACATTGAAAGTTCCCAGGTTCCTAATCTCCAACCCACCTGAAGAAAGCGGAGTACACATCGTAGACCAATCAACCAGATGAAATTTGGGCTCATCTCCTAGGCCACCCCACAAAAAGTCCTGTTGAAATCTCGCAATTCGGTTTGCCACAGAAGCAAGAATAGGGAATAAAGAAAGAAAATAAGTAGGAAGATTTGAGAGAGTGCTTTTAATTAAAGTGACTCTACCTCTCTTGGATAAATATAATTTTTTCCAACCTACTAATTTTCTTTCCATCTTCTCTAGAATTGGATTCCAAATTGACTTGTCCTTAAATTTTGCCCCCAAAGGAAGACCCAAATATTTCATTGGGAGAGACCCTTGCTTGCAGCCTAAGACAGCCACCAAAAGATCCATGTTATGAACAGCCCCCACAGCCACTAGTTCAGACTTACCCAAATTTACCTTCAGACCAGACACAGCCTCCAACCAAATGAGCACCATACGGAGAATCAGCATTTGATCAATATTAGCATTACAAAAAATCAAAGTATTATCAGCAAAAAGGAGATGGGAAACCATCAAAGATCTTCCAGTAGAAACACCTACACTAAAACCTGACAAACGACCTTCATGGACAGCCTTATCCAACATTCTACCGGTGGCTTCCATGACCAACACAAATAACAAGGGGGACAAAGGATCACCTTGCCGCAACCCCCTTGAACTTCCAAAAAACCCATGGGGAGTACCATTTATAAGGATAGAAAAACGAACCGTTGATAAACAAAAAGAAATCCACCTCCTCTACTTATCAGAAAATCCACAACGCTCAAGCAAGTGAGTAAGAAATCCCCAGTTCACGTGATTAAAGGCTTTCTCAATGTCCAATTTACATAACAACCCTAACTGACTAGACTTCAATCTACTATCAAGACATTCATTAGCAATAAGAATTGAATCAAGAATTTGCCTATTTAGGATAAAGGCATTATGGGGAGCTGAGATGATATCTCCTAAAACCATGCAAAGACGAGTAGCCAAAACTTTAGCAAGAATTTTATAAACCCCCCCAACAAGGCTGATAGGCTGAAAGTCCTTTACATCCACTGCTGCAGCTTTTTTTGGAATGAGAGCAATGAAGGTTGCATTCAAGCTTTTTTCAAATTGACTTGTAACATGGAAATGGTGGACACAGCCATGATGTCTGATTTGAGAATACCCCAGCAAGCTTGAAAGAAAGCCATTGAAAAACCGTCAGGCCCAGGAGAGTTGTCCCCATTAAATTCCTTGATGACTTCAAAAATCTCAGTTTCCTCAAAAGGTCTCTCTAACCAGTCCACATTATCCCCTGAAATCCTTGGAAAATCCAATACATCCTGGAAAGGATGCTGCTCTTGCTACTCAGAGTATAGGTTCATATAGAATTGAACAATATGGTCAGCAATCCTATCCTGGTTGGAAGACGAAGCCCCATCAATCATAAGGTTTTCAATACAATTATTTCTTCTATTAGAATTAGCCATCCTATGAAAAAACCTCGTATTTGAATCGCCCTCCTTTAAAAACAACACTCTGGACTTTTGCCTCCACCTAATCTTCTCTAACAAGGCTGCCTTCTCAAGATCGGCGCGAAAGGTTGCTTTTTCCAATTTTTCCTCCTCTATTAGAAGTTGATTATCCTCTTTTTACATCTAGAGCATTCTACTTGCTCCATAATTGCTGTTTCTTGACTGTGATATTGCCAAAATCTGTTTCATTTCACTTCTTTAGGTCCGATTTTAGAGCAGTCAACTTCTTGGCAAGAATGTAACTAGGAGTCCCTTGAAAATGGTAATTCTCCCACCAGGACTTCACCTTATCTAAAAACTTCTCCGCCTTCAACCACATATTCCCAAAACGAAAGGAATTCGCCCTCTTCGATGACTCCCACTCTCCAAAAGAATTGGGAAGTGATCGGATAACACTCTAGGAAGCCTTTTTCGGGAGAAATGAGAGAAGTAATCTACCAAAACCGGAGAGAAGAGAAACCGATCTATTCTAGAGGCTGAGGTGGAGTTAGACCATGTGTAAAGGCCTCCCTTGTAGATGCATTGCCAAATTTCCCAGGATATTTATTTTTCTTCATATGAGGATCATCTACACTTATCACATGCCTTTCTGACATTATTTTGAATATTTGTTTTCATCCTTCCAGTTATGCCGTTGCTTTTTTTTTTTTTTTAAATTAACTAACTGCAATAAAGTACTGGTTATGGTATAAAAAGCTACTACAAGTACACACTTTTATCAAGCTACAACAAGTACACACTTTTATCAAGCTCATATATGGAATGAAAGCACAAGTCCCATCAGCAAGCCAAAGCACAAATACAGGCCTAACAGCAATATTTAAAAACCAAACATTGCAGTTACACGCATTATTCAAAATGTTGAATGTAGAGTTAGTCAAACAAAAGACTATGAGAATCTAAGCGTATGCAGACTCAAGCTTCGTGTTTAGAAATAGTTTTTTTTTTTTTTTTAGCTTATTTTGTTTAAAAAGTTTATTATATGAAAGTATAGTTGTACATAGAAAATGTGAGGCTTCCAAAAGATGTACTTATGAAATAAGCTAACTTATTTCCATTTTTAAGGCTAACCAAACAGGGTAATAATTGTGTGTTTCTTACTGCTTATTTTGGCTAGTTTATTTCCTAGCTTGTCCTTACTTTTTTTCTAAGTAAAGCTAATTAAAAAACCTTTCATATTAAAATGGGTGCACTATTAAAAATAAGCTATCCAAAATGGAAATTTAATCTTTCACATGCTGAACCTAGTTTTATGTGAAAGGAAGGAGTATTTGTCAAAACCCTAGGATTTTTTTTTTTTTTTTGGTACGGACGCGTGTTGAGTCTAACATCAAGAATGAAATGTGAAGATACTATTGTCGGCACATTGAGATTCGTTAGTCACATTTGTGTGATAAACCAAAAGGACTAGTTATAATTAGAGTTCCTGCCATACTGGCACGCTCAAAAGGAAGGAGTATTTGTGGTAACCCCTAAGATTTTTTGCACGTTGTATGGACATGTGTTGAGCGTTACGTCAAGAATAAATTAGGTCTATCTGGGCTATATATAAATACAAATGAGTAGTACATGGAGCTACTACTGCCACCACATGCAGATTCATTACTCACATCTATGTGATACCCAAACAAACTAGCTATAATCAGAGCTCTTGCCATATGTACGTACTCAACATAAATGTTATATTCATTGCACTCTTACTGCATAGCACCCTCACAATCTCAATGGGGTCTTACAACATGACCCTTCAGATCAAAACTAGTTTTTGAGTTAAACTCTATGTTGTTGAATGCATGGCATCAAAAGTGAAGATTAAGCAGTTAGGTTCTAATCCCCTCCAAAAAAATGAATAACCTGACCAGTTAAGCTAATGAATAGGATGTAAGGGGAATCAAAAAAAGAAAAAGAAAATGAAAGCTATTATAAGTTCATTTTTAACCATCAGACCCAAACACAACCCGTAAAACTGTACCAGGTTTGGGGTTGTTTTTGGGAAAGTTGGATTCTTTTTTCTAAAATGAGCTTGTTGTGGCAAGTGTTTTATAACAAAATCTACCACTATTGAGTAATTATTATGATCGCAGTTACGGGCCTGTTTGGGCACACACAAAATGAGGTAATGATAACCTTCTTCATTACTAGTTATATTTTGAAATTTTATTTCTTTTATAATAAAAAAAGACATTTAAAAAAATAAAAGAAAAAGGGTAGTATTTCATCTCATAACTTGTATAGTATAATATCAAGAAATTTTACTAACAAAACAAATAAACCTCCATGCAAAATGATAATAGTACATTGTCTCTCGGTCGATTTTTTCTAGAAAAATAAGGATTCAAAACTCTCTTTCTCATTTACACATATTTGGTTAAAAAGTTGGTTATATGATGAGATATACAATTTCACTCATCATTTGAGGTAAAAATCTCATATATGACTATATAGAGTGATTGTAAAGGTGATTTATTTGTCAACTTTTCCACTATTTGGCATTTCAACAAAAAGTAGAGTTTGACTATAGATATTTTGTGAAAAAATATATATTGCGGAAAAGTCGTTATGGTTTCGTAAAGAGAAAGGCTTCTGTCCAATGCTCAGTTCCACTCGACATGCTAGGATATGGACATGTATCCAAAACTAAACACATGTCCGCATCTCAACATGTCCAGTGGAACTGGCCACTAGACACAAGCCCAACCCTTTCGTAAACTACTGATCTACTTTGATAACCATAATGATAAAGAGATTTTCTTTTAAGTAAGAAAGGACAAAACAATGACATTATAAATGTGCTATTAAATGTTGCTATTTTATTTATAAATACTTATATTCATACTTAAATTGAAATAATTTTATTAGTGGCCAATGTTTCATTATTATTTGACAACAGCCATTTGGTGTATTTTTAAATAAAAGTCATGGGCATTTCTAGACAATTTTTATGAAAAGCTAGATGTATCTTAATAAACCCTTGTATAAGTCAAATTCTAAACTACTTAAAACCCTAGGCGTATGGTTTTAAATAGTTTAGTAAAAAAAAAGCCCTAGGGGTAGGGCCCTAAAAGCAATTAAAAAAAAAAAAAAACAATTTGTGAAACACCTTTACTTTTTTTTTTATAACTCCCTCCCCCTCTTAACACAATGCTAAAAAAAAACCCTTCAGTATTTCTAGTTTTGATTGGTTAGGATCCAATCATAAACAACTAATTACAGTAATTGAAATATCATCATCATTTATATATACAATTAATAACATGATTCTTTATTTGAGTTTCATCATTTTGCGCGCTAAAATATTCTTATACAAATTCTTTAACCCTCTAAAATGCCTCCTATCTTTTAGTTAAATAATTTTAAATTTAAAAAACACAAACGGTTAAAAGAGTAATTTGCTATTTTTTTAAAATTCCAAAGTTTTAGGCTTTTTCCTTTATCTTCTCCAATCTAAATTATCATTTTTGATTTTCAATTCAAAATTTTAAACTTTTATCAACAACCTGGTAGAGAAAGATTCTAAAAATTAGGACACTATCTCTATCTTACTTTTAAATGACACTTAGGCCAAAATAAAAAAGAGTCTCGTCGCATGCACAAAGCGCGTGTGATGAGGCTAGTTTCAAATAACGTTTTAAAAACAACTATTGGAGTCAATTTTGGAATGGAAAATTTAAATGAACTTGAGCCTATAAACCTACGTTCGAAAGTGTGTGTATATATATATATATATATATATAAGAGTTAAGCCCACTACACACTAGTCACTCCAATTGAAAAATGGAAGCAAATGGTGCATCACTGCATAGTGGAGAAATACACAAGACACAATCACAAAGGAGAATATTAAAAAATATTTATTTATTATTGTTATTATGATCACCAAATAATGAGCATAACGAAGGGATTGGTGAAGGAGAGAGGGTTATTTGCACAGTGACACACCTTAGAGCACCTATGGAATATGTTGCTTCTTATATCAAAAGATTGGATTCAAGCTTGGAAGAGTGAATGAGGTTGATGAGGTAGGCAAAATCTTGCCCATAAATGCAATAGTTTGGTGACAATGTTTTATAGCAAGTCTGGGGCATTAATTCCTAATATTCACACATTGGGCGTTTGACAATGTGTTAAATGTGCACGTGTTACAAAGGTAAGGTGTGTGTGTGTGAAGCTTTTTTCTTATTTTTATTTTATGGAGTTGTCACCAATTAGTGGTTTTGTTCTAAGTGTGATTCGTCACCTATTTGTCTAATTTGTTTTAATTACCTTATTAACTAAAACTAATTCAAGGGTTCTTAAATTAATTAAGGTAACCAAAGTCTCAAACCAAAGATTTTTGGACTTGAAAATTCGGTTATAGGTGGGAAAGGTGGAATTTTATTTCCATTTAACAATAAATATAAAAAAATTTAGATAGTTGTCACGTTTCAAAACAATGTTGAAAAGTAGCGTCTCGAGTGTCTAAAACTCGAGTTCCATGATAAAACTCGAGTTTTTAAGTCTCGCTTTGTAAGTGGATTGCTCCGAGGTGGAAAAAAATTCAAGTAAAAATCGAGTTTTAAAGACTCGAGTTCCGAAAAACGCCGCTATTGGGACTTAAAAACGTCACTATAGGGCTTAAAATGGAGTTATAAAAAATTTAGCAGAAAAACGCCGCTATAGGGCTTTAAAACGTCACTATAGGGCTTAAAAACGCCGCTATAGGGCTTCCTGAACCTGGTATTGAACACTTATGAAAAAATTTTGCAGGAAAACGCCGCTATAAGGCTTTAAAACGTCACTATAAGACTTTAAAACGCCACTATAGGGGCGATAAAACTAAAATTTTTTTTGCATAGAACTCGAGTTTCTAAAACTCGAGATGTCTAGTTTCCCTTATAGTTTCAAACGTTGTCTAACTAACTATATACAAAGCTTTTGCACAGCTATTCTGCACATTCTCCCGGGAAAGGTGTTAAATACCCCACATTGCTTATCAAAAGAATAGCACCTTATTTTAATTTAATCACAACATTCGTATTTTAGAAAGATAAATAGAATACTTGGCATTTGTTTTTGAAAAAGTTTTGTACAAAACAATACATATACATAATATCTTATTTACATATCTAAATAACATGTGAATATTATTGCAAAGAGTAATTTACAAGCAAACATGTGAGTATATATAAATAATATGTGAAAATTAAAATGCAAAAAGGTAAATATATATAACTAGCATGTGAGTATTATATTTATTATGTATCAAGCACGTGAATATATGATACTGTACAACATAAAAGAAAGGAAGGGAGAGGAAAGATATCACATTATGCATTTAGAGTAATAAGCCAAGTTTATTCTCCAAGTTTCACTCCTATGCACAAACACAATAAACCAAAATGGTTAGTGTAGGAAGGAGAGGGATATGTTAGCTTGATTACATACCATCAATTCAATTAAAAAGAATCATGGATACATATCAACCTCTTTAAAAATTGTGCAAAAAAGAAATTGATTGAAAACAAAAGATAGAAAACACCATTTACTTACATTTGAAAAGATGAGTATTGTCCTTTGGAAAACATCATGACTTTTTGGAAAAATTCTCATTTTAAAACAAAGGGAATTTTGGGAAAAGGGATTTTGAAAAAGGGATTCTCTTTTGAAATTTTATGAAAAGAAGGCTTTAGAGGGGAAAACATAAAGAAAGAGCAATTTTATATTTTTTTAAAAAAATATTTTTATGCACTTTAGAAACCATATCCAAGATTAAAATCAAAACTATTCAAGAAAAGGGATTTGTTTTAAGAAAATTGTTTCCATGTTTTAGAAAGAAAAAAGAAAAAGAAAAAAGAAAATATGGTTTTGGTCCTTTTGGAAGTAAAAATCCATGGTTTCTGTTTATTTTTTAAAGATGAGAGTTTTATTTTGACTTCTTAAGATTTAATTTGAAAATGGCAATTATTGAAGCTTTAAAAATGCTCCAATGGAAGGCTTTTTATTCAAGGGTGAACTTAAAATGGTTGCATCTTTTAAAGGCTTATTGAAAAGGGATGGTTATTGGAGTATTTTCTAACATTCTAACAACACATTTTTTAAGAGGTTTGCTTGAATCAAACTTCTCATTGTCTGGTGATTTAGGGTGAGAAGGAAACAAGGGAAATAAATAGGGCTTAATGTAAAGACATAAAGCAACAAAGGAATGTAAATACATACATACATATATATATATATATATATATATATATATATATATGTGGAATTTAAAAGCAATATATGAATTTAAAGACATAAAGTAAATGAAATCTTCATTGAATAGAATTTGGCTTACCTCCAGTACTTTTTTAACTAGATAAATCCTTCTATTTTAAATATACAATGGCAAGTGGTAGTGAGTTTTAATCTCTCCCTTTTATTTAATTAATGGATGATGTGACAGTTTTTATTAAAACAAAATGAGATTCTAGTTAAAAAAGTATTGGAGGTAAGTTAAACCCCTTTGAATAAACCTTTACACCCATGGAAAATCAAATATGGTGGGGCATAAGGATAGACCTCCACTCACTATATTGATTTTGGTGTTAGAGATTAGTCTAAGAAGACCTACCTTAGCTAAATCTTTAAAATCATAGTCGAACCAAAATGGCAGTGTGCAAGGACTAATCTCCACTCACCATATTAGTTTAGGATATGAAGATTTATCAAGGTGTGAGGTTGATTTTTCCTTTAAATCCATTAGATTTAGTATGTCTATGTGCAAAAGAAGGTGAATACATTCACACATAGCATATACTCATGTCAAGTATAAAGCAAAACACAACTATAAAAAAGGAATCCGTTCCTAAAGATATAGGTCCCTTTGTTTCGCGTGATGCTGTGTAATTTTTTTTCAATTTCATTCAATAAAATAGGCCTCCGGGTTTGGATTCTCAAAAAGAAAAAAAAAAACTATAAAAAAGGAAAAGAAAAAACAGCAATAATTTAAATGAAATAAATTTAAAGTGCATAAATTAATTGACATAAATGTAAAAAGCTTGAAAAATAAATGACATAATGTAAAGAGTATAAAAGTAAATGACATAATGTAAAGAGCAAGAATTTAAATTACTTAAATTTAAAGAACATAAAAGTAAATGACATAAATATAAAAAGCAAGAATTTAAATGACTTAAATGTAAAGAGCATGAATGTAAAGAACAATTTAAATGAATATAAAGTAAAAGGGTATAAGAAAAAAGATTAAATTCTGCAAAGATGTGGTGTAAAACTTATATTTTACCCCTCTAATCCTAACATGCCACATTATCTTATAACATATTTAAGAATAAGCACAATCACATCCAATCAATTATAATACTCATATATAAATCCAACCAAATTGAAAGTTTATTAAGATGCTATTAGGTGTACTAGGATGTATTGAATTTAAGTACAATGTTGATGTGGCAATCACTTATTAGATGGTGTAAAACATGGTTTTTACACTCCATTCTTACCAAATTCAGACTTATAAGAAAAATGAAGAAATTTATAGATTTAGAGAGTATTTACAACATAAAAATTAAAGGGAGATGGAGCTAGAGTAGTAGCTACACTACCTTAGCTTTAAGAAGAATTTTGGAGACTCACCTATGGGTTTTGGAGGGTGAAAAATGAGAAAAAAGGGGGCTGGAGTTTCTATGTTTCAAGGCTAGTATAGAAATAGAATAGAGAGAAAATAAATCTAGAGGGAATCCTAGACAGGTTGGATAAGGAGGGGAATTTTTATGCTTTTTTCTTCATGATTTTTCCAAGGGAATAGGGGGTATCTATAACAAAAAATGAGGGTAGTGGGATCCCCATGAGGGGTGCCCCCACCAGGGCAGGAGGCTCCCTATGAGGGATCTTGTTGCCACCTCATCTTTTTTTAGATGCTTATCCACTCTTTCATTTTCAGTTTTCTGATTTTCCTTCTTTTTTGACCCTATTTTTAAGCTATTTTCTAGAGTCTTCAAGAGCTTGAAATTCTTCAAACATGATATTTATGAGAAGTTCTGAATGTCTAGTTTTCATAAGTTCATCATGTAATTTTGAGCTACGGTTGTTGAGATATTGTACTTGGAAGTGAGGTGACGCAGTGTAGAAATCTATGTGGCACTTTTCTTCAAAAATTAATTCCTCTTAATCCGAAGGGGATATTGATCAAAATTCAATGTAGTCTAAGCCGTTCACATTCGGTTGTGGCTGGATTCATACTGTCTATTTCGCAAAAACGCCCAAAAATAGCTCTTTTATATTTTTAATTAGGATTGTTATGTTTTCTTGATATTTCATTCGTTTGAACTCCAATTTTGGCATGTGACTTATCTTGATATGCCGTTGAGGGCGTCCCATAAAGCCCCCTCTATATGGAACCCTATATTAGAAAAAATTGAAAGAAAGTTAGCAGGTTGGAAGAAGTTGTATTCGTCAAAAGATGGTAGACTAACATTGCTTAAAAGCACGCTGTCTAGCCTCCCTACATATTTCTTATCCCTTTTCACTATTCCTACATATGTGGCGAACAAAATTGAGAAGCTGCAAAGGGACTTCTTGTGGGGAGACTCTAAGACACATTTGTTGGGTTGGGATAAGGAGTGCATGCCTGTGGCTAATGGCGGTTTGGGTATTAGGAAATTAACCACGTTCAATAAAGCCTTACTTGGAAAGTGGCTTTGGCGTTTTGGGACTGACGAAAATAGGCTGTGGAGGAAGGTGGTAGCTTTGAAATTTGGGGAAGATTGGGGGGGATGGATCTCTAAGTTGGGAATGGGTGCTCATGGGTGTGGCCTGTGGAGAAGTATTCGGAAGGGTTGGGAAATGTTTCGCAAAAATGTCCACTTTAAGGTTGGGGTGGGAAATAGAGTGAAATTCTGGACGGACAGGTGGAGACCTTCCTCTCCAGTTGGCTTTTCCATTCTTGTACACTTTTGCTACAAACAAAGAAGCCTCCGTAGAATCATCTTTGTTGTGCCAAGGAGAGGGGAATAGGAGAACTTGGGATGTTCGCTTCATTCGAGGTCCTAACGATTGGGAGGCAGATGTGGTGGTTGATTTCTTTCGATTCTTGGCACCAAATCAACCTCTTGTTATTGAGGGTGATCATATGAGATGGAAATTGACAAAGAGTGGGGATTTTACTATCCGCTCCTTTTATCACAAGCTTCATGGTTCTTCTTCCATTGTCTTTCCATGGAAAGGTATTTGGAAGGTTAAGGCACCCCAGCGTCTCTTTTTTTGTTTGGACAGCGGCATGGGATAAGATTCTCACAAGAGATAATTTGAGGCTTAAGGGCTATGACTTCGTTGATTGGTGTATTATGTGTCGGTGTTGCGGGGAGACAGTGGATCACTTGTTGTTACATTGTGGAAAGGCTTATTGGCTGTAGTGCTTTGTCTATAGAACCTTTGGGATTTCATGGGTCCCCTCTGGCACGGTGTCAGATCACCTTTTCAGCTAGGGGAATTGGTTAGGGAAGCATTCATCTCACATTTGGAATTTAATTCCATTGTGTCTGATGTGGTGTGTTTGGAGGGAACGCAATCAGTGAACTTTTGAGGATTTGGATAGATCCGATGACCAAATGCTCACTCTCTTTTCTAGTTCCCTTTTTGATTGGAATAGGGCTTGGGGACTCACATCTGGTGATTCTCTCCCGCTCTTCCTTAGTTCTCTTCTTCTTTGTTCTTAATGTTTTTATCCTATGTTTGTTCTTTTCTTTCTTTTCTTGTACGTTTTGTTTTGCTAGTGCTTATTTGCATTTAGCAGTTTATTGAATATACTTGCTTCTTACCTATCAAAAAAAAAAAAAAAATTTATCTTTTTGAAGAGAATTTTAGGATATTTAATATGAAAAAAATTTATCTCGATTGGCCGGTCATATTGTTTGGTCAACTTTTTGACTAATCCCAGTTACGGTTAGTCCATGTTGGTCAAACTTAGCCAAAAATGGCAAATTTGGGATTTTAAACCCTTAGGTCATTAAAATGGTTTTATCCAAGACTTGATTGAGATAAAAAGACTTTTTTTCATGTAATTCCTTATTAAATGAATACGGTATCACTATATAGAATAATGGCTACCTTAAACTTTGTTCTTATTTGGATATTTAGGGAAATGTAGCTTATCATGATTTAGGTAATTTTTTGGCTAAAATTCTTCTTCTTTTTTTGTCAATCTATGAGGAAACACCCCCTCGGGAATTTGCTAAATTTAAGGATTTGGTCAATCAACACTACGGTCAAATTGTTTTTTCATGGTGCCGAAAGTTAGCCCATGATTTTGGGCAAATATAGCATATCAATTAGGTTTTTTTTTTTTTTGGGTGTGTTTATGGTTGTGGATACCAAATTTTTTTGGCAGAGAGAATTTTCACTAATCCACTGGCCTCCCAAAGATGCTTTTTTCTTGAGAATATTTTAACATTGGCGACCTGTGATGATGTATGCGCATTTGTGGCACTAGGGTGATGTGTGTGAGTATCTTTACTTATTAATTTTTAAGAATCACCATTAACTATTGGATTTTTAGGTGTGTTTGCTCACTCATTGTCTAAATAATTTTAATTACCTAATTAACCATGGGTCATCCTAACTAATAAGGTAGGATAAAGTTTCGAACCAAAAATTCTTAGACTGAAAAGCTCGGTTATGTGTGTGGAAGGTGCTAAGCACCCCACAATGTCTATTTAAAGGATAATTCTTCATTTTGATCATAATCTCTATAACTCACATTGTAGAAAATACCAAGGAAACTTGGAATTTGATTTTCAAAAAACATTTTTGTACAAACAAACAATATATATATATATATATATATATATATATATAAATATATATAACATGTAATATTATTTACACAGAATATATACAAGCAACATGTGAGGATACTTATAAATATTTATGTGGATATTATCTACTATGTTGCAAAGTAATATATACATAGCTAACACGTGAATATTATGTAGAAAATATAGCATATGAGAAATTTAAAGGACTTAAGTGTAATTGTGTTCCATTTCTCCTTTAAAAGTAGTTTGAAGTCATATTCATTCTTCAAGAATCATTCTCATGTTAAAACAACATCAACCCAAAATAGTTAGTTTAGGAAAGGTAAAAAATGTTGACTTGATTGGATGCTATTAGTTCAATTGATGTGAACCATGGAGAAGTTGCACTTTCTCAAAACTCATTTTTGAAAAAGAATTTTTTAAGAATTATTTATTCTTCGATTTCTTCTGTTTTGTTTAGTTTATATGCATCCCTTAGCATCTGTTTAAGATAGTTTTTACCTATTTAGGTTAATAGTCAGTAAAATAACTTGTTTTATAGCTTTGTTAGTTCAATTACATTATTAGCACTTGAATGCTTAGTTGAACACATGAACATGCATAAGAATAGTGTCATGCATTTGATGAATATGTGTAGTGGTGATGATGCAGTGAGGTAAGTAAGGTAAGTACATGCATTACAATATGAACATGCATATATGATATGAGAAGAATGTGGTGAACATGTGATGAATATGCAATGGTATGATGAACATGAACGGTTGACGATGCTTACTGCCCTTGGACGATATGAGATGCTTGTTGTCTTGTTATCATGTTTTGCTACCCATGTGATGATGATGCTAGTTTTATATTCTAGCATGATGTAGTATGATGGCACAAAATCTAAATAGATCGAGCCATATTTGCAAGGGGCACAAATATGCTTCCTAAACCTAATCTAGTGGAGACCCCATAAACCCTCTGCCTCTAGTCCACTGAGCTAAGACTTATTTCCTAAAGCATGGTAACCATGTGCGGCAAAAGTGAGTCAAAGTGCCCACTAGGCAGGCACTGGCGCTATAATGACCAAGCACGTAAATCAAGGTATAAACCTTCACACATACACAATCAAGGTATAAAAGAATATACATAATCATCCAAGCACCAAATATTGCATACCCACTAAATACGTAAACACACCAATACATATTTCAAATGAATCAATACAATACATGCCTAATCTAGAGAGCCAAGATTCATCTTATGCTTAAATCATCATATACATATTCAAAATCACATAAATAGGCTTTAGAAAATATAGATCTAGAAAATACCCAAAGAGGAATCCATGATAGTCCATGTATTTGCATATGTAAGCACATAGTCATATATGGAAGCATAGAAATAAAACAAAATCATGTGATTAGTACACTAGTTTTTATATGGAAATAATATACTAATCCCAGTAATCATGTAGAAAACCTTGTATTAAACATGCTACTCATAAAGCAAAACATGACATCTATTTGATTACATGAAATCCTAGACTGATAAAGCAATAAAATGGGTAATGGGCTTACTTAAGGGGTGGTTAAGAGGTGAATGAAGGCTTAAATGTGTGCTGCAATTTTAGGGAAAAAAAAAAAAAAACATTTTTGTAGTCTAGCTTAAGTTGGAAATGATGAGAGGTATTAGTAGTTGATGATGAAATGGATGAGGGAGGGGTGAATATTTAAAGTGGGATGGGGTGGGATTTACAATTTGTTTGGTTGAGGTGAAAAAAAGAGGGAGACAAATGTGGGTAGAAAACTCATTTTCTCTTATTTAGTTGGGATTGGAAATTAAAGACAAAATTGGTGGTTTCAGATATTTTCCACCCAGGCCCACCAAATTACAATCTCTCTAAATCGAGGAGAAAATAGGGAGAGAAAATGAGTCTTCAACCATAATTACCTAACTACTCTTCCTAGGGACGAAACCAGGATTCGAACCTGGGGGGGGGCAAAACTTAAAACAATTTTTTTTTAGAAAATAAAAACTAACATCTATTTCATATTCAACAAAATACTACATATAAAATAAGTGTTTCTTAAACATTTGATATTATAAAAATGTATAGAATCTTGCATCATCAACTATGACTTCAGAATTATTTAGATTTTTTCTTCTAAAAAATTTAATATTGTAGTGGACTTACACATGATCTACCAAAAAAAAAAAAAAAGTTTCATTATTTCCATATTTCATAGTTCTATACACACCAACTAAATCAAAGGGACTTTTCAACCAAAAAAAAAAAATCTAAAACCAAAATAATCACAAACAGATAAGCACTAGTTTATATATATTACTAATATTAATCACATCACACAAAGTGACAAAGACAAAATTCACAAGTTCATATATACTATTAATATTAACCACATCACACAAAGTGAAAAAGACCATTTTTGATAAAACCATAACATGAAAACAATCAGACCAAAGACTTTGGTGAATTGGTCTCACTAAAAAGTATCTTATGACTCATCAAAGGCTAGTCTTACAAATTCAAATTCACTATCACAATTCTGTCAATTCAGCACTCACGTCCTACTCCTAGTGGTCCCAGTTTACTTCTTTATAGATAAAACCAAAACAAACAAAAAAAAGTTACAAACAGTTGAAACACTAAACACATGTGAACACACAAAATGCCTCAATTACACATTACTCAATACAAAGCCACAACCACGAACTAGTCTACGGTCCATACATGACCCATCACACCAGTAACCAGTCCATAAAAACTAAAATGCCACAATCACAGACACAACAGGTCATAAAAAAATGCAGAGGGCAGAGAACCGGCTAAGGTAGAGCAAGAAAAAAAAAACAAAAATATGAACTTGAGAGAGGAGAGAAATTTCTTAGATTTACCAGACTTGTGTGTGACTGTGATCAAGGATCTGAGGAGGAGCAACAGCAGTAACACCCAAATCTGATCTGAGGAAAAGAACAGCAGCAGCAGTGATGGAGGCGTTGATGAGGTTGAATGGAGGAAGAGTGAGGCTAGGGTAAAAATTTGAGCATTGTAATTTAGGTTCAATCCATATTTATTTTTTATTTGGTAGTTTTAATTTGTCGGTTATTATTATTATTATTATTTGGATGAGTTAGACGGTTATTTTTTCAGATTACATTCGTATACCAGTGTTTTTTTTTTTTTTTTTAAATGGGAGGGGGGGGGGGGGGGGGGCTATTAGGACGAAAATAAAAAAATTTCAACACACATATATATATATACTAGCTTTTTTTTGGGGTGAGGGGCCATTGCCCCCCACCCCTGCCCTACTGTAGGTCCGTCCCTGAGTCTCTTCCCTTCACTATTGGAGCTAAAGTGTAACTTCTAACCACCCATGAGTGTTGTTTCGATCAAGCTGCAACATTGATGCTGTTGTCTTCATCAAGTTGGGTTATTTTAGGCATCACAACATACATCATTGTTGATTGATGTTGCATTGCAATTAACATTCATCAAAGCTTGTTTTTGTTTTTGGTACTGCAGTCAAGCTCATTTACTAAGGTTTTTTGGCTAAATTTCTTGAGGGAAAAAGAAAATATAACAAAGGGAATAATGGGGTAAGAGGTGTAACAAGGAAAAAGGTATGCATGTGGACCTTTTCCTATATTCACACGTATATGGCAGCATATGAAGGCCTAATGCTTTCCTTTTATTTATATATATATATATATATATATATTATTTTTCATTTTTATATATGCTGTGAAAATATATTTAGAACTATCTGTTTTATGTAATAATTTTGTTACTCTTGATATATTAATTCATGTAGTTATTTGATAATAAGTATTTTTTTTACAAAATAATTTAAAAATAATTCTTAACAACTATTAATAAAATTAGTTCTAGGGACATAGTAGTGAATTTACACAAATTATATTTTCTATCCTCTCATTTTTCTTCCTAATCAAATATAAGATCCATCCCTTGACTTTTTCACCCAGCCAAACAATATAAGGGAAAACTAAAATTTGATCTATCTCTCAACTTTTCTATCCCCTCCCAATTTTTTATCCTCCCACTTCTTCAACCCTCCAACCAAACAAACCCTTTGTCGATTTTTTGCTTTCTTGTTATTGTTAGAAAGTTTTGGAAATCTAATTTCTAGCTGTTTTGTCCTTGTTCAAATTGGAGCTATGATCACGGAAATATTCCAGCCAAAGGCAAAATGCAGCACAAAAATTTGCAAAGATAATGTTTTGTCTATGTATGTCATATTTTTCAATCCGGAGATGATATTGTAAAGCCATTTAATTTTTTGTGAGGTAGATAATTTATCATACTTCAAGAAAATTCTGGTTTTTTGAATCAATAATGGTTAAAATGAAACAATATTTTGCACAAAGACACCCCGAAAAAAAAGTAATATCTTCAATAATTATAATAAAGTAACGAGGATATTGATGTCAATTTAATGTGGGCCCAATCTACCCATTTTCCTTAATTTGACAATTTCTTTTTTAAGAAAGGATAAAGTGCGATTTATGAAAGGTTAAATGAAAATTAATATGTTCTAAACTAAGTGTGTATTGGAAAACCGATCAACTACCGCGCACTTGGTGCGGTGGTCACTCCATAAGTATAAGTGCTTGTGGGGTGTGGGGGACAAGGGCCGGAGTTTAAGTTTTCAGAAGGGAGTTTCACACACATATATACTTAAATTAAACTAGAGTAAAAATTTTATCTTGTAAAAAAAAAAAAAAAACGATTAAAAGCTTTTTTTTTTTAATTATTAACTCATTACAGTTTCTACATTACTTTTTGTCCTAGTTTTATTTTAAATAATTTAACTTTTAGCTTTTTGAAAAATAAAGTAGCAAGATTTATGGATCTTATTATACTATAACCTACTTGAAATAACAAATTCTCAAACGGAAAATGTAACTTTGCAACTACCAACTGCATTTAGGTGGAATGTTTACTTGAGGATTTGAGGAAGGGGAAGCGGGCTCAAGATGTGCGGCATCATATCTAGTATTTCTACCCAAGTCCAAAAAAAAAAAAAGAAAAAAATTGTAACTGTAACTGTCCTATCTTTAAGGGGGGCAAAAGTGCAATTTGCGCTAGAATTATCATAAAGCACTCACGTAAACAATTTAAAAGCCACCTATACAAATGGAAGAGAATTTCAGGATCTTTCTACAATTTTGGCCTTCCTCATCAACCAATTAGCGTTAAGGATGAAAAAGATAAGAAAAAAACACAATAAGGTGATAATATATTTCCTATCAATAGCCAGACAAACCCAATAAATTAAATCATTCAAACCATAGCCAAAGCAAAACCACCAGATTGATAAAATGCATTCAAAAACTTTGCATTTCACCTTTTCCAACATTAATAACCATGATACTTGAACCATCTCTAAACTTACCATCCACCAAAAAAACAAACATCTGATCAGAGACATGAGTTAATATTACAACATATATATAATCAAGAAACTGCCACCACATCATGACTATTGTTATTCATCAAACAGAACCTGGTGGGTCTGGGCTGGAAGTTCCTCTTCCTTCGAAGACCATGGCTTGATGGTTTGATGATCTGCATGAGAAACGCCTTGATAAAATGGGTTTTTGAGTCCACCTTTGATAGTTTAATATGCACTGTGGATTTGCTAGAACTCCTATGCAGGCTGCACCTAAACGACCCAGGATGAGTGGTGGGTGAGCACAGGCATGCCCTTGTAGAAGCAGCAGAAGTTGAACTTTTGGTTGCCATGTATGTGCTTGTACATGTGCTTTGCTACTCTTTGAACTTTATTGAGTACAATTATTATGATTCCTTTGCCATTAGGGCACTGACAAAAAGGACTAAAATGAATAACGTTTTTCTAAATAAAGACTAAAAAGCAGTAAAAATAAAAAATAAGAACCAAAGTAGAAATCGCGTGAAAATATAAGTACGAAAATGTGGTTTTCGCCCTTTATTTAACATTGTTTTCAAATTGTCTACTCCCCAAATATACCCTTCTCTTTCTTGATTTTATGGTGTTAACTAAGTGGGTTTTGAGTCTTTTTGGTTGGTACAGTACAGACTCTGTGCCACGCAACGGTGTCGTCAATGATCCAAAGGTTTTTGGATTTTATTGATTTCTTTCTCATTTGAAGCTTGTTTGAATTTGAAGACTTAACCTGTACAATAAATTCCTAATTTCATTAATAAATAGTTATTAATGAGATAAAGATTCATGTTAGCTGTCATTATGAGGGTGCTCTTTAATATGCTTTTCTTATATGGATAGATTCCTATTTTTCGAGGAATTTGATTACCAATTGGTGAGGAACCATTATGTAGATTTGAATGCCAAGTAGAACACGGCACAGGGTAAGAGTATTATAATTATGAGGGTGCCGTTTAAAGGCTTTGGAAGGAAATTACTAAATTAGAAGGTTATCTTGGCAAACTGAACTACAAAGAGGAAATGTATGTAGATGTGAGATTGAACTGTAATTAATATCCATTTCATTATGGGATTGTGAAAATCTCAAGGTTGAATATACTAGTTTCATCTTATAATTCAATAGTTACAATAGAGATGAAAGAATTTAAATTCTGAATATATATTTTGAAAATAAGTGTTAACCAATTGAATTATAAAACTCTTGACAACTAGTTAGTAATATATAAATACATAATTTTAACAACTAACCGTATGCGATACAAAAATTAGAATTAGAGTCTCTCTTGAAAAATCAAGAATTTATAGACATAAGAGAACATTCTTTCCAAGTGTTGTTCATCATTGATGTCCCCATTAAAAGGAATTTTTATAAATTTTATTAAAGGGTTAAAAATTACAAACTTTTATATCTTATATCTATTTTATTGTTTGATTGTTTTGTATATGCTTACAATTTATAAAATTAATGGATTGATTACAAGACTCTTGTCATAAGACTCATTATAATGATACAATTTTTAAATGTTTTTTGTTAATTTCATAATAAACAATAAGGTTCTTTAGTACATTTGATATATATATATATATATATATATATATTTATACAAGATAGAAATTCTACTATAACCTAATCTAAGTGTATATGTGTGTAAAGCTCTCTTTTAGAGACTTAAACTCCGGCCCCTTGCCCCTCACATTTTACAAGTATTTATACCTATAAAGTGATCATTGCATCAAGAATATACGCTAATACATGCATTTGATATTAATAACACCCATAATAGTTCTTCACAAATCATTGTCCAAATCACACATGTGCCTGCACTTGCATAGCACTGATGAAAAAAGGAGAAAATTATTACATTAAAAAATTGAGTGGTTAGTCATCGATAATTAACGGCTTCATACAAATGGGAATTTTCAATAAAATTGAACAAAAGGACCCCACCGCACCCCCCCAAAAAAAAAAAAAAAAAAAACACTATTGCCTCACTCGATCAGTTTGGTACAACTTTCATCCTTGGTCGGTTACTTTGGATTGTGGTCTCTTTTGTCACGATAGCTCAGACAAAAAAGGTTTGGCAAAATATGTGATCCAGATCTTCTTATCTAGCAAAAGGCAAAACAAAGTAACAAACAATATCATCTACGTACTCACTGTCTTTCTCTCTCCGCATCTTTTTCAATTCTACTTTCCAAAAAGAAACCAACTGCTCTTTTTTTTTTTTTTTTTTTTTGGGTAACTGAGTTTTTAAGGTTTTTTATTTTAAAAATAATTACGATACGATTATTTCACCTGGATTTATAGGTATTTGTAGAAAGTGTTAATTCAATTACAAAATTCTTAACAACTAAGGTTTTATGTTGAATGGCTAGTATATTCACATGTTTCATTTACTATTATATTAAGTACATAGAACTGCGTTAGCCATTAAGCACATTAAGTTTTGAAAGACTATGATATATATCAATGTCTAAAACTTTATTATACATTGACTAGTACAAAAAAACTCACCAACTGCATATAAAATACAGGAAAACTTTATGTGCCTGAAAAAAAAAAAAAAAAAAAAAAAAATCCTATAGTGAAACTGCTGGTATAGGCTATATATCAATTTCCATAAAATTCCTATAGGTGGTTTTGAAACCGCTAGTATAGGTCATGCCTATTGCAATAATTTTAAGTTTCAAAAAAGCACCAGTATAGGGTTCCAAAGCCGCCATTAAAGATTATATGAGAAAAATATAAAAATTCCTATTGCGGCGGTTTAAAACCATTGGTATAGGTTCACCTACTATGGCAGTTTTCACTTTATAGGGTTCCAAACTGTTGGTATAGGATATCCCAATAGTTTCTTAAAAAGCGCCGGTATAGGGTTACAAATCAGCGGTTTTGAAACCTCCGGTGTAAGTTACCCGAGGCTATTGTCACACTTACGGACCTACGCTAGAAAACACCTGTATAAAAAGTGCCGAGATAGTTCATTTAGGTTTATACCAGCAGTTTTTAGGCTTATAACCACATTTAAAAATGCGACTTAGCCCCAATTTTTTGTAGTGAGAGTAGTGGGTAGATGACATGAACTAAGCCTAGACAAAACTTAAAAACAACTATATACTAGCTAGGACTGGGAGGGATAGGAAGCATTAAAGAAACAAGGAGAAACTCAACCAATAGGGCCTATATAGCTATAGGTTTGGTAGAGAAAGACCCAACTATCAAGCTGTGTGTAGTAAAGTATGTGTCTCATTGCAATGAACATAAGATGTACGTGGTTCCCATGTTGTCCAAGCTCCAAGTAATACATAAAGAATACATAAATTGCTCTAGAGAAACCACCAGAATGTTTAAAAAGTGAGTTTAGAGTCCGAAACATTGGTTGGGGAATTCTGTCAAAAAGTTGGTTTGCAGTGAGTAAAATGCTCATGACAAAGGCCGTGGGGAACGTGGATTTTCCCAAAACTTTACACACAACACAAGTTCAGGCTTAATATCTTACAAAGAACTTTGATAAAAAGAATTTCAGTAAGATAGAAATCAAAAGAGGGAACCATAGGTTTAACTTTTAAATAGAATCCCTAAAACAATTAAATAAAATGTAGTTTATATTGGAAAGGCTTAAAGAAGCAATAATTGAAGATCATACTGAGATGAAAGTGATGTATTCAAGTCATGCTATTATTTTAACTAATTTAAGCATACAATTATTTTTATATTTTTGATTGCAAGCATATTATTAAATTTGCTTTCGTTTTCTGATTTTTTTTTTTTTTAAAATGTTGTCAAAGCAACTAAAACATGAAGAAGAATATTATATCCTTAGTCAATTTTTTTTCTAAGGTCAAGGTTTCTCTCTCCAAACTAGTTTTGGAGAGAAATTTTTCAAACTTCTTTTATATCTTTTTTAATGTATGTGAACTTTAAAAACCTAACCGTTGGATTGTATTTTCTTTATGTTCTTAACATGCATATCAAATTTTGTTCAAATCAAATAATATTTACTATTTGATCAATAAACTTTTTTTTTTATGCATAATTTTAGAACCAAAAAATTTAAAATTTAAACATTGATTGATAACATAGTTATTGATTTTTTATTTTTTCAAAATTTTGAAAGCATACAGGATATAATAAGAATATACAATCCAACAATTACATTTTCAAAATTTATATCCAATAAATATATAAGAGGGGATTAAAGGGGTTTCTCTCCAAATTAATTTGAAGATAAACATTTTCATTTCTTTAATAAGTATTCTTATATAAAATTTACAAAATAAACCATATACCTTTCTTATTTAAGGTATTATTTTCTTTGCATGAAATTTATTTTTTTGTCCCTACATAAAATTTAAAAAGTGGTTTTTTCCCATCTCTAAACTTTTGAAAACATTTCAGTTTAATTTGTCTCCTATGTATCATAAGGAAATGCTGAGTGGTATATTTTTAACATTGAATAATTTGTCATGGACTAATTCATTTAAAAATAAAGCAGGACACATAGAACAAAATACTTGGTCATTACTCATCAGTCATCAACATTTTGCGTAGTCTTGGTTGATCTTCTTCTTTTCCCAAAGAGAAATAACATTTTCTCACCAGTCAAACACAAATAGAAAGAAACCAAACTCTAATAAAATTGTAGTTGTAGATCTCGGTGGCACTGGTGGTGCGGGAATCGCAACCGCCATTTCAATTCAATGTTTTAGTTTCTTGACCTGGGCCATTACCACAAAAATGTAACAGGTGTCATGATTTTCATCTTTGGCTCACAACTTAAATTTCCAAGTGATTGGAGTTTGCATAATGGTTTTAGAAGTGGACCCTTCCACTGTGAGCGGAGACCCTTTTTGCAGTACTGGTATTTGGTACTAAGCAATTATCAATTGCGAACATTCGTATCATGTATTTATATTTGGGTATGGCTTACCTCTAGTATTTTTTTAATTGGAGGTCTCATTTTATTTTAAATATACAATGACAAATGGTAATGAGTTTTAATATCTATTAGGGATGACAATTACTGTCTAACCCGCGAGTACCTGGCCTAATAAAGAGTAGGGTCGGGTTTGGGTTAAAAAAAAAAAAAAAAAAATCCCAAAGCAGGTTTGGGTCAAGTCCGGGTTTTGGTAAAACTCAGCCTGAACCTGGACTCAGACCTAACCCGATTAGTTGTTAAAATACCAAAACACCCTCATATATATATATATAGTTATAAACCCTAAAATTTTCAACTCACACACAATACTCATAGCCACCCCTCACTTTAGCCCATAGCTCACTCTTCTCTCCCACTCTCAAATCTCACCGCCAGCCCCAAGCTGTCACCACCGGTCCAAGCTCTGTCACCTCTGGCCCAACCTTTGTCACCCGCCGGTCCAAACTCTATCACCACCGGTCTATTCTGTTCTCTTCAAAATCTTTTTTTTTTTTTTTTTAATTTTAATTTTATATATTGTATTCAGTCTGAGATGTTTGTTTCAATTGTTTGTTTCATGAATCCCATTTGCCGAGCAAAGGTACGAGGAATCACGTGACATCATTGCCAAGTACCCAAAGGTCCCAAACCGAGTCCCATTTGCCGAGCAAAGTTATGTTTTTTTTTTTTTTTTCCCCAAAACTCATCAATTTCTATTTTGTTGATTCATATTATTTTTTTCCCCAAACCGAGTCCCTGTATTCATCAAAGAGGGGTTTTGTTGATTCATATTATTTTTTTAAAAAAAATTAAATACATTGATTCATATTATTTTTTAAAAAAAAAGATTAAACTGAGTCCCTGTATACTATTTTTTAGATTCATATTATTTTTAAAAAATTAAATAAGTTTTTCAGTTATTAAAGAGAGGCTTTTCAGTTATTTACCAGAAAGGGAATTTGTGGGTGTATAGTTTGGTTTGTCAATATATGTTAAAGCCTTGTTATGTTAACTATAAAAAAGTGAGTGGGACATTTCATTTTTGATGAGTGAATAATTGAGTGTAGTTAATGGAAAAGTAAATTCTATGGGAAAATGTTTTTCAAAGAAAGTGTAATTGTTTAATGGAAGAAATTGTGTTTATTGTTTTTTGTGTTTGTTGTGAATGCAGTGCCTAAAACGGAAATGGGAGACACAAAAAAATCTGGTTCTCCCTCACCAAGTGGTTCTCCCTTGAGAATTGGACGTTGTCCCTTGCCAACTATGCGGTCTCCTTCGCTATTTTCACGATCACCCTCACCATTGTCGCCTTCTGGCAGCTCACCCTCAGGATCACCATCACCTTTTGATGCGAGAGATGCAAGAAAATTTTTATTTAGTAGTATTTATGTTTGTAATTCAATTGTATTTTTATGTTTTAGGTCCTAGTAGTTTATTAGGCTATTATTATTTTAATTTGGAAGCAATGTTATTTTTGTAATAAGGCAATTAGGGTTTCCTAGCCAATTAAAACTAGGGTTTAGTAATCCTTATAAGCAATCTATTGTACTCCTTGAGGGGATAATTGATATTTTGATGAATGAAAAAAATGTCCGTTTGGTCTCTTTTGATTTGGTGCTGACTCCAGGTCCACCCTAGGTGCTGACTTCTAGTGGTATCCCCGCTTGGTGCTGACTCCAAGCAAGGTCTAAGTGCTGACTCCTAGGTCATATCCTTCTATTATAATACTCTCTTTAGAAACCATCTCTTCTTGTTGCTGCTCTTCAATAGATTCGTTTCCTTGCATGCATGTTAAAGCAACACTTGTCAAGGCATGTACATCTTTGTCAACATTAGGCTTTGGTGTTGCTTGAGGATCCTCCATGACCAAGATATCATCATCAATGTTGTCTTCCATGGGGGGAGCAATAATTTCATTGTGATTAATTATCCTTGGTTTCCCAATTGAATCAATTTGAGTCTTCATTTGCTTCATCTGAGTAATCATGTCTTGAACATCTTTTATGAGCTTTTCAGATAATTCCTTTAATTCCTTGATAGATTGTTCAAAAGTGCACTGAGGACATGAAATGGGATGAAGATTCATCGTATTTGCTTCAACTTGAAAAGTACCACACTGAGATTGTGGTAGATACTTAGCTGGAAAGTATGGTGACAAATACTTATCACAAAACTTTTCTTTCATATCTTCCCACACACTAATGGCAGGTTCATACTTTAGATAGTGAAAATATTCAAGATCCTCCCAAATCATTTGTGCTCCACCTCTTAACTTCAACTTTGCATACCTAATCTTTTTGTTATCCACAAAATTTGCTTGCTCAAAGAATTGCTCCATTCCATTCATATAGTTGACAAAATCTCGTGGATTAGTTTTACAACCATCAAAATAAGGTGCTTCTGATATTACCATAGCTAACTGGGCAAAAAGATTTTGCCAACTTGACTTGCTATGTATGGCCCACTAAAGAAGGCACTGCCGTGGCCTTACCAAGTAAAACCTGACAGTTGGAACGCTAGTGATGAGTGGGCTTGGTGGGGCTAATGGTTTGTCAATTAAAGGTAAAAGGTTGATTGATTTCTTTATTTTAAATTGGAGCTTAAGGGTTGGTTGTCTTGCGTCACCTTTATGCCCATTAAACAATGAGTAAGTGTTTGAATTTGTAGTTAATCATGTCTAATTATGATTGGATTGATAGAATTTGTGAATATTTGTGAATAGGTGTAATTATGAATTTGTGCCCATTAATCAATGAGTATGTGTAATAATGAATTTGTGAATATTTGTTTTGATTGATAGAATTTCTAACTCCCAAACTTCTGAACCAATTGGAAGTCTGAAATTCCCGATGGTGGACATAGTGGGAGAGGACCTAGAGGTAGAGGAACAAGAAAGGACAGAGGAAGAGGGAGAGCAAGATGTTACAAATAAGGATGTGGATACAAGTAGAAAAAGAAAGACTACCTTATATGTTTGGGAGCATTTTACAAGGAAAAAAGTTGATGGGAAATTTAAAGCTCAATGCCATCATTGTGGCAAGCCTTACTTGGGTGAGTCTAGCCAAGGCACAACCTATTTGCGTAATCATTTATCAAGGTGTTCATGGTTGAAGTTTAAAGATATAAGGGGTATGTGACAATACTTGTTGCTTAAACAACAGAATAAGGTGGATGGAACGATGAATTTAAATCCTTACCAATTTGATCAAGTCAAAGTGATGAGTAATCTCGCTTATATGGTCATCCTACATGAATAACCACTTTCAATGGTTGACCACATTGGGTTTAGAGAATTTGTTGGTTCTCTTCAACCTTTGTTTAAAATTATCTCAAGAAACACTTTGAAAAGTGACATTCTTAAAATTTATGATAATGAGAGGGAGAAAGTTTTGAAGATAACAGACAAGAATGGAAGTAAGATGACAATTACAACTGGTATATGGACTCCGATTAACAAAAAGAGAGGGTTTATGGTCATTACCGCTTCCTTTATCGATCACACTTGGATGTTGCAAAGTCGGGTTTTAAGGTAATTTTTTGATCTATGAATGTCAAATTTATTAAATCCTATAAATTGTACCATATGTCATTGATCATAGTGTTTATTGAGTTATGTTATAATTATTCCTATTATTTTTGTAGGTTTGTTTATGTTCCTTCTCCACGCACGAAAGATGTTCTTACTGAAATCCTTGTTGATTGTTTTTTAGAGTGGAACATTGATAGGAAGTTGTTCACAATAACTGTTGATAATTGTAGCACTAATGATGCCATGATAAGACTTTTCTTGAACAAACTTGATACTAGTTCTCTTATGTTGAACGGGTCTATGTCGCATATGAGGTGTGCTACACATATTTTGAATTTGATTGTTCAAGATGGGTTGTCTCTTATTGGTGATGGTATTGAAAGGATTCATGATAGTGTGATTTGTTAGACTGGATCACCAAAAATGAGGCAGAAATTTGATGAAAATACACGTTAATTACGTGTTCAATGGACCAAAGAGTTGGTCTTAGATTGTAAGACACGTTGGAATTCAACTTAATGCTTTTTGCTACATTGATTTATAAAGATGTTTTCTCTCGTTTGGTTAAATGTGAAGCATCTTATACTTGTTTGCCACATGATTATGATTGGGAGGTAGCCAAAGATATTTTTGGGAGGCTGGAGTTGTTTTATAGTGTGACTAAGTTTTTCTCTGGCCGTAAATACCCCACAACTGATATGTATTTTACTTTGGTGTGTGAGTTGAAAATAGTATTGAATGAATGGAGTTTGTCTTCAAATGAGATGATAAGTAGAATGGCAGAAAACATGCTTGCTAAATTTAATTCTTATTGGGCTAATGTTAATGTTGTTATGGCTGTTGTAGCTATCTTGGATCCAAAATATAAGATGAAGTTGTTGGAGTTTTATTATCCTAACATTTATGGTAATAATTCTGATTTGAAGATTGAAAAAATTAAGAATCTTTGTTATGATTTGCTTGATGAGTATGGAGATGTAGATGAGTCTCCTGTAGATAATGAAGGAAGTTATCATATGCCTGTAAGTACTTCAAATTATGTGGCACAAATGAAATGAGGTTGAGTGGGGCAATGTCATCTTTTGATTTGTTTGTAAACAATAGTTCAAGTAGTTCAGAGAAACATGGGAGTGCTAGAATGAAATTTGATCATTTCATTGATGAGGGAGTGTTGAAGAGGAGTGAAGACTTTGATATTTTAGTATGGTGGAAAAGTAATGGTCTCAAGTATCCTACTTTACAAATGATTGTAAGAGATATTTTAGCCATTCCTATCACAATTGTTGCTTTAGAATCTGCCTTTAACACTAGTGGAAGACTGTTAAGTCCACATCGTAGTAGATTTCATCCCAAGACTATAAAGGCAATGATGTGTGCTCAGAGTTGGTAATGGATAGAAATCAAAGGTGTATTTATAAAATGAAATCAAAATTGTATTTTTATATTTGCTAGTTATAATTTGATGAAGTTTATTTCCATTTTTTAATTTATTGTTGTTGTAGGTTCTTCAACTATGTCGGGAGATTGTACACTTCAATCAATTCTTGATGATGGGGAGCCTAATAAAGAGGATGGGAATTGTGTCACAGTTGTGGAGGATTAGACTTTTTGTATTAATTTAGTAGCTATTTAATTTCTTAGACTTGTTGGATTAACTTGTTGGTTTGTAATTATTCTAAACTTGTGAGATTTATTTTGTAGCTTTTTAATTTCTAGGACTTGTTGGACTTGTGATACTTATTTCTTGAACTTGTTGGATTTCTTTTATTTTTATGTTTAGCAGGTGATTTTAGCTATGATTTATTGATTTATGATTAAATGGTTATCTTAGCTAGGTGATTTATTGATTTATGATCTTAGCTATGATTTATTGATTTATAATTAACAGGTAATTTATTGATTTATGATATTAGCTATGATTTATTGATTTATAAATTTATAATTAACAGGTAATTTATTAATTTATGATTAAGAGCCTATGATTTGGATTGATTTGGCATTTGGGCCACGTTATATGGATTTGAATTTGGACATCATAGGGCTTGAATCTAGGCAAAAATGAATTTGGGCTTCAATTCAATCTTTATTTTTTGGTTGGGCCACGATTTGGGCCGCGGATTGGGCCTAAATCTGGTAGGGCTAAACGGGGCCCGACGGGGCAGGTCTGGGTGGGCATAAAAAAAGCCTGTTTATTAAACGGGTCGGGTCCGACTAATGGGTCTAGGCCTGTGGGGCGGGTTCGGATATGAAAAAACCCGGCCCATTGCCATTCCTAATCTCCACATTTTATTTAGTTAGTGGGTTATGTAGCAGTTTCTTATTAAAACAAAAGAAGATTTTAGTTTAAAAAGTATTGGAGGTAAGCCAAAACCTTTATATTTTATGGTTTCAGTGAACGGATGTCGTTAGAAAATTTCTTAATATACTATTTAAAAAAAATTAATTATATTTTTATAGAAAATGTAAAAAATTTAAAAAAATTAAGTAATTATTTTTTTCATTTTCCATAAAAAGTTTTTAAAAATATTTCATAATCTAATGTCCTTAGAGTATCTGTTAATCTTTCCCATATTTTATTAGATTGTTGCCCTAATAATGCAACAACTTTGTTAATTAGTGACCCAAAAAAAATCAAAAGTAGCTGCAACTACAACGCTATTAGGGCTTGGTTTCTTTCTTTTTGTGTTTGGCTGGTGAGCAACTATGAGAAAATGAAGTTTCTCTTTGGAAAGTTGTAGAACCAAGATTACATAAAATTGTAATGAGTAATGACCAATTATTTTGTGCCACATGTCCTTTTTTTTTTTAATGATATGTTCCACATCAAATCTTTAAATACTAAAAATTTTACAACTTTGCATTCTGTTAGGCAGTGCCGGCTCAACATGCTAAGCAACTGAGGCGATCGCCTAAGGCCCCTTAGCAAAAAAAGGCCCAAATTTCAACCAATCAAAAATTTTTAAGTCTCAAAATGTTAGATGATAAAATAATGTCAATAATGACCCAAATAAAACCAATAAAAACCAAAATTTGCTAACTTAGTTGTTGCGAAAAATGTTGTATATCGTAACATTATTTCTACCCAATAGGATCTATTTCTTGAAAGTATTAATTAAGCCCAAAATTTTAACCAATAAATAAAAAATAATTTTTTTATCAAAGAAAAAACTAGAACAAATAAATTTTTCATTAGATGTGTAACCTTTAACCTTCTCCATGAGTGTTTTTCAGTGTAGAATTCATTAACTCCCACATAGAGAAGCTAAAAAAACACACACTCTCTCTCTCAACCAAACAACTAATCTCTCTCAACAAAACAAATAAAATTCAAAGACAAAAATTACATACATATTCAATCTCAAACCTCAATTTTTCTTGTACGAATTGCTGGAAATTTTGCCCCACTCTCTATTTAAAGCATAAAAAAGAAATTGTTTTGAAGCTGTAGCTACTGCACTTCAGACCTTCTTCTCCTCATTTGAGTCTGATCCTCAGGTTTGTTACTTCTCTAGATTGTTTCTTTCCTGAACTTTCTCATAATTCAAGCTATCTTGTTTACTTTCTCTTTATTTTATTCTTGGTAATTACTTTAAATTCTGACACAGCACATCGGTAAACTCATTTTCATGGGACGTGGAGTAGCATATATAGGACCATAAATTTATTTTATTTTATTATTTTTAGTAATCATGGAACTATGTCTGTACTTATCTCTTAGGGTTTTAATTTTTTTAAATAAATTTCACCTTCAAAATTTTTTTTTTTTTGGTTGAGAATTTCATTGATTCGTTATAAAAAAAAAATTTACTTGTATACTCTTATATGGGTCCACATTAACACTTGTTGTTATTTTGTTAACAAATAAAATTATTTTTGTGAGGAAAAAAAAATCTACGATTAAAAAATTTTAATATTTAATTTTTTTTTTAAAAAGGCCCCACCCAAAATTGTTGTCTTAGGCCCCAAAACACATTAAGCCGGCCCTGCTGTTAGGACACAGTTTAAAGGTTTATGGTGGTTGACAAAAGGACATAAACTGAAGTGTTTTCAAAAGTTTAGGGATGAAAAATAAATTTTTTTAAAGTTTAAGAACCAAAAATGAATTTTTAAAAATTTAGGGATGAAAAAAATGAACTTCATGCAAAGTTTAGGGATGAAAGCAATAACTTAGTCAAATTCCTTTTATATAATAATTAATACACCATTTATGAATAATTAATACATTAAAATTAATGCATTTACCCTATTTAATGCATGACAATTAATTAATGTATTGACATAAATGTAAAGTCCTTTTTTTTTTTTTTTTGGACTAAAAGAGGTAGAGATAAATGTAAAGTCTTGATTTTGATAAGGTGAAAAGATAAGCGTGTAGAATCATTAGTCCTCTTAAGGAACCCACAACTCGGCAAAACCTTATACTATTATGGTTAAGGTTAATGGTTATATAGGCAAAAATACCTTTTGGTCCATCTTCTTTTGCTTTTACTATCATTTTAAGATATGGGTATATGGTTCATTATATGTGATAGCCCAAGAGGCCCAAAATAGTAGTGGGTCCATGTACTTGTAGAACTAGTATAATAATCTTGGATTACTAGGTTTCTCTATCATATAAATTGAATACAAATATTTTGTTTCACTTTTTGCGTTCTATTTTATGCACCACTAATCACAATTTGTCATGTATTTTTTTTGTCTTTCTTTATAAAATAACCAAAATTTACAATTGAAATAAAAAAATTAAACATGTGATATACCATGATTGGTGGAGTATAAAGTGAAATACAAAAAGTAGAATAGAGGATTTGTATTTTATATAAACCATACTTTGGATTCTCTGTAAAAGCCAGTGCTAGTAGCAAAGATATAGTTACTAAAAAATTTATCCGTAAACGTTGGTCATTGGCCAAACCACATAATTCATGTTCTCCCTCTCTTGCTTCTCCTTTTCAATCTCTATAATCTCCTACATTTCTCCTAGTCTATCACATTTCTAAGCTGATATCAAAGCAAATTGATTTTGGCTTATAGAAAAATCTCTGCCTTTTTATTCCACCAATTACTAATTTAGTGCCTGTTTGGAATTAGATTATAAGTTAGCTTATTGCTTATTTTTCTTACTATTTGCTAGTCTCACGTGAGTCACTTATTTATTTTATTTAACTTTTGTATATTTTTCTACTATTTGTGGTTCTCACGTGAGTCATCTACATACTTTATTTAATTTTTACCTTTTATCTGTAGTATTTTAAGCAAAATTTTTTTAGTTGAAAGCTAGATAAGTTATTCTCAAACAGACACTAAGCCTCAAAACCCACCTATCATTTAATGGAGATGTCTATCGTTTTAAATTTCACTCTCCAACTATCGAATTATCAAAAAAAGAAAAAAAATTTAATGCAAGTTTAATTTTCCCCAATAAATAATTAATTGGAAATATATTTATGGTTTGGTACTTAGTATCCATTTGGGAACAACTTATCTAAATTTTTGCTGTAAGTGCTAAAGTATACTTTTACTTTAAAAAAAAAAGTGAGAAAATGTGAAGCTTTAAAAAACTATATATAAAAACTAAAAGCTAAAAGGTAAGCAAGCTCAAGCCAAACAGACTATTAAGGCTGTTTGGCTCCACATTTTTCATTACTCAGTTTTCGTCACTCAATTTCCATCACTTATCACTCATCACTCTAAAATACCAAGGCTGTTTGGCACCATCACTCAATTTCCATCACTCAATATTTTTCACACTATTTGTGGGCCCCATACTTGTCACTAGTGCAGCTTTATTTTTATTTTTTATTAATTTTTTTTTCAGTACCCACAAACCCGAACTAGTGAAAGAAGAAAGGAAAAAAGAAAAGAAGTTCAGATCACTCGAACCCAGAGAAAGAAGAAAGGAAAAAAGAAAAGAAAAAAAAGGATACCCAGATCACCGAACCCAGTGAAAGAAGAAGAAGAAAAAAAAAAGGGAAGAACACCGGGGAGACTGAACCCAGGAAAAGAAAAAAAAAAAAGGAAGAACAGGGGAGACCGAACCCAGGAGAAGAAAGGGAAAAAAAAAAAAGGGCAGAAAGAACCCAGGAGAAGAAAGGGGAACGAAAAAAAAAGAGGGAAGAACGAACTCATGAGAAGAAAGGGGAAAGAAAAAAAGAAGAAGAAGGAAGAACGAACCCAGGAGAAGAAAGGGGAAAGAAAAAAAAAAAAGAGAGAGGAAGAACATGGGGAGACCGAACCCAGAAGAAGAAAGAAAGAAAAAAAAAGAGTTGTTTTGGTCAAAAGGTGCAGCTGAGTGGGTCCCTCATGTGTGTTTAATTACAAAAATGCCATTGAGTTATGAGAATTGAAAACTGAAAATAGCCAAAATGTGTTTTCAGTTTCCATAACTCATAACTCAAAAATCAGAGAATTGAGTGTTGGAAACAGAGTTATGAAAACAAAAAAATTGTGCAGCCAAACGAACATTTTGCTGTGGGCTCCACAATTTTTGAGAATTAAGTTATGGAAACAGAGAATTGAGTTACGAAAACAAGTGAACCAAACAGCCTCTAGTAATTGTTAAGGATAAGAGCCCAGTTATGATAATGTGATACGAAATACAAATTGCAGATTATGAGAGGATAGAGTTATTTGTATTTTCAAACTCAAAATAGGATAAAGCTGTTTGTATTTGAAACTCTGTTATATTTCAAATTCTAGTAATCTGTTCAACTCTATATAAAGGAAAGGCCTTAGCTGTATCAGGTAAGGCTGAAAATATTCAGTAGTTCATTGAGTTTACATGGTATCAAAGTAAGAGATAGCATCAGTAGATTTGACAAGAAGTGCACTTGGAAGAGGATACCGAATAGTGCCATCAGTAAACTTCTTAGGCTTGATGATATTGTTCTTGGATTGAGTAACCATAGGATGAGAGGGTTGCTGGTCGGTGGCTGGAGAAGGATTAGGTACAGCTGGGATGATGTGGGTAGAAGCAGAGACTGTTTGATCATATGTATTATGGGTAGAAGTCCTTCCAAATTCTACCGGGCTTATCCTCTCTCAGATGAGATACATTATTGATCTCTTAAAGAAAACCAAGATGTTGGAAGCTAAGCCTATTAGCTCTCCTGTGGCTTAATCCACAAGTTTGCCTGCATTTGAAGGGGATCCTCTTGATGATGTCACTTTATATAGAAGCACTGTTGGGGCTCTAAAGTATCTCTCTCTTACTCGTCTTGACATCAGTTTCACTGTTAACAAGCTATCACAGTTTATGCATCGCCCCACATCACTTCACTGGCAATCTGTCAAACGCCTCTTGCGTTACCTTAAACAAACAATTCATCTTGGTCTTCAGCTCAAACGCTCTAAGTTTAATACCCTCCAAGCCTTTTCTGACGCCGATTGGGCTGGTTGTTGTGATGATCGGCACTCAACTGGGGGATTCTATGTTTTTCTTGGTGATAATCTTATTTCCTGGGCTGTAAAAGCAAAAGACCGTGGCTCAGTCTAGCACTGAGGCTGAATACAAAGCCCTTGCAAATGCAGCTGTTGAAGTGAAATGGTTGCGTGCTCTTTTATATGAGCTGGGAACTCCTGTCCCTAGGTCTCCTGTTCTCTGATGTGACAACATTGGTGCAACATATTCATCTTCCAATCCAGTCTTCCATGCTCGTGCAAAGCATGTTGAGATTGATTTTCACTTTGTCAGGGACATGGTTGCTGATGGCTCACTTGTTATTCATTTTCTCTCTAGTCGAGATCAACTAGCTGACATCTTTACGAAGCCCCTTGTCTTCATCTAGATTTGCACTTCTTCGGTCCAACCTCAACATTCTTCCAGTACACAGCTTGCCCGTGTTAAGGATAAGAGCAAATCAATATCCAAATCAGCTGTATCCCAGTTATGATAATGTGAAACGAAATACAAATTTCAGATTATGATAGGATAGAGTTATCTGTATTTTCAAACTCAAAATAGGATAGAGCTGTTTGTATTTGAAACTCTGTTATATTTCAAATTCTTGTAATCTGTTCAACTCTATATAAAGGAAAGGCCTTAGCCGTATCAGGTGTGGCTGAAAATATTCAGTAGTTCATTGAGTTTACAGTAATTGAATTTTTTTTTTGAGGTGCTTAGTAATTTATTTAAAGAGTTCATAATACTTATTTTCTCCCAAAAAGAACATAAAAATGAATATATTAAATAGACTGAGAAGGCAGAAATTGTAAAGCTTTGAACTGAATCCTTCAAATATATATATATATATATATATTTTTTTTTTTTTCAATTGGTTCCAAAATAAGATATACAAAACCCGTTTTACAATCTTGCTAAAATATGAAACAGCCTGAACAAAAGAACAATCATCCTTGTTAGAAATACTAAATGATTGTATTATATTCCTTGATGAAAGAATGTACATAGATGCCTTTATATAGGAGGCATATGTGTGCAGTACAAGTAAATATGTGTGCTATACAAGTAACCTAACTGGGCCTAAAGCCCACAACACTATATATGTTAACAGCCCCCCTCAAACTCAAGGTGGATGTGAGACCAACTTGAGGTTGTCAACCAAAGTATGAAGGCGTCCCTTAGGATGTGACTTGGTGAAGATATCTGCAAGTTGATCTTTAGAGGAGACTGAGATCAGCTTGAGAGCACCATGGACAAGATGAAAACGGATAAAATGACAATCGATCTCAATGTGTTTAGTCCGTTCATGGAAGACATCATTGTGAGCAATATGAATAGTACTCTGGTTGTCACAATAAAGAGGAGTAGCAGAAGATATAGACACACCTAAGTCTTTGAGAAGCCATCGTAGCCAAAGGAGCTCAGATGTGGTATCAGCAAGGGCACGATATTCTGCTTCAGTACTGGAGCGGGCCACATGAGTTTGTTTCTTGCTTCGCCAAGAAATCAGAGAAGAACCAAGAAGAAAGCAATAACCAGTGGTGGACCTGCGATCAGTGGGGTCTCCTGCCCAATCAGCATCAGAAAATGCACGAAGAGTAAGAGGAGACTGAGCAGAGTAGAAAAGACCATAGAAGAGAGTGCCCTTTAAGTATCGAAGAATGCGCAGAACAGCAGCATAGTGAGTTGATCGTGGAGCAGACAGATACTGGCTCACTTGGTGAACAGCATAGGAAATGTCTGGACGAGTGACAGTGAGATAAACCAAGCTGCCAACCAAGCGTCTGTAAAGAGAGGGATTAGACAATGGTTTCCCCCTTGAGGGAGTCAGATGTGCATTAAGCTCAACTGGAGTATCCACAGTCTTGCTATCAGTGAGTCCAGCGCGAGACAAGAGTTCAGAAGCATACTTGGCTTGAGTAATATAAAGTCCATCTGTAGAATGAGTGATTTCAAGACCCAAGAAGTAGCTGAGATATCCAAGATCTTTCATCTCAAACTGCTGACTGAGAAAAGTCTTGAGTTCTTGAATGCCATTGAGGTCATCACCAGTTATGATCATATCATCCACATATAAGAGAAGTAAAATAGTGCCTTTGTCAGTGCGACGAAGAAATAAGGCAGAATCATAGTGACTGGCCATGTAACCCAAGTGAGAGATGGTAGAGCTGAATTTGGCAAACCAAGCTCGTGGAGCTTGCTTAAGGCCATAAAGTGCACGTCGAAGGTGGCAAACATTGTTTGAGTCAACAGAGAGACCAGGAGGAGGTTGCATATACACTTCTTCACTTAAATCCCCATTAAGAAATGCATTTTTGACATCCATCTGAAAAAGGTCCCATTTACTGGCAGCAGCAACAGCTAAGAGGGCACGGACAGATGAGATACGAGCAACTGGAGCAAAGGTCTCTTCATAATCAATCCCATACTCTTGTGTAAAACCTTTTGCAACAAGACGAGCTTTGTAGCGCTCAATAGACCCATTAGAGCGAGTCTTAATCTTGTAGATCCACTTACAACTAACCACAGATTTCCCAGGAGGAAGTGTCACCAAATCCCAAGTATGGTTTTTAGATAATGCATCAAGTTCCTCTTTCATTGCAATTTGCCATAAAGGGTCAGTGGAAGCCTCACGATAGGTGTGAGGCTCGTGTAGTGTAGCAAGAGCAGTGTAACAATGATAGTCAAGTAAATGTGCAGGAATAGATCTTACCCGAGTTGAGTGACGAGGTGTAATGTCTTGTGCAAGATCTTCAGGCGGAGCAGGAGCAGGAGACCGAAGCTCAAGATTGGGGTTGGGTAGCTCGTCTTCAACCTGTTCATCTTCCACATGTTCATTAAAGGGTGAACTAGGAAAGGGATCAGTGATATCTGGTGGTTGGATAGAGAAGTCTACAGCAATAGAATCAGGAGCAACTACAGGAGGATCAGGAGCAGCTACAGAAGGAATATGTGTCTCATCTGGAAAAAGATCTAAGATAGAAGAGGAAGACAAGGAAGCACTGAAATGAGAAAGTTCGACAAAGAGGCGATGTTCCCAAAAGACAACATTACGGGAGACACGAAGACGATGAGAGACAGGATCATAACACCTATACCCCTTTCGAGTTTCGCCATAGCCAAGAAAACAACAAAGCCTTGACCGAGGCTCAAGTTTGTTATGCTCATGTGGCTGAAGAAGAACGAAACAAGCAGAACCGAATGAGCGAAGGTGGTGATAGTCTGGAGGTGACCCAAAAAGGCGCTCATATGGAGTTTGATTTTGGATAACAGGACTCGGAATGCGATTAATAGTATGAACAGCATGAAGAGCAGCTTCACCCCAAAAAGGAGCAGGAACTTTAGTAGAGAGAAGGAGAGCACGAACAGTGTCAAGAATATGACGAAGTTTTCGTTCGGCTCTACCATTTTGCTGAGAGATACCTGGACAAGTTAGTTGATGAACAGTGCCATAGGAATGCAAAATAGCTTGGAAAGCATATTGAGTGTATTCAAGAGCATTATCAGATCGAAAAATTTTGATGTGTCTGGAAAACTGAGTTTCAACCATTTTTGCAAAATTAGAATATACTTCCAATAATTCAGAACGATGTTTCATATTAAAAATCCAACTATAGCGAGAGTAATCATCAACAAAGACAACAAAATATCTAGACCCACCAATACTAGAGACAGAGGAAGGCCCCCAAACATCAGAATGAATAAGGTCAAAGATATCAGTGGATATGGATTCACTAGTATTGAAAGGCAAAGCTGGTTGTTTTCCTAACTGACATGAAACACAATCAAAATTTTCTATGGACACTGAACCTAACAAATCTCTAGAAGCCAATTGTTGTACCCGAGAGGAAGATGCGTGACCAAGTCGAGCATGCCAAAGTGCAAGGGAAGGAGTGGAAGAAACTGCAGCAGTTGCAGCAATAGAAACAGGAGCGACAAGTGGAAGACGAAGGTTGTCCACGGGAAACATTCGCCCAACTCTGGGACCGGTCCCAAGCTCCTGTCCCGTCCTAGGATCCTGCACAATGCATCCAGAATAATCAAAGGTAATGCGATAACCCAACTCAGCTAATTGTCCCACAGAAAATAAATTATAAGAAAGGTCAGGAACATTAAAGACTCCAGGAACCGAGAGGTTGGAGGTTGAAACTGAACCTATATTATGACTAGACATTGTGGAACCATTTGCTGTACGAATATTAAGAGGGTGTAGTGCAGGTTTAAGGTCAGAAAATAAGGAAGAGTGAGGTGTCATGTGATTGCAACAAGCAGAATCCATAAGCCAAGAGGTAGGAGACATACCGGATAAAACTGAGAGAGAAGAGGAATAAGATGCATTACCAACCATACGAATGACATTGGCGATGATATTTATAAGGTCATCTTTGGAAATGGAGAAAGTGGATCCAGAAGACTGAGACTGTGCAGAGACAAGAGCCATTGGTTGGACACTCTCAGTGTTAGCAACTGTAGCAGCAGAAGTAGAAACAGCTGATTTGTTGCGCTGATAGCAAGTCTCAATATTATGGCCAAAACGTTTGCAAAAATTGCAAAACCGTTTGTTGGATTGTCGGCGACGATTGTTGCAAAAGGAAGCAAACTTGTCCTTATTCTTCATTTAGAAGCAAAATATGCAAAAATGGACTGCAAAAATGAAATCTACGCGAAAAACTGGGTAAGAAGCACCTGAACTCCAAAAAAGTCAACCCAAGCAAAAAGTCAACGGTCAACCCCGTCAAAGTCAACGGATGACGTCAGCAGGCTGACTGGGCGATGACGTCAGCAGAAGAGAAGATGAAGATGACGTCAGGATGATGTCAGCAGATGACGTCACCTAGGGCTGACGTCAGCAGGTGAGATCCGGCGCGTGTAGGCGCGTGGAGGCGCGTGAAGAACAATCTCGGCGCGTGGCGGCGCGTGAGGAGCGTGACTGAGGCGCGGTTTCTTCAGGCAACGCGTGAGGGCGCGTGCAGTCTCCGATGCTTGCGAGACTTCCACGAATGTGTAGATCGAGGCGAGACGATCACGGTGGTATGTGCAAAAATGTTATCGGAGGAAGATGCACGGCGGAGACGGTGATTGCAGTGGTCTGTGTGGTGCGGGACTCCTCAACAACGGCGGCTGCAGTTCTGGAACCTGAGAACAATCTCGGCGCGTGGCGGCGCGTGAGGAGCGTGACTGAGGCGCGGCTTCTTTAGGCAACGCGTGAGGGCGCGTGCAGTCTCCGATGCTTGCGAGACTTCCACGAATGTGTAGATCGAGGCGAGACGATCACGGTGGTATGTGCAAAAATGTTATCGGAGGAAGATGCACGGCGGAGACGGTGATTGCAGTGGTCTGTGTGGTGCGGGACTCCTCAACAACGGCGGCTGCAGTTCTGGAACCTGAGGACAACGGCTGAGAGACGTCGTAGGTTCAACGGTAAATGGCTGCAGTGGCTGTTGTGACGGCGGAAGCGATAAGGGTAGAGTAACACCAAGATAGACAAGACTGCTGAAAGAAAGGTCAGAGCAGTGGCTCTGATACCATGTTAGAAATACTGAATGATTGTATTATATTCCTTGATGAAAGAATGTACATAGATGCCTTTATATAGGAGGCATATGTGTGCAGTACAAGTAAATATGTGTGCTATACAAGTAACCTAACTGGGCCTAAAGCCCACAACACTATATATGTTAACAATCCTCACATGAAGAAAAAAAAAAGGTCTTCTAAGCTTACTACAGGGGTCTCACACCCCAATAGGACGTCTCGCATAAGGTGGTGGACCCATGTACTTGTTGTTGCTAGCCCGGTTCCTCCACTCCCTTGCAGAAATAGGCCAGAAGAATGAACAGAGCATAAGTGCACCTGAAGCTATAGCCAAACCAAAATAGATCTAATAACTTCGTTGCCTCAAGCTTGGATAGTTTTCCTTACTGATCTTAGTGAAGGTTTCTTGAACATTTGTGCAGTCTATTAGCTTAGAAAGGATGGAGTTGGCATTATATGCTGGCTAATGTTATCTGGCTGTAATAACTAGGGGTCAGTCGTCCCTTGTTGTTGCATTTACCTCTTAGTGAGACCTCGCAAACATACTTCTCCCATTCCCATATGAAAACAAAATCCAATAGTTTTAGACAGGGACAGAGCTAGGATTCGAAGTCGAGGGGGGCAAATATAATTTTCTTGAGGAGGGCAGAAGGTTAAAGTTGTTGTGTGATTGTGTGCGATGATTGAATGATAAGCGGAAACATAAAAGAGAGAGCAACAAAATTGTTGAACTAAAATGTTAATGGAATTATCCTTTTCAAGCTCAACCATGAAACAAATGTAACAAATTTCATAATTTTTTCATGATTTATTGAGGTGAAAATTTGTGATTAGTATAACATCACTTTTATGGGGACTACTACTAACATTCCTCTTATTGTATATCAATCACAACTTGCCACCTCAATAGTTATAAAAAATGTTATGAAAATTGTTGTGTAATAAGACTTATTTTTTCAGTTTCACTAAAATGTTAAATAAAAACTACATATCTAATTAGAAATTTTAATATCTTTTCGTAAAGCTTTCTCTTAGCTTTTGAAAAAAGAGGAAATAGAAAGTATGTACATGTCTGTAATTTAAACATACCGCATCTGCATTGCTGAAGTCCACTTCACCAGTAATGCATTTGCGGTCAGTCATATCAGAGTGATAAGGATTACAGAGGGCAGGCACCAATGGACCAGATTGACTGAACGAATTAGGTCCAGTGCCATTCTTGTTGGCCACGTTGGTGATGAACTTGTTAACATTACTGACCGTTTGGAAGGTCACATCTTTGCCAGTAGACAAGGTTCCATAGGCTGTTGCATTGTACACACAGCGAAGAATTTGGCTTAATGCTGTATGAGCTGTGGGATTTTGGAGCCAGTCATCCATTGCAAAACAAGTGTCTGCTATCCCACTGAAATGTGGAGAAAATTGGATGAGATGCACAGTCCTAGCAAGAATATGCAATGTAAAAACAAAATATATATATACCTTTGAAAAAAGAAAAAGATAAATTTCAAATTTAAGAAATGTTTGTCCCTCTTCTTGCATTTGAGTTCCCCAATTTAACATATATGTACCCACGCTCACTAATTTTGTCAAAACTTCCATGCATCCTAATGTGAAGTTTGCGCTCCATAAATTAATTTTTGACAACAAAAATAAGTGCTTAAAATTTTTTCCCAATATGATGGAATATTAAACAAGTGTAAGTCGCTTACCTTTTCCTAACTTACTTATATCACCCATCAAACATATTTAATCCGTTGACAATTATTAAAAGAACCTTTTGTCTTTTTTTTTTTTTGACAATTTGATAGTTGCAATTGGGGAGGGAAAATTTCAACCTTGAAGTTCTTTGTTATAAACACCAGAGACGCTAGTTGAGTAACAAGGCTTTAAACAGGAACCTCCTATATTCAACAAGATATAATGGAGACCTAATTAAGTTGGCTTAATCTCTGCTTTTCATATCTTATTTTCAGCTTATTTGGTTTTGTACAACTTTTTTAAGCATGTATAATGATCACTTATTTGGTAATAAGTGAGAGGGTCACAAGACTCACAACCAAGAGTAGATGGTACACATGTTCAAAGCCAAAAAAGCTTGGAATATGCAATGTGCATGCCAAAATCTTCTGTATCATGTTCACTGAACATTTGAAAGTGCATGCGAGCAGATTTTTTTTTTTTTTGATAGGAGCGTACAGAAATTTCTTAAACCACTTAATAGACATGTAGAAAGAGTTCTTATACTTACTCTAAACAAAGAAAATTATCTGATAAGTTTATTAAGAACAAAATAATTCTATATACATACAATCATTGAAGGAATAAATGTAACTGTGAACATGTATAATAAAAAAGAAGAGGAAATAAGTTGCTTAAAACGAGATATTGAAATTAATGAATAAATGCAGCTTACTTATGGAATATGAGATAGAAGCCACACAACACAGATGTGTTTTTAACAATGATCCAGCCAATGATCATAAATCTGCAGCAGGTTGATGTATGTCATCAGCAACGAAAAAAAAAAAAACACAAAGAAATACATACAAAAGAATAAGAGACAGAAAGAGTACAGTTGGGAAACGAATGTAGCCAAATCACTCACATGTACACAAAACATTGCACTCCGAAAGCTGAGAATACTGCAGGCATTAACTACAATCACAATTGAGAAAAAATCATTAGTGGTTGTATGGTAGGCCTCAAGGAGGAATTATATGTGTGTGTGTGTGTGTGAGTGTGTGTGTGTATGTATCTTGTTGAGAGTTAAATGGCCTTAATAAACCAAAAACTGCCAAGAATAGCATCACAAAAGCAATGTTAATAATTTCTCTCCTGCAAGTAAGATCAATAAATTGATTCACAACCATGAAAATTTACCTACATAAGCCACAACTACCACAAAAAAAAATTATAATAATTGATATAAAATCGAAACAAAGCGATGAACTCACATAGAATTCAAAAATAAGTTTATAGTTTTTAAAGAAGTCCATGTCCGGATCTCAGGAAATAAAGCAGAAACATTAGCCGTGTTTCTGACTTCTTCAATGTTCGTCTGGCCATTAGGAGGCAAAGGAATTTTGTTCACTGCAACCGTTTTAGCTTCAGCTAGATTATCCAATGCACTTTAAAGTGTTTTGGTGGTGGATTTTACTTGATTGGATGTATATTCTGTCATATCTTGCATGTTACTTTGGAAGTTTGCCTTAACCAAGAAGAGAATAGTATTTCCAGTGCCGATACATTAAAAATAAAATAAAATTTTGGCAATTGGAATCACAGAAGTGTTCAGACATAAACATAAATTCAACACACATGAGCTATGAGTGAGGAAGTTGTAATGTTGAGGGTGACATACATTGCAACAATGGTGAAAAGTACAATAAGGATAACAGCAATGAAATAAACGACTTGAGAATAGCCACCATACCCGCTTTTGCTGAAGAAACAGCAGCAACAGACAAATATCAAGAACAGACCAAACACCAAAATCCAAATTCCAGTACTGGCCATTATAGGAAAAGCGGTGTAAGCAACAGATTGCATCAAAAACATATATAAGAGTGTGAAACTGTGAATATTAAGCTAATTCCATTATTTAATCAACTGCAAAAGGCAAAAGAATAGAGAATCAGCTGAAAAAAAAAATGAAAGGTTTGCAAAAGCTAATATCTATGCAAACATTTGTGGCTCAAAGTTTGCATAGATATATGAAATAATTGTAAACCTAGAGTGACTCTAAAACTATCAGAACTTTATATTGAACTTCTAAGAATTATAGCAAAGTCTAGAAGGGATGATTGGTTAGAGTTTTGGTTAAATGATTTATTCACTATTTCTTAATAATTTTACAATTTAGGACAATATGTTATTTGTTAACGTGTATAGTGTTGTGGCCTTTAGGCCCAACTAGATTACTTGTATAACACCCTCTTACTTGTACTACACTCATTTGCCTCCTATATAAAGGCACTCGTGTATATTCTTTCATTGAGAAATACAATACAATTATTCAGTTTTTCTAACATGGTATCAGAGCTATTGCTCTAACTTTCTTGTGTCTTGCAATCTTGTCTTTGTTGGTAATTTCTGCTGCCTCGACTTCTTCGGTCAGTAAACCTTTTCCACGCCCTTTCCTGACTGCTCCACCGCCGTCAGAGGTGCCCAAGGTTGAATCCTCACTGCAAGAAGCTCGATCACCGCAACAAAGATCATTGCCTTCGTCGGATCTTCCACATAGGACCTCCGATTAGGACATAAGACATAGCACCGTGTAGATTTTCAATCTATCTACACAACGCCGCCTGAATCATCATCTTTTGATCCTCCACGTGCCGCCACGCGCTGGTCAAAGATTTGGCAGTTTGTTCCACGCACTTCACGCGCCTCTAGTATTGCTTCGATCATCTCACCGCCGCCGTTAACGGAATCGTCTTTCTTCGATTTACATAGATGGAAAAGAATCGGCCCCATCGAACCCTTCACGCATCGTCTGAATTTCTCTACAATATCAGCTACGCGCCGCCCTGCTGCCCACTGACATCACTTGCTGACGTCATCTGCCACGTCAGCCCTAGTTGCTTGCTTGCTGACGTCACCTGCTGACGTCATCGTCTAGTCAGCACCCAGGTTGACTTGTTGCGGTTTAGGTGCTCCTTATCCAGTTTTTCGCGTAAATTTCATTTTTGCAGTCCGTTTTTGCATATTTTGCTTCTAAATGAAGAATAAGGACAGGTCTCCTTCTTGTTGCAATAATCATCGCCGACAATCCAACAAACGTTTTGGCCACAATATTGAGACTTGCTATCAACGCAACAAATCAGCTGTTTCAATTTTTGCTACTACTGTTGCTAACACTGAGAGTTTCCAACCAATGACTCCCGTCTCTGCACAGTCTAATTCTTCAGGACGCACTTTCACCATGTCCACAGATGACCTTAAAAACATCATCGCCAATGTCTTTCGTATGGTTGGTAATGCATCTTATTCCTCTTCTCTCTCAGATTTATCCGGTATGTCTCCTTCCTTTTGGCTTATGGATTCCACTTGTTGCAATCACATGACACCTCACTCGTCCTTATTTTCTGAACTCAAACCTGCACCACACCCTCTTAATATTCGCACCGCAAATGGTTCCACAATGTCTGGTCATAATATAGGTTCTGTTTCGACCTCTAACCTTTCAGTTCCTAGGGTCTTTAATGTTCCTGACATTTCTTACAATTTATTTTCTGTGGGACAATTAGCTGAGTTGGGTTATCGCATTATATTTGATAATTCTAGGTGTATTGTGCAGGATCCGAGGACGGGACAGGAGCTTGGGATCGGTCCTAGAGTTGGGCGTATGTTTCCCGTGGACAACCTTCATCTTCCACTTGTTGCTCTTGTTTCTGTTGCTGCAGCTACTACAGTTTCTTCAATTCCTTCCCTTGCACTTTGGCATGCTCGACTTGGTCATGTATCTTCCTCTCAAGTACAACAATTGGCTTCTAGAGGTTTGTTAGGTTCAGTGTCTACAGAAAATTTTGATTGTGTTTCATGTCAGTTAGGAAAACAACCAGCTTTGCCTTTCAATACTAGTGAATCAATATCCACTGATATCTTTAACCTTATTCATTCTGATGTTTGGAGGTCTTCTCCTGTCTCTAGTATTGGTGGGTCTCGATATTTTGTTGTTTTTGTTGATGATTACTCTCGCTATAGCTGGATTTTTAATATGAAACATCGTTCTGAATTATTGGAAGTATATTATCATTTTACAAAAAATGGTTGAAACTCAGTTTTCCAAATGCATCAAAATTTTTCGATCTGATAATGCTCTTGAATACACTCAATATGCTTTCCAAGCTGTTTTGCATTCCTATGGCACTGTTCATCAACTAACTTGTCCAGGTACCTCTCAGCAAAATGGTAGAGCCGAATGAAAACTTCGTCATATTCTTGACACTATTCGTGCTCTCCTTCTCTCTGCCAAAGTTCCTATTCCTTTTTGGGGCGAAGCTGCTCTTTATGCTATTCATACTATTAATCGCATTTTGAGTCCTGTTATCCAAAATCAAACTCCATATGAGCGCCTTCTTGGGTCACCTCCAGACTATCACCACCTGTTCTCCTGCGGTTCTGCTTGTTTCGTTCTTCTTCAGCCACATGAGCATAACAAACTTGAGCCTCGGTCAAGGCTTTGTTGTTTTCTTGGCTATGACGAAACTCACAAGGGGTATCGGTGTTATGATCCTGTCTCTCATCGTCTTCATATCTTCCACAATGTTGTCTTTTGGGAATATCGCCTCTTTGTTGAGCTCTCTCACTTCCGTGCCTCCCTATCTTCCTCCTCTGTCTTAGATCTTTTTTCAGATGAGGCATATATTCCTTCTATAGCTGCTCCTGGTCCTTCTATAGTTGCTCTTGATTCTCCTATAGACTTCTCTGTCCAACCACCAGATATCACTGATCCTTTTCCTAGTTCACCCTTTAATGAACAGGTGGAAGATGAACAGGTCGAAGACGAGCTACCCAACCCCAACCCTGAGCTTGGGTCCCTTGCTCCTGCTCCGCTTGAAGATCTTGCACAAGACATTCCACCTCGTCACTCAACTCGGGTAAGATCTATTCCTGCACATTTACTTGACTATCATTGTTACACTGCCCTTGCTACACTACACGAGCCTCACACCTATCGTGAGGCTTCCACTGACCCTTTATGGCAGATGGCAATGAAAGAGGAACTTGATGCATTATCTAAAAACCATACTTAGGATTTGGTGACACCCTCCCCGGGAAATCTGTGGTTGGTTGTAAGTGGATTTACAAGATTAAGACTCGCTCTGATGGGTCCATTGAGCGCTACAAAGCTCGTCTTATTGCAAAAGGTTTTACACAGGAGTATGTGATTGATTATGAAGAGACCTTTGCTCCGGTTGCTCGTATCTCATCTGTTTGTGCCCTCTTAGCTGTTGTTGTTGCTAGTAAATGGGACATTTTTCAGATGGATGTCAAAAATGCATTCCTTAATGGAGATTTAAGTGAAGAAGTTTATATGCAACCTCCTCCTGGTCTCTCTGTTGACTCAAACAAGGTTTGTCACATTCGACGTGCACTTTATGGCCTTAAACAAGCTCCATGGGCTTGGTTTGCCAAATTTAGCTCTACCATCTCTTGCTTGGATTACATGGCTAGTCATTATGATTTTGCCTTATTTCTTCGTTGTACTGACAAAGACACTATTTTACTCTTCCTATATGTGGATGATATGATCATAACTGGTGATGACCTCAGTGGCATTCAAGAACTCAAGGCTTTTCTTAGTCAGTAGTTTGAGATGAAAGATCTTGGACATCTCAGTTACTTCTTGAGTCTTGAAATCACTCATTCTATAGATGGACTTTATATTACTCAAGCCAAGTATGCCTCTGAACTCTTGTCTTGAGCTGGACTCACTGATAGCAAGACTGTTGATACTCCAGTTGAGTTTAATGCGCATTTGACTCCCTCAGGGGGGAAATCATTGTCTAATCCCTTTTTTTATAGATGCTTGGTTGGCAGCCTAGTTTATCTCATTGTCACTCGTCTAGACATTTCCTATGCTGTTCACCAGGTAAGCCAGTATCTGTCTGCTCCATGATCGACTTACTATGTTGCTGTTCTGCGCATTTTTCGATACCTAAAAGGTACTCTCTTCCATGGTCTTTTCTACTTTACTCAGTCTCTTCTTATTCTCCGTGCATTTTCTGATGCTGATTGGGCAGGAGATCCCACTGATCACAGGTCCATCACTGGCTATTGCTTTCTTCTTGGTTCTTCTCTGATTTCTTGGCAAAGCAAGAAACAAACTCACGTGGCCCGCTCCAGCAATGAAGCAGAATATTGTGCCCTTGCTGATACCACATCTGAGCTCCTTTGGCTACGATGGCTTCTCAAAGATTTAGGTGTGTCTACATCCTCTACCACTCCTCTTTATTGTGACAACTAGAGTGCTATTTATATTGCTCATAATGATGTCTTCTATGAACGGACTAAACACATCGAGATTGATTGTCATTTTATCTGTTATCATCTTGTCCATGGTGCTCTCAAGCTGACCTCAGTCTCCTTTAAAGATCAACTTGCAGATATCTTCACCAAGTCACATCCTAACTAACGTCTTCATACTTTGGTTGACAACCTCAAGTTGGTCTCACATCCACCTTGAGTTTGAGGGGGCCTGTTAACGTGTATAGTGTTGTGGGCTTTAGGCCCAACTAGATTACTTGTATAGCACACTCTTACTTGTACTATACTCATATGCCTCCTATATAAAGGCACTTGTGTATATTCTTTCATTGAGAAATACAATACAATTATTCAGTTTTTCTAACATTATTATAGTTGATAGTGCTTAATTAGTTGGAACATGTTGGGCTCGCTTATCAAGGGAAAGTTTGTATTGAAACATAATGGAAAATGTTAGAATATTAAAAAAATGATTAAATTTACTATTTTTTAACCGCTTTATTTCTTGGGACAGTTAATAATTTATCATAATTGACTTTAAAATCTACTGTCATCTATATATACTATATAAACCGAAGCTTGTTGACCAATAGTTGACATTTTGTAGCCTCCACAAATTTACACATCATTATTAATTTATTAAATTATTTAATTTTTTAACTTAGTGTTTTTTGAGAAACACGTTTATAGTGATTGTGTTCGTCTTAAAAACCTAAAACCCTATTCGACTCACCTCACCCCAAAACCCTATTCATACCAGTAGCTCCACTGCTACAATAGCTATCTTCACCTACAATCATCTGCTTCTCTCCTATAGATCATGTTAGTTTGCAATATTATATTTCAATAGTTACAGCCATATATTATTCTTTGAGGTAAATCGTCTTTTATTTTTTATTTTTCTGTTGTGTAGTAAAATAATTTTTGTCTTGTTTCAATAATTCCTAGGTATTGAATCTTCTGATTATTTGTTTCAATATATTTCTTTGTTATATAGTCACATATTTTTTTGTTGTGTAGTAATATTTTTCTTTGTTGTGCAGTAATATATTTTTCTTTGTTGTATAGTCAAATATTTTTTGTTTTGTTGTATAGCCACAATTGTAAAAAGTTCATTTAGATGGGTGGCATTGGGTCTATAAAAAGCCGAATCAAGAAAACAAATCCTGCTTGTGGCTTGGTTAAATTTTTGTTTTGCTATGTTGATTTGGTCATTTTTTAAGTAGTGTGTGGAATTAGTGGCTTATTGTTGGAATTGTGTAAAGCCGATGAAGGTGAGTTGCAAGAAGCCGGTTAGAAGGCTTTTTATTGAGTTAATGTTGTTTTTGTGAAATATTTTTGTTGGTTTTTTTATAGCGGCTATTGTTGAGGTAGTGTTCAATTTTCTGTATGTGTTTATTGGGTTGGAATTATATGACTGAGATTTGTTCTGCTTTAAAATTTATGGGTTTTGTAGGTTGGATATTGTTCTATTAAGTGCTTGTGGGAAAAATGAATGGAAAATTGAATGTTTCTTAAATTGCAAATTGACCATGGATTTCTAATTAATTAGAATTAAATGCTTTTAGGGATTCTAGCCATTGATTTTTTTTTTTTTTTTTTTAGAAACAAGTAAGTCATTTTTATTAAGTTAAATCAGACTGAAAAACATCTTCTAAGTCCGGTGGTAGTTCTTCTAACCACACATCTATATCAACAGTTAAAATTGCTCTTCTAGCCAGGGAGTGGGCTAAATTATTACCCCTCCTACTGACATGACAGAAACTACAAAGTTGCAAACAAGCATTGGCTTTTTTAATATCTTCTATTACATGGCCCCATTGAATCTTGTTCTGCTTTGGATTATTGATTACTGCAATGACCTTCATTGAGTCACCCTTCACCACCACGTGATCTACACTTATCTCTTGAGCGAAAAGGATAGCTCTCCGAGCTGCCAAGGCTTCAACCAAGTCCACCAAGCTGGGGAGTTTTATATTTTGGCTTAGTGCAGCAATAACCATTCCTTCAGCATCCCTCACTACCACCCTCAGACCTTCTCTCGCCGAACTTTCAAAGATAGCTCCATCGAAGTTTATCTTGTAAATTCTAGCACCTAGGCGCAACCACTTCTGCCGTGTGCGCCGAGCAAAAGGTCGAGGTGGACGTCCCTGTACATCCCAATATTCTTGCAGCAATTCGCGAGCCCGTTGCACTATCTCTCCTACTCCCCAAACTTATTGCTTCTCCTTTAATTTATTTATTCTAATCTAGATACTCCAAGTGAGCATGTAAAACAGAGCAGCATTGGCTGGGCTTGAATCGGCCAACACAGCTGAAACCAAATCACCAAAACTTCTAAACATTTTTGTTTGAGGAAGGCAAAATGAAGGATCTGAGAGCCAAATTCCTTTGACCGAATCACACAACCAAAGACAGTGGATTGTATCCTCGAGGTACTCTTCACATAAACTGCAGACATTGTCAGTGAGTATATGTTGTGAAAACAGATTGCATTTGGTAGGTAATGACTCCCTTGAAGCTCTCCACATGAAATGTTTGACTTTGTTTGGAATCTTCAACTTCCGAATACTATTCCAAAAAGGCTTGCAACCCTCTATATTAGACGAACTGGGTTGTGAAGTTCTGTTTTCAGCAGAAAGCAACTGGTAGGCACTCTTGACCAAATGGCTCCCATTTGTGGTTTGAGGCCAAATAAGCAAATCTTCCATCGGGTAGTAGCTAACCGAGATACTTTGAATGCTCTCAGCCTCCCAAGGCAGAAAATTCTGATTAATAAGCTCCTTGTTCCATATTTTTGTGGAAGGAATGGAAAGATCCTTTATTGTAATCAGCGATGAATCAAGTTGGGGAGATACAATCTGTCCACCCTTTAAGTGGTCCAACCAGCGGTGTTTCCAAATGTTAATGGATGCTCCATCTCCTATTCTCCACCATGCACCCTTGAGGATGACCTCCCTTGCTTGTAAAATACTTCTCCATGCAAAAGAACTCCAAGTACTGATATCTGAATCTAGAATGCTACTCGATGGGAAATATTTTGGTTTAAACACTTTATACAGTAGAGTATTCTTCTCATGGAGTAGTCTCCACACCTGTTTACCAAGAAGTGCATCATTAAATTGTCGGAGGTCTTGAAATCCCATGCCCCCTAGAAACTTCGGTGAGCATAACGTACTCCACTTCACCTACTGCATTTTCCTTGAATTTTCTTAACTTCTCCACCAAAATTTTTGGATCATTGCCTCAATATCCTTGATCAAACCAATGGGCAACCGAAACACACTCATTGAATAAGTGGGAATGGATTGAATCACCGCCTTAATCATGACTTCCTTGCCTGCTTGAGAAAGTAGTTTTTCCTTCCATCCTTGTATTTTTGCCTAAATCCTCTCTTTGATTTGATTGAAGCATGCTTTTTTCTGTCTTCCCACAAAAGATGGCAAGCCCAAATATTTTTCATAATGCTTGATGGCCGGCACCCCTAGCAAGCCCTTGATTTCTTGTTGGACCTCCTCCGGTGTATTTCGACTAAAGAATAGAGAGGTTTTGTCTTTGTTCACCAACTTGCCCGGAGCAGCCTTGTACCAATCAAGTAGTTGTTGGATTTTTTGACATTCTGCTTTATTTGATCTGCAAAACAGAAGGTAATCATCTGCAAAAAAGAGATGAGTAATTTTTAAACCACGACGACATAAAGATAAACCCCTAATCTCCCTATTATTTGCTGCTTTGTTGAGAAGAGCATTTAGTCCTTCCGCACAAAACAGGAAGAGGAAGGGGGAAATGGGATCACCTTGCTTCAAGCCTCTAGATGGTCTAATAAGCCCTTTTGGTTCTCCATTCAATAGTATAGAATAGGTCACTGTGGAAACACACTGCATGACCATTGCCACCCATGAATCTTGGAACCCCATTTGCAACATGATTTTTTTTTAAAAACTCCACTCCACTGTATCATAGGCCTTGCTCATATCAAGCTTCAAGGCCATAAAACCTTCCCTTCCCGAACATTGGGTTTTCATGCAATGCAAGGACTCAAAAGCAATCAGAATATTATAAGTGATAAGTCTATCAGCAGTGAAAACACTTTGAGCTTCTGAAACTATGGAATTTAGAAAGGGTTTAAGACGGTTGGCAATAGCTTTGCTAATAATTTTATAAATCACATTGCATAAACTGATAGGTCTAAACTCCGAAACAGTTTTAGGATTATTCACTTTGGGAATCAAGGTAATAAAAGTGTGATTTATGAATTTAAGGAGAGTACCAGAATTTAGGCAAGATATGACAGCTTCTGACACATCCGGACCGATATTTTGCCAAAAGGATTGATAAAAGAGAGAAGGCATTCCGTTTGGTCTTGGAGCCTTCAAAGGAGCCATTTGCTTGATAGCTATATCAATTTCTTCCATAGTGTACGGTTTCACCAACTAGGCATTCATGTCTGCTGTAACTACCCTTTTTACTCCCTCAAGGACTCAGTCAAGCTCACGGGGGTTTGACTAGGTAAACAAACTGGAATAGAACTCCACAAATATGCCCAAAACAGCCCCTTCCTCACTTTGCCGGGCCCTTTCAGCATCTTTTATACCTTTTGGAAGCTCGAAAATGTGTTGAAAACACAAGAGCTGTTTAGACCTCCAAATTAAAGTTACGGCTCGATAGATTTTACACTAACTTAATACTAAGTGCGGAATAGTGTAAAAACAAGCGAATAAATAAACAAACTACTCTAATCCATAATCATAGCTACACAGCAGTAAAATGGAATGTAAAAGAGTAGGGAAGAAAGATGCAAACACAAGATAACATGCTGATGTGTTATCGAAGAGGAAACCGAAGAACTCGGCGGAAGAACTCGGCGAAAAACCTCTCCGCCGCCCTCCAAACTGTAATCGATCCACTAGAAAATCAGTTGGGATACATGGGTTAGCAAGAGACCCTCCAATCCTAATCTACCCGATGTACCTAAGCCCTCCAAGCTCCTACTCCAACAAGGCTTCTCAGAACTGTGTCTTGTCTAGCTCTCCGGATCCCGCAACAAGCTCCATGTTGCATCTGCCATCCTTGGCTTCTTCTAATGCTTCCCAACAGCACCAAAACCTCACTTGGCACTCTGAAATGGTGTGGTAAGTGTTTGAGCTATCAACCTCTCAATGGTATGGAAATGAAGAGGTACGAGTTGAGGAAATTCCACAAGCAAATGTGTAGAGGATTGTGGGTATAACAATCTCTAACTCTCAAGGTGTTTGGCTAGGGTTTTCTCTCAGAAGCACTCCTTAACATTTGTGGGTAATGTGGGTATATATAGTATGGGAATAGAAAGTGTGTATCAAATAATATAGCCTGGCAAAACAGAATGTCTCGCGAGTGTCTCGCAGGAAGGCCTTACCCACGAGCTACTCGTGAAACACAACTGTCGCCATTTGTCCTGACTCTTCGCATTCCAGTCATGTGCAGGGCGCATGTCTCACTTTGCGAGATGCTTAGTCGCGAGAACTCCTCAGTTTTCAATTGCTTGAGTCTTCACACACTCTCTTTCTATCACACAACTCTTACAATCAAATCCCACATTAAATACAGGGTACAAAAGATTGAATGAAATTACAATCAAATTTGGCACGGAATAAAAGCCAACAAAACACATAGTTGTAAATTATAACTTTACACCTTTTATAAAGTTCCTTCTCTTCCTTTGAGTTGCCATTCCATGAAAATAACTAGTGTTTTTATCTCCCTTCGCCACCCACTGTGTTCTTGCTCTTTGCCGCCACATTCTACTTTCTTTATCAAGTAAAGCATTAAGCTCTCTTCGTAGTTGACTAACCGACCCATAATTCCCACCCTTGGCTGCTTCTTCTTCAGCTTTCCACAACAGCTTCTTCTTTATGGAAATCTGTCTCTTCACACTATCGAAGTGGTCTTTGCTCCATGTCTTAAGCATCTTTTTGCACTTCTTGAGTTTCTTAGACACCTTAAACATTGAAGTACCTTCATGTTGGGATTCCCAAGCTCTTAGAACCGTATCACTACAACCCCTACTGACAACCACACCTCTTCGAAGCGAAAAGGTCACTGAAACCATTGTTGAGCCTCATTGTTGGGATCAAACACCACCTTAATAGGTCGATGGTCTGATGAGAAACAATGAAGATGGCAAACTGTAGCAGCTGGGAATTTTGTTAACCAGTCATAGTTGGCCACCACCCTATCTAGCCTTTCCCAGATCAGATAACCATGTCTCCTACTATGCCAAGTAAAATCCGGTCTAGTGAAACCAAGATCCACAAAGCCGCAAAAATCCAACACATCACGGAATGCTTGCATCTGAACGTGTGGTCTAATTCTACCTCCTCTCTTCTCTTCAGTTTGTAATATTTCATTAAAATCACCCATACAACACCACGACAAGTGCGGCTTGGATCGTAACATACGTAGCATACACCACACCGTAACATCTGGTTTCCACAAAAGAGCCAATCTGCCGCTCTGCCGCTCCTACCCTGACTAGGAACAATGAATAGGCATTCGTACTTAATTTTACACCGTATCTTTTCTAATTGTTCTCTTTCAAACTTTTTCAGACCAGATCTTTGACAGAAAAACAATAAGGGGATCTTGTGCTTGAATGATATTTTCAAGCTTGTCCTTTGCTAGTGAGTTCTCAAGCCCACGACAGTTCCAAGCTCTCATTGCTCTCGACGGGGCTGCCCCGCAGCCACCACCGTTTGCTTTTGGGTTGTATCAGTAGCACAGAGCTTCTTCCCTGGAATCCCAACTTTGTATTCATCCACTTCATCACGTAAAACTCTTTTTCTCTGCATGGGCATGGTCTGGATTTCAGCATGGGACCGATCTTGCACTAATCTTTACCAGCCCCGTGCCTTATACTCATTTCCTGGTAGGCTATTCATTAGACTCATCTCGTCATCCTCGTTCACAAAACAGCCCACAGCTCCTAGAATTTTTGATGGACAATGGGCCTTGGCTTGGCCCGGAATAGATACAGGCCTACTTGGATTGGAGCCCACCTCTTTCCCATCATATTTTGAGATGGCCGCGTCAATCTCGCGCAGCGTTTCCTGAAAATCCGGTTCTCTCCTAGGATCACTCACCACATCAATGCTAGATCCTATAATCTCGGGGTCTAAATTAACGCAAGTTTCCTTACTTGCAGTAACGTGCACACCGCTCCTCTTCTTCTGCCGGTGACTCCCGTCGTGTTCATTGGAACTACCGTTCCCACTCCGACCTCCCAAAACTTCAACTTCCTCTTCTTCCACCGCCTAACCCCTACCTCCACTCCTAACTTCTTCTTCACCCCCCACTCGTATTGCGGAACATTTCCTAGAGTTGAAAAGTGGGACACAAAGCCACACACCGAATTGTCTGTCAGACTCGGTCAGAGTGCCATTGCTCTTTATCCATAGCTCGTAGTCTTTGTCACTGTGAGATAATCTTCCACATCAATAGCACATGACCGGCAACCTTTCATATTTAAATCTTATCCATCCAATTTTCCCATCCTCAACTCAGACTCTTAGCCTCATGAAGGTGCTGCCATCTTGGTTACCCCACTCTCGTATACCCGGCTGAACTTCACCATAGACCTTACCAATTTCTACAGCCACATATGGGAATATCGTGGATTTGGATCCAAAAGGCCGTTCGATCAAACACTAGGTCTTTAACCGCTCCATTCTTCTCCAACCTCCGAAGAGACACTATCCACATCCATCTTATCAGAGAACACAAAGAGAACTACATGGTTTCCCATATCTTTTACTTCGAAACCCTTTTTTGTGGACCACAGTTGTTTGAAGGTTCGAGCTACGGCCTCCATATTAAGAACTCGTCGTGTAAAAAACTTGGCCGCAATGACCTTTCCCCCAAGTGTTTCTATTGTCTGACCACTATACTCACTCCCCTCCTCTTCTGTCAATGAGAGCTTTTTCCACATCACTGATAGATCTTCCATTTTGTTTAGCTATCTCTGGACAAATCAAGAAAAGCACCAAACCACTCTACAACGACGGCCTCTCACTACGTTTGCGAAAAAACAAGCGTGGAGAACTGTAATATCCTATACCCGAGGGTTAGGCACTGCTTTCTACTGAGCGGCTAGGGTTTGGATGCCCTCGCCTTACCCAGATAAACTTCTCACATATGAATATAGAAGTTTTATACCATTGATTATTCTTTTAAGAGTAACCTATCTTTCTGGCACTGAATCTTATGATTTTTTTAATTCTTTTTGGCCTTTAGAATGTTTTAACATATGGATTTTTGTTTATTTTTTGCTATATTCAAAATTGTCTTGCAAATTTTAATGGTCATAGCCGTGGATTATTCTTTTAAGGGTAAGTCATATTTTTTTTAGATTGCTCTGTTGAATAATATATATATTTTTGTTTTATTTTAATATTTTCTAAGTTTTGAATCTTCTAATTCTTTAATTTTTTAAAGTTAAGATTTTAACTTTCTTTTCTTTGAAATAAGCAAAACAAGTAATTTGAATATATAAGTTGTGAGTAGAACCAAGGGTAAAGTTATGGTCCTTATTGAGGGTACAATTCTTTTTATTTGTTAATAAAACATTTTGCCATTTGAAATAAAGTTTGTCTTTTTCTATTTCTATTACTTGCAACTATTATTATTTAATTTTGTTAACCACTGTGAATCCTCTTAAATGCTCACCAGTTTTTCTGTTGATGTAAATAATGAATATCATTTCATCTAAAAGAAAAAGAAGAAAAAAGTAGTGAAGACCATAAGACTATTAGAATGAAATTTATTTGTTTCATAATACATTATACATTTTTGCAAAGCTTTTAGCGACTAGTAGTATCATAAATAGTAGTATCATAAATAGAACAACCCAACAGGCTATTTTATTTGAAGAGTACCTACCCTTGAGACTTTGCACGGTATGTAAAGAAAATAGAATTTTTCTGAGAGAGAGTAATAAAATGATTAAATGCAACGCGTTCAAGAAACTCACTTAAATGCAATGTTTATGTGAGTTTGAAATAATGTTTGTCTTTTTCTATTTCTATTGCTCGCAACTATTATTATTTAATTTTGTTAAGCACTGTGAATCCTCTTAAATGCTCACCAGTTTTTCTGTTGATGTAAATAATGAATATCATTTCATCCAAAAAGAAAAAGAAGAAAAAAGTAGTGAAGATCATAAGACTATAAGAATGAAATTTATTTGTTTCATAATATTGTAAGATAAAATTTAGAGTTGCAGCAAAAACTAAATAAACATAAACATACCTTCAGCCATAGTTGTTTAATTAAGTGTTTAGAGAAAAAAAAGACTCTTTATACGATAGTGTATATATAAAAGGTGTCTTTTAGTCTATGACATTTACCTCACATATTTCCTTTTGATGGAGACAGGCTATATACATAGGCTAGACTAGGGACCTTTTAAATTAAGATTTGTTCCATAACTTCCTTTCATCAAGGAGTTTAAAATTTGTAACTTCAAAGTGTTTATTAACCAAAGGGGTTATACCAATTAAGAGTTACTTAGAAATTGTTATTCACCATAACGTCTTTCACAAATAAAATCCTTAAGACATGAGTTTTCATTTATCATTTAAATGTGGGTCACATAAAGTTTTCTTAAAATCTTACATTCTCCCACTTGGCCCACTTGACATTTAAATTACTTGATAAATGATATTAACTTTAACATGGCCATGATGTTACTCATGTCAACTAATTGTGAAATGCTCCCACTCAAATAAAGAATCCAATACATGAATCATGGCGGTAATACCCTTAATTATAATGAGTACTTCGTTCCATGTATTATAATGTATAGTAATCCTTACATGAGTACTTTATGAGCCATTAATTTTTTATGAATAGACTACCTATTAGTCATTTGGGTCCTCTTTTATACATCCCCATGGATATATTATCCTTTGAAAGCTCGAAAATGTGTTAAAACACAAGAGCTATTTAGACCCCCAATTAAAAGATTATGGCTCGGTTGATTTTACTCTAACTTATCTAAGTGTGGAAATAAGAGTAAATGAAGCGCAAACAACCGATACTACTCTAGTGCATAAACATGAACAACCAACAATAAAAGTAAAGCACAAGAGTAAGAGAAGAGAGAATGCAAACATAAGATAACACGCCGATCTGTTATCGAAGAGGAAACCGAAGAACTCGGTGAAAAACCTCTCCACCGCCCTCCAAGCGGTAATCGATTCACTAGACAATCAGTTGGGATACATGAGTTAGCAAGAGACCCTTCAAGCCTAATCTACCCGATGTACCTAAGCCCTCCAAGCTCCTACTCCAACAAGACTTCTCGGAACCGTGTCGTGTTTAGCTTTCCGGATCCCGCAATACGCCCGATTGCATCCACCAAGCCTCACTGGCTTCTTTTAGCAAATTCCCAAAGCTTCCTAAGCTCTAAAACACTCTCTACACTCTGAATAGGTGTGAGTTAAGTTTGGGTACAAATCTCCTCTCAAGGTATGACAATGGGAGAGGGAAGGAGAAGAGGCTATAATGATTTCTCACTAAGGATGAGTAGCTCTCTCTCAAAAAGATGGTTATGTGTGTTGTTGAAAACCTATCTAGGGCTTTTCTCTCTGAATGACCCCCTTTTACATTTGTGGGTAATGAGGGTATATAAAGTATGGGTGAAGGGTAAGAAAGTCACACTTAAAAATCCTCCAAACAGAATATTTTGAGACTATCCCGCGGGAAGACCTTATCCGCGAGACATTTGCGAAAATGACAACCTGACACGACTCTTCAGTTTCCAGTCATGTGCTTCTCACGTGGCTCTTTCGTAGGTTAGCTTCCAGCGAGACACTCGCGAAATTCACTGATTCTTCATTTTATGTTTGATTCTTCACCAACTTAATACTAAACCCAATACAATAAAATCCCACAAAATACAAAGAACAAAATTAAAGCAAATATAACACTTTTTGTCATAGAATAAAGCCAACATAAAACATAGTTGTAAATCACAACTTTACATCCTCATATATCTCTGATGATGGATGAAATCAGTTAGTTGAACACTTCGGCTTCGGTGGACTACGGCGTTAGCGGAGGCCTGTAAAAAAGAGAAAACAGTCAAAGGGTGACCGGGATGGACCGGCCAAACACCCTCCGATGACTAAGTTAGTATCTTCTCTCGAATGAAGTTCTAACTGTATTGGGAGTATAAATCTCAGTTTTTCATACCTTTGCTTGTTTCAGACCGGTCCTTATATAGGGACTTTGGGGCGGTTATTGGTTCAATAACTTCCCCCAGATTTGTGGAATCCGGACATAACTTCCTCAACGGCTAGAGAAATCATAACCGCCGCTGGAAGTTACATACTTGGGAGGAATTCTCGGCGATGAACACGGGTTGATTAACCGCCCCAGAATTTGCTAAGTGTTGCGGGGTCGTCCATGTGCAGTGCGCATGGACGACTCTTTTAAGACTTGTGTGGTCGTCCATGCGCCTTGCACAAGGACGACTTCTAACCTGATTCATTGAAGTTTATCCAACTGATCAATACTCACGGACGACCATTCTGGACGAATCAAGGAAGGTTTGGCCGTTTGGCCAACTGGTAATCATGGACGACTCCTCTGGACGAACTATAGATGTAATTTCTTTGCTATCCCATCAGTTGCCCCCTTGTCCAGGGTGTCGTCCAGGGACTTTATTGGGATTTTATCCCATTTATACAGCCACGTGTCATGGTTTAATTCGTTAAGCGGTCAAATCGATTACATTTCTCCACGCGATTGCCACGTGTCGTTTTCCCAGTGGATGATGTCGCTTTGCTGACCCTACTTCTGGGCCCTATAAATAGGCATATTCTCTTTCTTACCCCTCACCTTTCTCATAAACTTCCTTCTGCTATCTCGTCCAAGATTCTCGTCTAGCATTCGTCCTAGTTCCCAGGTACTTCCTCTTCCCTTTAGGTTTTTGTTTTGATCTTTACTTTAGTTATGTCTTCGTCTAGTAGTACAGAGAGAGAAATAGACGATTATCAGGACGTCTCGTCTGGAAGTTATGAGAGTGGTGAGGGTAGCACTAGTTTTAGTAGCAGTTCCTCGGACGAGCAGTATTCGTCCGGGGTCCCTGGCGTTCCCTTAGAAGAATTTCAGGAAATGCAACGTAGGATGGCCTCTGGAACTGGAGCTAGCTCGTCCAGAGTGCCACCCAGCCCTTCTCAGGACGAGGAGGAGGAAGAGGAAAACATCATATATAGCTGTGCACCTGAGGTAGCGTCCACCTTAGACGCTCCTAAGTTAAAAAAAATTAGTAGATAGATACCAAATTCCTATCGAGTTTGAACCTCGTCTACCCAGGGAAGGAGAGTGGTGTTGTTCACCTTCTTCTGGTTTGGGGGTATACTCGTCTTATCTCTTAGCTGGTCTTAGGTTTCCCCTAAATTCATTTTGTAGAGGTCTTCTTCATAGGCTAGGTATTGGTCCTAATCAACTTAATCCCAACGGTTGGAGGACGATAGTTGCCATGCAAGTGTTATGGCGTGAGGCACTGGAAGGGGAACGTCCTATAACAGTGGACGAGTTCCTCTACTGTTATAAGCCCTCAGAAATAAAACAATCAGCTGGTTTTTACCAGTTCTCGTCCAGAGGCTCTCACTATAGTTTAATAAAGGGCCGTAGCTCGTCTGATAGGCTCTGGAAACAAGAATTTTTTATCATTTCTGGAAACTGGGCTGGGGACCCAACAGACGTTAGTAATGCCCCCTTCCCTCCTTTTACCAGCCCCATAGGTCGCCTTCGTCCTGAGGGTATGTTTTCTTCTCATGTTATTTATTTTATTTCTTATATTTTTTCCAACTTTCAATCGTCTAACCAACTTTCTTTTATTGGTGCAGCTGTAACTCGTCCACGTTTGGATAGGTCTTACTTGGATCGAATTGACCAAGTACGTGCCTTCCCTAAAAGGACGTTCCACGATTTAGTAACTTTCAGTAGTTTAGCTACGTGGGGACTTGGCCCAAAACCTACTACCGAGAATTTAGGTCACGAGGAAACCACTCGACGAAGTAAGTGTCGTCTATCCCTCTTTTCTCTGTTCTTTTTCTTTCTTCTTCTTCTTCTTTTTTTTATTTATTATATTCTGATTTTCCTCGTCATAGGAATAATGACGATGAGAGAAAATAAAGACAAAACAGTAACCAGTGGGGACGAGGGCGCTCCTGTGCCTCCTGTCGTCCAGAAGACTGCCGTCTAGGCTGGGAAGAGGAAGTCTAAAATTTCAAGTGCTGTGGACCTGGACAACCTTCCCAGTCGTCGAGGCTCCAAAAAACCAAAGACCAGGCAGACTTCTCTTCCCAAGGTCCCCAAATTTACTTCTCCGACGGTGAATCTGGACGACCCTCCTGCAGACGTGGAGCCCGTCCAGATAATTCATCCTGATCAGACTGACCCTACTCCCCCTCCAGTTAAGACTTCTCGTAAGCCTCATCCGTCAGAGCAGTCAAATCGTCCTTCCAACTTGGTGCTGGACGAAGGGTATGCATGGAGGACGTTCAAAGGGATCGTCACAGACAACGAAGTTAACGAATGTTACAACATGTCAGTGAAAGATTTTGAACGTTCTGGCATCCATGATCTCTTCAAGGTATGACTTTAATTCATCCTTATATACTTCTTTTCTTCTTCTTTTCTCTCCCTTTTTTTTTTAACTCTCCTTCGTCCATGAACAGGCTATGTCAAAGTTTTATACAGCGACATGCCAGGCCAAGGAACTTGCTGAGGAGACCAAGACGGCAAGAGAGAAGGCTAAAGAGCTGAGCAATGAAGTTTTGCTAAAAAAGGGGGAGGTGATCAGGCTGACAGATGAAGTCAACCGTTTGCTAGGAATTGAGACGAAACTGAAGAACGAGGTTGAGGAGCTTAAAGCAGACGTTGTTGAAAAAGATACTCGCATCGCATACTTGGAGGGGCAAGCTTCAAAGTTTACTTCGTCCTTGGAGAAGGCACGTGAAGAAGCCATATCAGCCTTCAAGAAGTCTGACGAGTATAAGAATTGTCTAGACAGTCATTACGCTGCTGGGTATGAGGACTTCCGTGCTGATGCCAAGGACGCCTTCCCTGACTTGAACTTCGATGCATTTAAGATCCCCCTCGCCTCAGAGAGTTCCTTGCTTATGACGAGCTCTGAGGACGTCAATGTGGTGGACGATGCCAGTAACGAGGTGACCCAGGACGATCCGAAGACGAACCCAGCAAAATGACTTCATCTTTCAGAAGGTTTTTTAATGTTTTCGTTTAAAAGTGCCCTAGTGTTTTGGGCTTTTACTCTTCTTTTTTCTTTTAAAATTTATTCAAGTACAATTTCTTCGTCCAAGTTTATGGACGAGTTTTATGGATAAGCACTTATTACTCTTCTAAGGGTTTTTGGACGGTGGTCGTCTACCCTATGAATTTTATAAATGTATGAATACTTTTCTTTTTCATTGTTCATTGTGTGAATATTCCTTTAGTTTTGTGAACAAACTTCACTTATGTTGTCCATACCATTATTGTGGTCGTGGACTCTTTTATGAAGGTTTCATCTCGTCTTGAATCATAGGGACGAGCTCCTTCCTTGCATAACATGAGGTTTAGGACGATTATTTATTCGTCCTTAAAATTTTGCCAGGTTTAATCTGTTGCCCAGATTTAGGACGATTATTTATTCGTCCTGAAAATCTTCCCAACAAATTTTCGTCCATGGGTTGGATTGTTAAGTTGGTTTGATTCATCTATGGGCTTGTGGTGTTTTAACACGCACATTGTTCGTCCATGGTGTAGACGATTACACTTCTGGTTTGTCTCGTCTTGAGCTTAGACGGACATACCTTTATTTTTCTTGCTTTATCCTTATTCAAAGGAAAGCTTTTTAGACGATACTTCCTTGCGTTCAAGGATTTTACTCGTCTTTGGCTTTTTCGCCTTCCGTGGATCATTTTGAATCATAGAAAATAAAGGATTCCCATACAATCATACATACTTAAAACACACCATATGTATATTCAGAAATCCATACTATGTAATCATTCGTCCACAATCATGGCACATGCTTAAGAGCTTGTGCTTTTAGGGAATTAAAAACACATAATACAACATAACTTCGTCCATGAGCAGCATAAAATACTTATACACTTAAAAACACAATAGTAATAAGCAAATATTGGAAAATAATATTATTACTTCAAACGTCCAAGGATCTCGTCCATGCCAAGGCTCGTCCATGATCACCCTTCATTGATAGTACCTCCTTAGGTGTTCAACATTCCATGGGTGCTCTAACTTTCGTCCGTCCAGGGCTTCTAAATAGTAGGATCCTTGTCTCTTGGAGTTGATAACTCTGTAAGGTCCTTCCCAGTTTGGTCCCAGCTTCCCATGGGCCGGTTTTTTGGTGGCCAAAGAAACCCTTTTAAGGACGAGATCCCCAACACTGAAGCGCCTGGGTTTCACCATAGCATCATGCTGCTTCGCCATGAGATTCTTGTACCTTGCTATTCTTTGCTCCGCGTTCATTCTTACCTCGTCTATGAGATCGAGGTTGAGACGAAGCTGTTCGTTGTTTTCCTCATCCTGATACTTCATCACCCTATGGCTGGCCATATGTACTTCCGCAGGTATGACTGCTTCGCTCCCGTAAGCCAATTTGAAAGGAGTCTCTCCTGTGGGAGTCCTCGCTGTTGTCCTGTAAGCCCACAAAACACCTGGTAATTCATCCGGCCATACTCCCTTTGCCCCTTCAAGCCGAGTTTTGATGATTTTCAACAAGGATCGGTTTGCTACTTCTGCCTGTCCGTTAGCTTGTGGGTAGGAGGGTGAGGAATGGTGATTCTTGATTCCAAGCTGTTCACAAAATTCTCTGAAGGGGGTGTTGTCAAACTGTCGTCCATTGTCAGATACTAGCACTCTTGGTACTCCAAATCTGCATACAATGTCCTTCCAGACAAAATTTTTGACATTTTACTGTGTAATTTTCACTAAGGGTTCAGCTTCCACCCATTTAGTGAAGTAGTCTATCCCCACCACTAAGAACTTCATCTGTCTAGTTCCAGTTGGGAAGGGGCTTAAAATATCCAAACCCCACTGTGCAAAAGGCCAAGGGGCCATCATTGGGGTGAGGTATTCTGAAGGCTGTCTAGGAATATTACTGAAACGTTGACATTGATCACATACCTTAACATATGCCTTAGCATCAGCTTGGATGGTTGGCCAGTAGTACCCTGCACGGATGGCCTTGTGGACGAGTGATCTGGCTCCTGAGTGATTACCACATGCTCCTTCATGAACTTCCCTCAATACGTAGTTCGCTTCGTCCGGAGCTAAGCACCTCAGGTATGGTTGTGAAAAACCTCTTTTGTATAAAATCTCGTCTATAAGGATGTATTTGGCTGATTTAACTCTTAGCTTCCTGGCTTCGTCCTTCCCTTCTGGAAGCCTTCCGTCCTTCAGGTATGAGACTATCGGGGTCATCCAATTCTCTTCACCTTCTATTTGCAACATTTCTGGAAGGTCTATGCTTGGCAGGTACTGTATTTCATCTAACTCGTCCATTGCTTCATTGGCGGAGGCTTCCTTCGCTAGAGTGTCTGCTTCCATGTTCTCTTCCCTCGGGATTTGCACGAAATTAGCTTCTCTGAATTTCTTCATAAGGCGTAACGCCTTCTTCAGATACCTCTTCATTCTATCTTCCTTGGCTTCACATGTTCCATTTACTTGGCCTAAAACCAACTGTGAATCTCCCAGGACGAGTACTGAGTCTGCCTCCACAGATTTAGCTAACTACAACCCTTTAAGAAGGGCTTCATACTCTGCTTCATTGTTAGTTGTTTGATATTGCAAGCGAACCTTGTGATTCAATTTATCTCCTTCTGGTGATTGTAAAACCACTCCTATACCTCCTGCATACAGTGTAGATGATCCATCTACATGGACAACCCATCTTTTATTGCCTTCTTTGTCATCCAAGTCCTCATAACTCGGAGTGAATTCTGTGATGAAATCTGCTAGGGCTTGAGCTTTTATCGCATTCCTCGGTTGGTACCGAATATCAAACTCACCGAGCTCAATTGCCCATTGAATTAGTCGTCCTGCAGCTTCAAGTTTATTCATTGCCTTCTTGAGCGGATGATCCGTCATGACATTGATGACATGACCTTGGAAGTAGTGTCTTAACTTCCTAGAGGCTGTTATTAGTGCGAAGGCTAACTTCTCTATCAATGGGTACCTTCCTTCTGCCCCTCTCAGTGCCCGGCTAGTGTAATACACAGGCTTCTGTACCTTTTCTTCCTCCCTGACCAACGCTGAACTCACGGCATGTGGGGACACTGCTAAGTATAAATATAGTTCTTCTCCTAGCACTGACGGACTTAGCAATGGGGCTGTGGTAAGATAGTGCTTTAGGTCCTGGAAGGCCCTTTGACACTCGTCCGTCCACTCAAATGCCTTCCTGAGAATCTTAAAAAAGGGTAAACACTTGTCAGTGGCTCTTGAGACAAACCTGTTTAGTGCTGCAACTCGTCCTGTTAGAGATTGGACTTCCTTGATGTTCTTTGGTGGCTCCATGTTCAATATGGCTTGGATCTTGTCTGGATTTGCTTCAATTCCTCTCTCTGAAACCATAAATCCTAGAAACTTTCCTGAAGATACTCCGAAGGCACATTTACTTGGGTTCAGCTTCATCTTGTATCGCCTAAGTGTTTCAAAGGTTTCCTGAAGATCGTCCAAGTGGCTTCCTTCGTCTAAGCTCTTCACAAGCATGTCGTCCACGTACACCTCCACATTTCGTCCTATTTGTGGACGAAACATGTGGTTCACCAGTCTTTGATAAGTTGCCCCTGCGTTCTTCAGACCGAAGGGCATCACCTTGTAGCAAAATAAACCTTGACTAGTAATAAAAGATGTCTTTTCCTGATCTGCCTCGTCCATCTTTATCTGATTATATCCTGAGAAGGCGTCCATGAAGCTCAACAGTTGATGGCCAGCGGTAGAATCAACCAGTTGATCAATACGAGGCAAGGGATAACTATCCTTAGGACAAGCCTTATTCAAGTCAGTGAAGTCAACGCACATCCTCCACTTGCCATTTGCTTTTTTCACCATCACTACATTTGCCAACCAATCCGGGTAATAGACTTCCCGGATGAACTGTGCTATGGTCAGTTTTTGAACCTCTTCCTTGATAGCCTTCTCTCGTTCAGGGGCGAACACCCTCTTCTTTTGACGAATAGGCTTAGAAGAGGGGGACATGTTTAGTCGATGAGTGATTACACCTGGATCAATACCAGGCATGTCGTCATGACTCCATGCAAAAACATCGGCATTCTTCTTTAGAAACTGGACGAGGTCTTCTTTCGCCTTCTCCTTCATACTTGTTCCAATTCTAGTGAATTTCTCAGGATCATTTTCTTGTAATAAAACATCTTCCAATACTTCAGTCGGTTCTGCAACAATTTTCCTTTCTTCTATACTCATAGTATGCATCTGCTCGTCCATAACCAACATGGCCAGGTAACACTCCCTGGCTGCCAATTGATCTCCTTGTGCTTGTCCAATTCCGCATTCCTAGGGAATTTGACTGATAGATGGTAGGTGGAAGTTACTGCCTTCCAACTGTTCAAGGTTGGTCTTCCAATGATGGCATTATATGAGGACGAACAATCCACCACAAGGAAATTTACTTCCTTAGTTATCTGCTGCGGGTATGACCCTACTACTACAGGCAAGGTAATGGTACCTACGGGCTGCACTTTCATTCCTCCAAGATACGAAATTTACTTCCTTAGTTATCTAGAGGATTGTCCTTCAGAAGTCCCTCCAATGATAACCCTTATTTCTCCTAGTGGGGGCCGCGATGACTCTTCCATCTTCGCTTTCAACTTTTCATCTTTATGATCCCTTCCAACGAAATGCCTCAACTTTCCTTGTCTAATGAGATTCTCGATCTGCTGCTTCAAGTCATAACACTCGTCTGTGTCATGCCCATGATCCCTATGGAAGCGACAATATTTATTCTTATTGCGCTTGTTAGGATCTCCCTTCATCTTCTCTGGCCACTTCAAGGAATGATCATCCTTGATTTGCATGAGCACTTGATCGAGTGGGGTATTCAAGGGTGTGTAATTCTGATTCCTTACTGATGGGCCTGCCTTCCTGTTATCCCTGTCTCGATCCTTCTTATCTTCCGTTCGTCCCTTCTTTGGACGAGGCCCTTGATCAGAGTGACGCGGGGGGTTGACTTCCATTCTCTCAGCTCTCTTCCTCTTCTTAGCTATGATGGCGTCTTCTGCATTCATAAAGTTTTGGGCTGAATGGACGAGTTCAGCCATGGATTGGGGCTCTTTTTCATACAACTTGTGAATGAATAAGTCTGAGTTAACCCCATTGTGGAAGGCTGCCAATAGCAGCTTGTCGTCCACCTCGTCTACTGTCAGGGCTTCCCTGTTGAAGCGTGTGATGAAGGAACGCAGGCTTTCATTCTCCCCTTGCTCTATGGTCAGCAAACTGGATGAGGAACATTTGTGTCTCTGTCCCCCAATGAAATTATTGACAAATAATTTACTTAATTCCTCGAAAGAACTTACAGAGTTCGGGGGTATTTTGCTGAACCATACTCGCGCTGGTCCCTTGAGGGTGGTTGGGAAGGCTCTGCACATAATCTCATCCGGAACTCCTTGGAGATGCATTGTGGTCTTGAAGGTAGCAATATGATCAAAAGGATCACGCGCTCCATCATATGAATCCAGGGAAGGCATTTTGAACTTTGGCGGCAATGGATGCCCATTGATGGAAGCCGTGAAAGGGGAATCTGTCCGGTGAACCAAATCCTCAACAGGGTTTGCTCTTCTCATGTTCTCCTTCATTTCGTCCATAACCTTCCTCATTTGATCCATTTCCTTCTCCAAATGTGGCACCCTCCGTGAAGTGGTGCCTCTTGACTGAGCCTCAGGTTCAACGTTTCCTCCTCTATCTTCTTGACTTTGGGATTGTCTCTCAGCCTGTCCTTCACGGCGCTGCCTCTCCATCATCCTAGTCAATTCTTGATTTTGGCGAGTTAACTCCGCCATTGCGGCCGCCATAGATTGCATGTGTTGGATGGAAGGCGACTGCATGATAGGCGCTGATTGGCGATCGCGATGGGGGTTACTTGAAGCGTCTCTGCTTCCCTGATGGCCTGGGCTTGTAGCCCTCGACCTAGTCCGAACCATTCAACCTTTTTCTTAGAAAGCCAAATCGCAAAACAATTTACGCTCCCCACAGACGGCGCCAACTGATGATGGATGAAATCAGTTAGTTGAACACTTCGGCTTCGGTGGACTACGGCGTTAGCGGAGGCCTGTAAAAAGAGAAAACAGTCAAAGGGTGACCGGGATGGACCGGCCAAACACCCTCCGATGACTAAGTTAGTATCTTCTCTCGAATGAAGTTCTAACTGTATTGGGAGTATAAATCTCAGTTTTTCATACCTTTGCTTGTTTCAGACCGGTCCTTATATAGGGACTTTGGGGCGGTTATTGGTTCAATAACTTCCCCTAGATTTGTGGAATCCGGACATAACTTCCTCAACGGCTAGAGAAATCATAACCGCCGCTGGAAGTTACATACTTGGGAGGAATTCTCGGCGATGAACACGGGTTGATTAACCGCCCCAGAATTTGCTAAGTGTTGCGGGGTCGTCCATGTGCAGTGCGCATGGACGACTCTTTTAAGACTTGTGTGGTCGTCCATGCGCCTTGCACAAGGACGACTTCTAACCTGATTCATTGAAGTTTATCCAACTGATCAATACTCACGGACGACCATTCTAGACGAATCAAGGAAGGTTTGGCCGTTTGGCCAACTGGTAATCATGGACGACTCCTCTAGACGAACTATAGATGTAATTTCTTTGCTATCCCATCAATCTCCATAGATATATCTAACTTAATACATATACTTTACGTACACAAAATAAAAATCAAATATTTTCTTCCCCGAAACTAACCAAATATGTGTCCAAAACATAGAATAATTAGAGAGAAATTAAACACCAAATGAGCTAACAAGTTCCATATGTCCAAAAGACTTTTATACTACTTTGCCAGCAAACCT